>CM069299.1:7375000-7688782 GCA_035609425.1 Epinephelus awoara | reverse complement strand
GAATGTTGGAATGTGTGGAATGAATGTTGGAATGTGTGGAATGAAAGTTGGAATGCATGGAATGAATGTTGGAATGTGTGGAATGAATGTTGGAATGTGTGGAATGAATGTTGGAATGTATGGAATGAATGTTGGAATGTGTGGAATGAAAGTTGGAATGTGTGGAATGAATGTTGGAATGTGTGGAATGAATGTTGGAATGTGTGGAATGAATGTTGGAATGTGTGGAATGAAAGTTGGAATGCATGGAATGAATGTTGGAATGTGTGGAATGAATGTTGGAATGTATAGAAAGGAAGTTGGAATGTATAGAATAAAAGTTGGAATGTATAAAAAGAAAGTTGGAATGTATAGAATAAAAGTTGGAATGCATGGAATGAATCTTGGAATGTGTGGAATGAATGTTGGAATGTGTGGAATGAATGTTGGAATGTGTGGAATGAAAGTTGGAATGCATGGAATGAATGTTGGAATGTGTGGAATGAACGTTGGAATGTATAGAAAGAAAGTTGGAATGTATAGAATAAAAGTTGGAATGCATGGAATGAATGTTGGAATGTGTGGAATGAATTTTGGAATGTGTGGAATGAAAGATGGAATGTGTGGAATGAAAGTTGGAATGTATGGAATGAAAGTTGGAATGTGTGGAATGAAAGTTGGAATGTGTGGAATTAATGTTGGAATGTGTGGAATGAAAGTTGGAATGTGTGGAATGAATGTTGGAATGTGTGGAATGAAAGTTGAAATGTGTGGAATGAATGTTGGAATGTATGGAATGAAAGTTAGAATGTATGGAATGAAAATTGGAATATATAGAATGAGAGTTGGAATATACAAAATGAATGTTGGAATGTCTGGAATGAATGTTGGAATGTATGGAATGAATGTTGGAATGTGTGGAATGAAAGTTGGAATGTGTGGAATTAATGTTGGAATGTGTGGAATGAAAGTTGGAATGTGTGGAATGAATGTTGGAATGTGTGGAATGAAAGTTGAAATGTGTGGAATGAATGTTGGAATGTATGGAATGAAAGTTGGAATGTATGGAATGAAAATTGGAATATATAGAATGAGAGTTGGAATATACAAAATGAATGTTGGAATGTCTGGAATGAATGTTGGAATGTGTGGAATGAATGTTGGAATGTGTGGAATGAATGTTGGAATGTGTGGAATGAAAGTTGGAATGCATGGAATGAATGTTGGAATGTGTGGAATGAATGTTGGAATGTATAGAAAGGAAGTTGGAATGTATAGAATAAAAGTTGGAATGTATAAAAAGAAAGTTGGAATGTATAGAATAAAAGTTGGAATGCATGGAATGAATCTTGGAATGTGTGGAATGAATGTTGGAATGTGTGGAATGAATGTTGGAATGTGTGGAATGAAAGTTGGAATGCATGGAATGAATGTTGGAATGTGTGGAATGAACGTTGGAATGTATAGAAAGAAAGTTGGAATGTATAGAATAAAAGTTGGAATGCATGGAATGAATGTTGGAATGTGTGGAATGAATTTTGGAATGTGTGGAATGAAAGATGGAATGTGTGGAATGAAAGTTGGAATGTATGGAATGAAAGTTGGAATGTGTGGAATGAAAGTTGGAATGTGTGGAATTAATGTTGGAATGTGTGGAATGAAAGTTGGAATGTGTGGAATGAATGTTGGAATGTGTGGAATGAAAGTTGAAATGTGTGGAATGAATGTTGGAATGTATGGAATGAAAGTTAGAATGTATGGAATGAAAATTGGAATATATAGAATGAGAGTTGGAATATACAAAATGAATGTTGGAATGTCTGGAATGAATGTTGGAATGTATGGAATGAATGTTGGAATGTGTGGAATGAAAGTTGGAATGTGTGGAATTAATGTTGGAATGTGTGGAATGAAAGTTGGAATGTGTGGAATGAATGTTGGAATGTGTGGAATGAATGTTGGAATGTGTGGAATGAAAGTTGGAATGTATGGAATGAAAGTTGGAATGTATGGAATGAAAATTGGAATATATAGAATGAGAGTTGGAATATACAAAATGAATGTTGGAATGTGTGGAATGAAAGTTGGAATGCATGGAATGAATGTTGGAATGTGTGGAATGAACGTTGGAATGTATAGAAAGAAAGTTGGAATGTATAGAATAAAAGTTGGAATGCATGGAATGAATGTTGGAATGTGTGGAATGAATTTTGGAATGTGTGGAATGAAAGATGGAATGTGTGGAATGAAAGTTGGAATGTATGGAATGAAAGTTGGAATGTGTGGAATGAAAGTTGGAATGTGTGGAATTAATGTTGGAATGTGTGGAATGAAAGTTGGAATGTGTGGAATGAATGTTGGAATGTGTGGAATGAAAGTTGAAATGTGTGGAATGAATGTTGGAATATATGGAATGAAAGTTAGAATGTATGGAATGAAAATTGGAATATATAGAATGAGAGTTGGAATATACAAAATGAATGTTGGAATGTCTGGAATGAATGTTGGAATGTATGGAATGAATGTTGGAATGTGTGGAATGAAAGTTGGAATGTGTGGAATTAATGTTGGAATGTGTGGAATGAAAGTTGGAATGTGTGGAATGAATGTTGGAATGTGTGGAATGAATGTTGGAATGTGTGGAATGAAAGTTGGAATGTATGGAATGAAAGTTGGAATGTATGGAATGAAAATTGGAATATATAGAATGAGAGTTGGAATATACAAAATGAATGTTGGAATGTCTGGAATGAATGTTGGAATGTATGGAATGAAAGTTGGAATGTGTTGAATGAATGTTGGAATGTGTGGAATGAATGTTGGAATGTATGGAATGAATGTTGGAATGTGTGGAATGAATGTTGGAATGTGTGGAATGAATGTTGGAATGTCTGGAATGAAAGTTGGAATGTGTTGAATGAAAGTTGAAATGTGTGGAATGAATGTTGAAATGTATGGAATGAAAGTTGGAATGTATGGAATGAAAATTGGAATATATAGAATGACAGTTGGAACATACGGAATGAAAGTTAGAATGTCTGGCATGAATGGTGGAATGTGTGGAATGAATTTTGGAATGTGTGGAATGAATGTTGGAATGTGTGGAATGAAAGTTGGAATGTGTGGAATGAATGTTGAAATGTATGGAATGAATGTTGGAATGTCTGGAATGAAAATTGCAATGTGTGGAATGAATGTTGGAATGTGTGGAATGAAAGTTGGAATGTCTGGAATGAAAGTTGGAATGTCTGGAATGAATGTTGGAATGTATGGAATTAATGTTGGAATGTGTGGAATGAAAGTTGGAATGTCTGGAATGAATGTTGGAATGTCTGGAATGAAAGTTGGAATGTCTGGAATGAATGTTGGATTATGTGGAATGAAAGTTGGAATGTATAGAATGAAAGTTGCAATGTCTGGCATGAATGTTGGAATGTGTGGAATGAATGTTGGAATGTGTGGAATGAATGTTGGAATGTGTGGAATGAATGTTGGAATGTCTGGAATGAAAATTGCAATGTGTGGAATGAATGTTGGAATGTGTGGAATGAATGTTGGAATGTATGACATGAAAGTTGGAATTTGTGGAATGAAAGTTGGAATGTGTGGATGTGTGGAATGAATGTTGGAATGTGTGGAATGAATGTTGGAATGTGTGGAATGAATGTTGGAATGTGTGGAATGAAAGTTGGAATGTCTGGAATGATGTTGGAATATATAGAATGAGAGTTGGAATATACAAAATGAATGTTGGAATGTCTGGAATGAATGTTGGAATGAAAGTTGGAATGTGTGGAATGAATGTTGGAATGTGTGGAATGAATGTTGGAATGTATGGAATGAATGTTGGAATGTGTGGAATGAAAGTTGGAATGTGTGGAATGAATGTTGGAATGTGTGGAATGAATGTTGGAATGTGTGGAATGAATGTTGGAATGTGTGGAATGAAAGTTGGAATGTGTGGAATGAATGTTGGAATGTGTGGAATGAAAGTTGGAATGTATGGAATGAAAGTTGGAATGTGTTGAATGAATGTTGGAATGTGTGGAATGAATGTTGGAATGTATGGAATGAAAGTTGGAATGTGTTGAATGAAAGTTGAAATGTGTGGAATGAATGTTGAAATGTATGGAATGAAAGTTGGAATGTATGGAATGAAAATTGGAATGTGTGGAATGAATGTTGGAATGTTGTGGAATGAATGTTGGAATGTATGGAATGAATGTTGGAATGTGTGGAATGAAAGTTGGAATGTGTGGAATTAATGTTGGAATGTGTGGAATGAAAGTTGGAATGTGTGGAATGAAAGTTGGAATGTATGGAATGAAAATTGGAATATATAGAATGAGAGTTGGAATGTTTGGAATGAAAGTTGGAATGTGTGGAATGAATGTTGGAATGTGTGGAATGAAAGTTGGAATGTATGGAATGAAAGTTGGAATGTATGGTATGAATGTTGTAATGTGTGGAATGAAAGTTGGAATGTATGGAATGAATGTTGTAATGTGTGGAATGAAAGTTGGAATGTGTGGAATGAATGTTGGAATGTGTTGAATGAAAGTTGAAATGTGTGGAATGAATGTTGGAATGTATGGAATGAAAATTGGAATATATAGAATGAGAGTTGGAACATACGGAATGAAAGTTAGAATGTCTGGCATGAATGGTGGAATGTGTGGAATGAATGTTGGAATGTATGGAATGAAAGTTTGAATGTGTGGAATGAATGTTGGAATGTATGGAATGAAAGTTGGAATGTATGGTATTAATGTTGGAATGTGTGGAATGAAAGTTGGAATGTATGGAATGAATGTTGGAATGTGTGGAATGAAAGTTGGAATGTATAGAATGAATGTTGGAATGTCTGGAATGAAAATTGGAATGTATAGAATGAACGTTGGAATGTCTGGAACGAATGTTGGAATGTCTGGAATGAAAATTGCAATGTATAGAATGAAAGTTGTTATATACAGAATGAGAGTTGGAACATACGGAATGAAAGTTAGAATGTCTGGCATGAATGTTGGAATGTGTGGAATGAATGTTGGAATGTGTGGAATGAATGTTGGAATGTGTGGAATGAAAGTTGGAATGTCTGGAATGAATGTTGGAATATATAGAATGAGAGTTGGAATATACAAAATGAATGTTGGAATGTCTGGAATGAATGTTGGAATGAAAGTTGGAATGTGTGGCATGAATGTTGGAATGTGTGGAATGAATGTTGGAATGTGTGGAATGAATGTTGGAATGTGTGGAATGAAAGTTGGAATGTATGGAATGAATGATGTAATGTGTGGAATGAAAGTTGGAATGTGTGGAATGAAAGTTGGAATGTGTGGAATGAATGTTGGAATGTATGGAATTAATGTTGGAATGTGTGGAATGAAAGTTGGAATGTCTGGAATGAATGTTGGAATGTCTGGAATGAATGTTGGATTATGTGGAATGAAAGTTGGAATGTATAGAATGAAAGTTGGAATGTCTGGCATGAATGTTGGAATGTGTGGAATGAAAGTTGGAATGTCTGGAAAGAATGTTGGAATATATAGAATGAGAGTTGGAATATACAAAATGAATGTTGGAATGTCTGGAATGAATGTTGGAATGTGTGGAATGAAAGTTGGAATGTGTGGAATGAAAGTTGGAATGTGTGGAATGAAAGTTGGAATGTGTGGAATGTGTGGAATGAATGTTGGAATGTGTGGAATGAATGTTGGAATGTGTGGAATGAATGTTGGATTGTATAGAATGAAAGTTGGAATGTCTGGAATGAATGTTGGAATGTATAGAATGAAAGTTGGAACATACGGAATGAAAGTTGGAACGTATGGAATGAATGTTGGAATGTATGGAATGAAAGTTGGAATGTGTGGAATGGATGTTGGAATGTGTGGAATGAATGTTGGAATGTATGGAATGAAAGTTGGAATGTCTGGAATGAATGTTGGAATGTATGGAATGAATGTTGGAATGTATAGAATGAAAGTTGGAACATACGGAATGAAAGTTGGAACGTATGGAATAAATGTTGGAATGTATGGAATGAAAGTTGGAATGTGTGGAATGGATGTTGGAATGTGTGGAATGAATGTTGGAATGTGGGGAATGAAAGTTGGAATGTATGGAATGAATGTTGGAATGTGTGGAATGAAAGTTGGAATGTGTGGAATGAATGTTGGAATGTGTGGAATGAAAGTTGGAATGTGTGGAATGAATGTGGGAAGGTGTGGAATGAAAGTTGGAATGTGTGGAATGGATCTTGGAATGAAAGTTGGAATGTGTGGAATGAAAGTTGGAATGTATGGAATGAAAGTTGGAATGAAAATTGGAATATATAGAATGCAAGTTGGGATGTATGGAATGAATATTGGAATGTGTGGAATGAAAGTTGGAATGTATGGAATGAATGTTGGAATGTGTGGAATGAAAGTTGGAATGTGTGGAATGAAAGTTGGAATGTGTGGAATGAAAATTGGAATGTATAGAATGAAAGTTGGAACATACGGAATAAAAGTTGGAATGTCTGAAATGAAAGTTGGAATGTATAGAATGAAAGTTGGAATGCATGGAATGAATGTTGGAATGTGTGGAATGAATGTTGGAATGTGTGGAATGAATGTTGGAATGTGTGGAATGAAAGTTGGAATGCATGGAATGAATGTTGGAATGTGTGGAATGAATGTTGGAATGTATAGAAAGGAAGTTGGAATGTATAGAATAAAAGTTGGAATGTATAGAAAGAAAGTTGGAATGTATAGAATAAAAGTTGGAATGCATGGAATGAATCTTGGAATGTGTGGAATGAATGTTGGAATGTGTGGAATGAATGTTGGAATGTGTGGAATGAAAGTTGGAATGCATGGAATGAATGTTGGAATGTGTGGAATGAACGTTGGAATGTGGGGAATGAAAGTTGGAATGTATGGAATGAATGTTGGAATGTGTGGAATGAAAGTTGGAATGTGTGGAATGAATGTTGGAATGTGTGGAATGAAAGTTGGAATGTGTGGAATGAATGTGGGAAGGTGTGGAATGAATGTGGGAAGGTGTGGAATGAATGTTGGAATGTGTGGAATGAAAGTTGGAATGCATGGAATGAATGTTGGAATGTGTGGAATGAATGTTGGAATGTATAGAAAGGAAGTTGGAATGTATAGAATAAAAGTTGGAATGTATAGAAAGAAAGTTGGAATGTATAGAATAAAAGTTGGAATGCATGGAATGAATCTTGGAATGTGTGGAATGAATGTTGGAATGTGTGGAATGAATGTTGGAATGTGTGGAATGAAAGTTGGAATGCATGGAATGAATGTTGGAATGTGTGGAATGAACGTTGGAATGTGGGGAATGAAAGTTGGAATGTATGGAATGAATGTTGGAATGTGTGGAATGAAAGTTGGAATGTGTGGAATGAATGTTGGAATGTGTGGAATGAAAGTTGGAATGTGTGGAATGAATGTGGGAAGGTGTGGAATGAAAGTTGGAATGTGTGGAATGAAAGTTGGAATGTGTGGAATGGATCTTGGAATGAAAGTTGGAATGTGTGGAATGAAAGTTGGAATGTATGGAATGAAAGTTGGAATGAAAATTGGAATATATAGAATGCAAGTTGGGATGTATGGAATGAATATTGGAATGTGTGGAATGAAAGTTGGAATGTATGGAATGAATGTTGGAATGTGTGGAATGAAAGTTGGAATGTGTGGAATGAAAGTTGGAATGTGTGGAATGAAAATTGGAATGTATAGAATGAAAGTTGGAACATACGGAATGAAAGTTGGAATGTCTGAAATGAAAGTTGGAATGTATAGAATGAAAGTTGGAATGCATGGAATGAATGTTGGAATGTGTGGAATGAATGTTGGAATGTGTGGAATGAATGTTGGAATGTGTGGAATGAAAGTTGGAATGCATGGAATGAATGTTGGAATGTGTGGAATGAATGTTGGAATGTATAGAAAGGAAGTTGGAATGTATAGAATAAAAGTTGGAATGTATAAAAAGAAAGTTGGAATGTATAGAATAAAAGTTGGAATGCATGGAATGAATCTTGGAATGTGTGGAATGAATGTTGGAATGTGTGGAATGAATGTTGGAATGTGTGGAATGAAAGTTGGAATGCATGGAATGAATGTTGGAATGTGTGGAATGAACGTTGGAATGTATAGAAAGAAAGTTGGAATGTATAGAATAAAAGTTGGAATGCATGGAATGAATGTTGGAATGTGTGGAATGAATTTTGGAATGTGTGGAATGAAAGATGGAATGTGTGGAATGAAAGTTGGAATGTATGGAATGAAAGTTGGAATGTGTGGAATGAAAGTTGGAATGTGTGGAATTAATGTTGGAATGTGTGGAATGAAAGTTGGAATGTGTGGAATGAATGTTGGAATGTGTGGAATGAAAGTTGAAATGTGTGGAATGAATGTTGGAATGTATGGAATGAAAGTTGGAATGTATGGAATGAAAATTGGAATATATAGAATGAGAGTTGGAATATACAAAATGAATGTTGGAATGTCTGGAATGAATGTTGGAATGTATGGAATGTGTCAGAGCTGGCTCAATTCTCTGGCAAACAAACGCAAGAGGGAATGTAACTACAAATGATATTTATTTTACAAACGTAATCAACAGAGACTTAAGCTAACAAAATACAACAATCTATGTCTGTAATGTGAAATGTCAGTAGTGACTGCGGGTGCATGGCTGTGTGTGTGGGTGTGTTGGATGCAAACTAAAATGAAAAGGGACAACAGATGAGCTGCAGGATCAAGCCGGGAATGGGAAGCCAAGAGAGAGACCGGGCGGATTCCGCAGGTATTCATAGCCACAGCCCCACCCACTAAGGCACACACCGGAGGCCCATGAACAATCACGCTCTGAAACAGAAAGGAGAGAGGCCAAGCAAGACACCACATACGCGCACAGAGAGATCCAAACAACCCCACCCCACTTGGGGTTGTCACACCCCCCCCCCCTTAAGACGGGACCCCAAAGGGGACCCGTCACACCAAACCCGCACCTAAAACCTAGGAGCGGCTGGGCCACTTACAACCTAACATCTCACAATCACACCCACACATTAAATAACAGGAGTAATCCCCCTCCCAAAACCCAACCATGACTCACCCCCTCGTCCACCATACTCCGCAACCTGGTACCGGGGAAGCCTATTTAAGAGAGTGGAAGACAGGGGAAGAACAGGAGAGTAGAGGTAGGGATAAAATTACATGTGAAAACATACAGACTACACATGACACTTGACCCAACACCCCAACCTATACTCTATGGCAGAGGCGCCCTTGACAAAGCATCTGCCAAGACATTATCTCGCCCTTTAATATGACGTATTTCTAAATCGTACCCCTGCAAAAAGAGAGACCACCTGACCAGCCTCTGGTTTGGAGATTTCAGGGTGCCCAGGAACGTCAAAGGGTTGTGGTCTGTATAAACAATAAGAGGTGCCGTCCCTCCCACGTACACCTCAAAGTGCTGTAAGGCCAAAATGAGTGCCAATGCTTCTTTTTCTATAATCGAATAATTGGCCTGATGATGGTTAAACTTTCGAGAAAAGAAGCAGACCGGTCTTAACACCCCCTCGTCCCCTCCCTGGAGCAGGACGGCACCGGCCCCGACCTGGCTGGCATCCACCTGCAACACAAACTGTCTGTCAAACCGTGGGGCAGCCAACACAGGACATGAACACAGCAAAGATTTCACATTTTCAAAGGCCTGTTGGCACTCATCAGACCATGTAAACTTAGCTCCCGCCTTCAACAATTCAGTCAGTGGAAAGACAACAGTAGAGAAATTTCGACAGAAACTTCTATAGAAGCCAACCAAACCCAGAAACCGCTGGAGTTCTTTCTTTGTAGTCGGCTGTGGAAACTCAGACACCGCTCGCACCTTGGCCTGCACAGGAGAAACCTTACCCTGACCTACCACACGGCCCAAGTAAGTAACAGTTGCCCTAGCAAAGGCACATTTGGCCAGGTTAACTGTCAACTGTGCCTCAGCCAACCTCACAAACAATGCTCTTATTCTCTGCAAATGCGAATGCCATGTATCACTACATACTACCAAGTCATCTAAATACACTGAACAGCCCTCCAACCCATGCACAACCCGGTTCATAAGCCGCTGAAAAGTGGCCGGGGCGTTCTTTAAACCAAAGGGCATAACAGTGTAGGAGTAGAGGCCTGAAGGGGTCACAAAAGCAGCAATTTCTCTTGCTGGCTCTGACAAGGGCACCTGCCAATAGCCCTTCAAAAGGTCGAACTTGGACACAAAGTTAGCAGACCCCACTCTATCTACACAGTCATCCATGCGTGGCAAGGGAAATGAATCGGACTTGGTGACAGAATTAACCTTTCTCATGTCTGTACAAAACCGCGGAGTGTTATCCGACTTTGGCACCAACACACAAGGCGACGCCCAGCTGGACGCAGACGGAACAGCAATGTTATTCTTAAGCATGTAATCAATCTCAGAGTTCAAATGGCTAAGCTTTTCAGGCCCCATGCGGTAAAACCGCTGTCTGATCGGCTGCGCCTCACCCACATCAATATCATGCTCAATCCAAGTGGTACGAGATGGAACGTCACCAAAAAGCTGCGGGAACTCCCCGATCAGCTCCACCAGCTCGACCCGCTGTTCAACAGGAAGGTGCGACAACAAGGAATCCAGATTACATAACGACTCAGAATTTTTCAACCTACCACTCAACAAACTATCATCAGGTTCAGGAACGCCGTCAGACTCCTGCGCCACACTGCAGGTGTCCACTGCGAGCGCAGGACCCCCATCCCCTTTTACGCACTCACCATCCCCAGAGCGCTGATAATATGGTTTCAGCAGGTTCACATGGTACAGTTGAGACGACTTCCTACGACCTGGAGTAGCAACACGATAGTTTACATCAGAGACTTTTTCAGACACAGTGTATGGACCAGTAAACTTAGCCTGAAAGGGCGACGTGACCAGCGGTGTCAGCGCGAGGACCTGGTCCCCAGGACTAAACTCATGGCGCACCGTACCACGGTCATACCGGGCTTTCATTTTCATCTGAGCCTGCCCCAGCTTTTCTCTTGCCAAAACACCTGCCCGAAACAACCTGTGCCGAAAGCCGTTAACAAAATCAACCAGGGTTCGAGGCGCCTCGGTAGGAACCAACCCACCTTTCAGCGCTGCCAGCGGCCCGCGCACTGAGTGCCCAAAGACCAACTCGTTCGGGCTAAAGCCCGTGCTCTCCTGCACGGCCTCTCGCGCCGCCAACATCAACCAAGGAAGACCATCCTCCCAGTCTCGGTCCAGCTCTGTACAGTACGCGCGCAGCAAGGACTTAAGCGTCTGATGGAAGCGCTCTAACGCACCCTGACTTTGCGCATGATATGGAGTGGACTGATTGTGGGTCACCCCCAGCATTTTCAACACTTGAGCAAACATATGCGAGCAGAAATTAGACCCCCGGTCACTCTGTATGACCTTGGGTATCCCGAACACCGAAATAAACTGTGAAAGTGCTTTAACCACAGCTCTAGCCGTGATGGAACGAAGCGGATAAGCCGCCGGGTAGCGAGTACATTGACACATTACAGTCAATAGATACTTACAACCCGACTTAGCGCTAGGCAACGGCCCCACACAGTCTATAATCAGATATTCAAAAGGCTCACTCACCACAGGAATGGGCTGCAACGGCGCTGGCTTTACGCGCTGGTTGGGTTTCCCCGTCAGCTGGCACACATGACATGTTTTAAGATAAGCAGCCACATCCGTCTTGACCCGCGGCCAGAAAAAGTGTTTGAGCACAGACAGATAGGTTTTACGCACTCCCAAGTGACCACATTCATCATGTGCAGTTCTCAGAACCTGGGAACGAAAATCCCAAGGAACCACCACCTGAAACACAGGCGTCCCCACAACATCCTCAACACAAGGCAGCCATTTACGCACCAAGAGCCCCTCCTGAACAAAGTAGCCTTGTGCAACATCGCCAACCTGGTGACGCGGCACAACCTGATCCCACAACGAGGACAACGAAACATCAGATTTTTGCGCCTTAACCCACTCATCTCTTGAAACCAGTGGAGGCAAGACAGGCAACGGAACCGGTTCCACTGAGGACACAGCCTCCAATGGCACAGACGCACTTTTAACCTGAGCGCGCGTCACGGCACAAACAGGGAAAACGTCCAGCGCCGAGCTGTCAGACGCCACTTCTAACGGCTCGGACGCCACCACAGGTGGCGGGGGACCACTGGGCCAAACCCGACCTCCACAGATGTCATTGCCCAAAATCATTGACACACCCTGCAAAGGCAACTCGGGCCGCACACCCACAGAAAACACACCTTTAGCCAAATCACAGTCCAACATCACAACATGGCGTGGCACTGGGACGAAACCGAGCTCCATTCCCCTCATCACAATAAAGTCTCCAGACTGCGTATCCGCAGAAAAAGGAAGTGCCGACTGCACAATAAAAGAGTGTCGGGCCCCCGTGTCGCGCAACACTCTAATATCAACACGCTCAGCACTGCCCACCAAGGACACCTGCGCGTCTATGATGAAAGGCTCAAACCCAGACCTGTCACTGGCCCCAACCTCCACCGCCTTTTCCTCCCGCACACTTGCGCACAACATGGCCGGAGCTGGGGAAGGCACGACGTTCTTACGCTTTAACAATGGACACTGGTCCTTCCAGTGACCCTCCCCACGGCAGAAATTACACAGGTTTGAACGCCCTGGGCGCACCGAGACTGACGCGCCCCGGGCCGGACCTGATTTGGAAAAACGGCCGCGCGTAAAACTGCTGTCATCACTTACTTGCTCGCGCACCTCAGCAGAACCAGACCTGTGCGTCAGCAAGAAATCATCCGCCAACTCGGCCGCTCTAAGCGCAGTAGCTGGCCCTCTTTCATTCAAGTAGGCGGCCACGCGCTGAGGAGCAACGTTTTTAAACTGCTCCATGATGATTAATTGGCACAACCCGTCAAATGTATCTACTTTTTCCGCTGCGCACCAGTGGTGAAAATGAGTGGTCAAATCACGCACAAATTCTACACTCGTCTGTTGATCGGACTTCACCCAATGTCTGAACCTCTGGCGATAAGCCTCCGGAACGAGCTCATATGCCTTGAGGACAGCCGACTTCACCATCTCATAAGTCAGACCCTCCTGTGCGCACACAGCCGAATAAGCCTCCTGTGCCTTGCCAGTGAGAACACACTGCAACAGGAGGACCCTATCTCCATCTGGCCACTGCCTGGTCTCTGACATGCGCTCAAACAACGTGAAAAAAGTGTCGGGATCTCGCTCGTTAAACTTGGGCACCAGACGCAGACTCGCAGTCAGGTCTCTGCCCTCACGCCCAGCCACAGACCCCGACTCATATGATGCGCCAGACATCCTACTATCGCGGTCCAAAACCCTCAGCTTTGTGCGCTCCAACTCCAATTGCAGCTGCAACAACTCTCTCTGTTGCTCAAACGAGAGCACCCCAGCCTGCCCCACAGACCCCGAGGCTGACTCCGACCTCACCGCAGCCGAGGCCGCGGGCTCAGCCGCAGGCTCTTTCTGTAACACGCCCTTCTCAAACAACGTCAACAACACAAACATTTTTAATTCATCCTTCAACATTCCCTCTTGCAACACAATACCATAGTGCTCAGCAATTTCGACCAACTGATCCTTCTTACAGGAGTCCAAAAACACCGCACAAGGCGCTTCGTAAAAAACTGACAAATCCATATTCACCTGGAGCCGGATCCACACTACTAGGTGCACAACGAGCAAACAATGCCCCCAGAGCGTTCCCCTAACTGCCTAACCCAGGATCTGGCTAACCTCAACCCTGGTCTTCATGCGGTTCTGCAGCGGGTCGATTAAGCACGAAACCAGCGGGATCACCACAGGCGAGCCCACGGAGTGCCCCCGAGAAGGCTGCTTGCGCAGCCAACACTAACCGCTCCCCACAGCACTAAGAAAAAAAAAAAAAAAACGACACAATCCCAAAGGAGAGAGTGCCCTGAAGCCTAACGGGAACCTCCAGAAAATGCACACCTACCGTGTATCACCTAACCCCCCAAGCGGTGATGTCAGAAGTGAAATCCCGGACGAGCCCCCATTTGTCAGAGCTGGCTCAATTCTCTGGCAAACAAACGCAAGAGGGAATGTAACTACAAATGATATTTATTTTACAAACGTAATCAACAGAGACTTAAGCTAACAAAATACAACAATCTATGTCTGTAATGTGAAATGTCAGTAGTGACTGCGGGTGCATGGCTGTGTGTGTGGGTGTGTTGGATGCAAACTAAAATGAAAAGGGACAACAGATGAGCTGCAGGATCAAGCCGGGAATGGGAAGCCAAGAGAGAGACCGGGCGGATTCCGCAGGTATTCATAGCCACAGCCCCACCCACTAAGGCACACACCGGAGGCCCATGAACAATCACGCTCTGAAACAGAAAGGAGAGAGGCCAAGCAAGACACCACATACGCGCACAGAGAGATCCAAACAACCCCACCCCACTTGGGGTTGTCACAAATGAATGTTGGAATGTGTGGAATGAAAGTTGGAATGTGTGGAATTAATGTTGGAATGTGTGGAATGAAAGTTGGAATGTGTGGAATGAATGTTGGAATGTGTGGAATGAAAGTTGAAATGTGTGGAATGAATGTTGGAATGTATGGAATGAAAGTTGGAATGTATGGAATGAAAATTGGAATATATAGAATGAGAGTTGGAATATACAAAATGAATGTTGGAATGTCTGGAATGAATGTTGGAATGTATGGAATGAATGTTGGAATGTGTGGAATGAAAGTTGGAATGTGTGGAATTAATGTTGGAATGTGTGGAATGAAAGTTGGAATGTGTGGAATGAATGTTGGAATGTGTGGAATGAAAGTTGGAATGTATGGAATGAAAGTTGGAATGTATGGAATGAAAATTGGAATATATAGAATGAGAGTTGGAATATACAAAATGAATGTTGGAATGTCTGGAATGAATGTTGGAATGTATGGAATGAAAGTTGGAATGTGTTGAATGAATGTTGGAATGTGTGGAATGAATGTTGGAATGTATGGAATGAATGTTGGAATGTGTGGAATGAATGTTGGAATGTGTGGAATGAATGTTGGAATGTCTGGAATGAAAGTTGGAATGTGTTGAATGAAAGTTGAAATGTGTGGAATGAATGTTGAAATGTATGGAATGAAAGTTGGAATGTATGGAATGAAAATTGGAATATATAGAATGACAGTTGGAACATACGGAATGAAAGTTAGAATGTCTGGCATGAATGGTGGAATGTGTGGAATGAATTTTGGAATGTGTGGAATGAATGTTGGAATGTGTGGAATGAAAGTTGGAATGTGTGGAATGAATGTTGAAATGTATGGAATGAATGTTGGAATGTCTGGAATGAAAATTGCAATGTGTGGAATGAATGTTGGAATGTGTGGAATGAAAGTTGGAATGTCTGGAATGAAAGTTGGAATGTCTGGAATGAATGTTGGAATGTATGGAATTAATGTTGGAATGTGTGGAATGAAAGTTGGAATGTATGGAATGAATGTTGGAATGTCTGGAATGAAAGTTGGAATGTCTGGAATGAATGTTGGAATGTCTGGAATGAAAGTTGGATTATGTGGAATGAAAGTTGGAATGTCTGGAATGAATGTTGGATTATGTGGAATGAAAGTTGGAATGTATAGAATGAAAGTTGCAATGTCTGGCATGAATGTTGGAATGTGTGGAATGAATGTTGGAATGTGTGGAATGAATGTTGGAATGTGTGGAATGAATGTTGGAATGTCTGGAATGAAAATTGCAATGTGTGGAATGAATGTTGGAATGTGTGGAATGAATGTTGGAATGTATGACATGAAAGTTGGAATTTGTGGAATGAAAGTTGGAATGTGTGGATGTGTGGAATGAATGTTGGAATGTGTGGAATGAATGTTGGAATGTGTGGAATGAATGTTGGAATGTGTGGAATGAAAGTTGGAATGTCTGGAATGAATGTTGGAATATATAGAATGAGAGTTGGAATATACAAAATGAATGTTGGAATGTCTGGAATGAATGTTGGAATGAAAGTTGGAATGTGTGGAATGAATGTTGGAATGTGTGGAATGAATGTTGGAATGTGTGGAATGAAAGTTGGAATGTGTGGAATGAATGTTGGAATGTGTGGAATGAAAGTTGGAATGTATGGAATGAATGTTGGAATGTGTTGAATGAATGTTGGAATGTGTGGAATGAATGTTGGAATGTATGGAATGAAAGTTGGAATGTGTTGAATGAAAGTTGAAATGTGTGGAATGAATGTTGAAATGTATGGAATGAAAGTTGGAATGTATGGAATGAAAATTGGAATGTGTGGAATGAATGTTGGAATGTGTGGAATGAATGTTGGAATGTATGGAATGAATGTTGGAATGTGTGGAATGAAAGTTGGAATGTGTGGAATTAATGTTGGAATGTGTGGAATGAAAGTTGGAATGTGTGGAATGAAAGTTGGAATGTATGGAATGAAAATTGGAATATATAGAATGAGAGTTGGAATGTTTGGAATGAAAGTTGGAATGTGTGGAATGAATGTTGGAATGTGTGGAATGAAAGTTGGAATGTATGGAATGAAAGTTGGAATGTATGGTATGAATGTTGTAATGTGTGGAATGAAAGTTGGAATGTATGGAATGAATGTTGTAATGTGTGGAATGAAAGTTGGAATGTGTGGAATGAATGTTGGAATGTGTTGAATGAAAGTTGAAATGTGTGGAATGAATGTTGGAATGTATGGAATGAAAATTGGAATATATAGAATGAGAGTTGGAACATACGGAATGAAAGTTAGAATGTCTGGCATGAATGGTGGAATGTGTGGAATGAATGTTGGAATGTATGGAATGAAAGTTTGAATGTGTGGAATGAATGTTGGAATGTATGGAATGAAAGTTGGAATGTATGGTATTAATGTTGGAATGTGTGGAATGAAAGTTGGAATGTATGGAATGAATGTTGGAATGTGTGGAATGAAAGTTGGAATGTATAGAATGAATGTTGGAATGTCTGGAATGAAAATTGGAATGTATAGAATGAACGTTGGAATGTCTGGAACGAATGTTGGAATGTCTGGAATGAAAATTGCAATGTATAGAATGAAAGTTGTTATATACAGAATGAGAGTTGGAACATACGGAATGAAAGTTAGAATGTCTGGCATGAATGTTGGAATGTGTGGAATGAATGTTGGAATGTGTGGAATGAAAGTTGGAATGTCTGGAATGAATGTTGGAATATATAGAATGAGAGTTGGAATATACAAAATGAATGTTGGAATGTCTGGAATGAATGTTGGAATGTGTGGAATGAATGTTGGAATGTGTGGAATGAAAGTTGGAATGTATGGAATGAATGATGTAATGTGTGGAATGAAAGTTGGAATGTGTGGAATGAAAGTTGGAATGTGTGGAATGAATGTTGGAATGTATGGAATTAATGTTGGAATGTGTGGAATGAAAGTTGGAATGTCTGGAATGAATGTTGGAATGTCTGGAATGAATGTTGGATTATGTGGAATGAATGTTGGAATGTGTGGAATGAAAGTTGGAATGTGTGGAATGAATGTTGGAATGTATGGAATGAAAGTTGGAATTTGTGGAATGAAAGTTGGAATGTGTGGAATGAATGTTGGAATGTGTGGAATGAAAGTTGGAATGTCTGGAAAGAATGTTGGAATATATAGAATGAGAGTTGGAATATACAAAATGAATGTTGGAATGTCTGGAATGAATGTTGGAATGTATGGAATGAAAGTTGGAATGTGTGGAATGAATGTTGGAATGTGTGGAATGAATGTTGGAATGTATGGAATGAATGTTGGAATGTGTGGAATGAAAGTTGGAATGTGTGGAATTAATGTTGGAATGTGTGGAATGAAAGTTGGAATGTGTGGAATGAAAGTTGGAATTTGTGGAATGAAAGTTGGAATGTGTGGAATGTGTGGAATGAATGTTGGAATGTGTGGAATGAATGTTGGAATGTGTGGAATGAATGTTGGATTGTATAGAATGAAAGTTGGAATGTCTGGAATGAATGTTGGATTATGTGGAATGAAAGTTGGAATGTATAGAATGAAAGTTGGAATGTCTGGCATGAATGTTGGAATGTGTGGAATGAATGTTGGAATGTGTGGAATGAAAATTGGAATATATAGAATGAGAGTTGGAACATACGGAATGAAAGTTAGAATGTCTGGCATGAATGGTGGAATGTGTGGAATGAATGTTGGAATGTGTGGAATGAATGTTGGAATGTGTGGAATGAAAGTTGGAATGTGTGGAATGAATGTTGAAATGTATGGAATGAATGTTGGAATGTCTGGAATGAAAATTGCAATGTGTGGAATGAATGTTGGAATGTGTGGAATGAAAGTTGGAATGTCTGGAATGAATGTTGGAATGTATGGAATTAATGTTGGAATGTGTGGAATGAATGTTGGAATGTCTGGAATGAATGTTGGAATGTATAGAATGAAAGTTGTTATATACAGAATGAGAGTTGGAACATACAGAATGAAAGTTGGAATGTCTGGAATGAATGTTGGATTGTATAGAATGAAAGTTGGAATGTCTGGAATGAATGTTGGATTATGTGGAATGAAAGTTGGAATGTATAGAATGAAAGTTGGAATGTCTGGCATGAATGTTGGAATGTGTGGAATGAAAGTTGGAATGTGTGGAATGAATGTTGGAATGTATGGAATGAAAGTTGGAATTTGTGGAATGAAAGTTGGAATGTGTGGAATGTGTGGAATGAATGTTGGAATGTGTGGAATGAATGTTGGAATGTGTGGAATGAAAGTTGGAATGTGTGGAATGAATGTTGGAATGTGTGGAATGAAAGTTGGAATGTCTGGAATGAATGTTGGAATATATAGAATGAGAGTTGGAATATACAAAATGAATGTTGGAATGTCTGGAATGAATGTTGGAATGTATGGAATGAAAGTTGGAATGTGTTGAATGAAAGTTGGAATGTGTGGAATTAATGTTGGAATGTGTGGAATGAAAGTTGGAATGTGTGGAATGAATGTTGGAATGTGTGGAATGAAAGTTGAAATGTGTGGAATGAATGTTGGAATGTATGGAATGAAAGTTGGAATGTATGGAATGAAAATTGGAATATATAGAATGAGAGTTGGAATATACAAAATGAATGTTGGAATTTGTGGAATGAATGTTGGAATGTATGGAATGAATGTTGGAATGTGTGGAATGAAAGTTGGAATGTGTGGAATGAAAATTGGAATATATAGAATGAGAGTTGGAATATACAAAATGAATGTTGGAATGTCTGGAATGAATGTTGGAATGTATGGAATGAATGTTGGAATGTGTGGAATGAAAGTTGGAATGTGTGGAATTAATGTTGGAATGTGTGGAATGAAAGTTGGAATGTGTGGAATGAATGTTGGAATGTGTGGAATGAAAGTTGAAATGTGTGGAATGAATGTTGGAATGTATGGAATGAAAGTTGGAATGTATGGAATGAAAATTGGAATATATAGAATGAGAGTTGGAATATACAAAATGAATGTTGGAATGTCTGGAATGAATGTTGGAATGTATGGAATGAAAGTTGGAATGTGTTGAATGAATGTTGGAATGTGTGGAATGAATGTTGGAATGTATGGAATGAATGTTGGAATGTGTGGAATGAATGTTGGAATGTGTGGAATGAATGTTGGAATGTCTGGAATGAAAGTTGGAATGTGTTGAATGAAAGTTGAAATGTGTGGAATGAATGTTGAAATGTATGGAATGAATGTTGGAATGTATGGAATTAATGTTGGAATGTGTGGAATGAATGTTGGAATGTCTGGAATGAATGTTGGAATGTATAGAATGAAAGTTGTTATATACAGAATGAGAGTTGGAACATACAGAATGAAAGTTGGAATGTCTGGAATGAATGTTGGATTGTATAGAATGAAAGTTGGAATGTCTGGAATGAATGTTGGATTATGTGGAATGAAAGTTGGAATGTATAGAATGAAAGTTGGAATGTCTGGCATGAATGTTGGAATGTGTGGAATGAAAGTTGGAATGTGTGGAATGAATGTTGGAATGTATGGAATGAAAGTTGGAATTTGTGGAATGAAAGTTGGAATGTGTGGAATGTGTGGAATGAATGTTGGAATGTGTGGAATGAATGTTGGAATGTGTGGAATGAAAGTTGGAATGTGTGGAATGAATGTTGGAATGTGTGGAATGAAAGTTGGAATGTCTGGAATGAATGTTGGAATATATAGAATGAGAGTTGGAATATACAAAATGAATGTTGGAATGTCTGGAATGAATGTTGGAATGTATGGAATGAAAGTTGGAATGTGTGGAATGAAAGTTGGAATGTGTGGAATTAATGTTGGAATGTGTGGAATGAAAGTTGGAATGTGTGGAATGAATGTTGGAATGTGTGGAATGAAAGTTGAAATGTGTGGAATGAATGTTGGAATGTATGGAATGAAAGTTGGAACGTATGGAATGAAAATTGGAATATATAGAATGAGAGTTGGAATATACAAAATGAATGTTGGAATTTGTGGAATGAATGTTGGAATGTATGGAATGAATGTTGGAATGTGTGGAATGAAAGTTGGAATGTGTGGAATGAATGTTGGAATGTGTGGAATGAAAGTTGAAATGTGTGGAATGAATGTTGGAATGTATGGAATGAAAGTTGGAATGTATGGAATGAAAATTGGAATATATAGAATGAGAGTTGGAATATACAAAATGAATGTTGGAATGTCTGGAATGAATGTTGGATTATGTGGAATGAAAGTTGGAATGTCTGGAATGAATGTTGGATTATGTGGAATGAAAGTTGGAATGTCTGGAATGAATGTTGGATTATGTGGAATGAAAGTTGGAATGTATAGAATGAAAGTTGGAATGTCTGGCATGAATGTTGGAATGTGTGGAATGAATGTTGGAATGTGTGGAATGAAAATTGGAATATATAGAATGAGAGTTGGAACATACGGAATGAAAGTTAGAATGTCTGGCATGAATGGTGGAATGTGTGGAATGAATGTTTGAATGTGTGGAATGAATGTTGGAATGTGTGGAATGAAAGTTGGAATGTGTGGAATGAATGTTTAAATGTATGGAATGAATGTTGGAATGTCTGGAATGAAAATTGCAATGTGTGGAATGAATGTTGGAATGTGTGGAATGAAAGTTGGAATGTGTGGAATGAATGTTGGAATGTATGGAATGAATGTTGGAATGTCTGGAATGAAAATTGCAATGTGTGGAATGAATGTTGGAATGTGTGGAATGAAAGTTGGAATGTCTGGAATGAATGTTGGAATGTATGGAATTAATGTTGGAATGTGTGGAATGAATGTTGGAATGTGTGGAATGAATGTTGGAATGTCTGGAATGAAAATTGCAATGTGTGGAATGAATGTTGGAATGTGTGGAATGAATGTTGGAATGTATGACATGAAAGTTGGAATTTGTGGAATGAAAGTTGGAATGTGTGGATGTGTGGAATGAATGTTGGAATGTGTGGAATGAAAGTTGGAATGTCTGGAATGAATGTTGGAATATATAGAATGAGAGTTGGAATATACAAAATGAATGTTGGAATGTCTGGAATGAATGTTGGAATGAAAGTTGGAATGTGTGGAATGAATGTTGGAATGTGTGGAATGAATGTTGGAATGTGTGGAATGAATGTTGGAATGTATGGAATGAATGTTGGAATGTCTGGAATGAAAGTTGGAATGTGTTGAATGAAAGTTGAAATGTGTGGAATGAATGTTGAAATGTATGGAATGAAAGTTGGAATGTATGGAATGAAAATTGGAATGTGTGGAATGAATGTTGGAATGTGTGGAATGAATGTTGGAATGTATGGAATGAATGTTGGAATGTGTGGAATGAAAGTTGGAATGTGTGGAATTAATGTTGGAATGTGTGGAATGAAAGTTGGAATGTGTGGAATGAAAGTTGGAATGTATGGAATGAAAATTGGAATATATAGAATGAGAGTTGGAATGTTTGGAATGAAAGTTGGAATGTGTGGAATGAATGTTGGAATGTGTGGAATGAAAGTTGGAATGTATGGAATGAAAGTTGGAATGTATGGTATGAATGTTGTAATGTGTGGAATGAAAGTTGGAATGTATGGAATGAATGTTGTAATGTGTGGAATGAAAGTTGGAATGTATGGAATGAATGTTGTAATGTGTGGAATGAAAGTTGGAATGTGTGGAATGAATGTTGGAATGTGTTGAATGAAAGTTGAAATGTGTGGAATGAATGTTGGAATGTCTGGAATGAAAATTGGAATGTGTGGAATGAATGTTGGAATGTGTTGAATGAAAGTTGAAATGTGTGGAATGAAAGTTGGAATGTATGGAATGAATGTTGTAATGTGTGGAATGAAAGTTGGAATGTGTGGAATGAATGTTGGAATGTATAGAATGAAAGTTGTTATATACAGAATGAGATTTGGAACATACAGAATGAAAGTTGGAATGTCTGGAATGAATGTTGGAATGTATAGAATGAAAGTTGTTATATACAGAATGAGAGTTGGAACATACAGAATGAAAGTTGGAATGTCTGGAATGAATGTTGGAATGTATAGAATGAAAGTTGTTATATACAGAATGAGAGTTGGAACATACAGAATGAAAGTTGGAATGTCTGGAATGAATGTTGGATTGTATAGAATGAAAGTTGGAATGTCTGGAATGAATGTTGGATTATGTGGAATGAAAGTTGGAATGTATAGAATGAAAGTTGGAATGTCTGGCCTGAATGTTGGAATGTGTGGAATGAATGTTGGAATGTGTGGAATGAAAATTGGAATATATAGAATGAGAGTTGGAACATACGGAATGAAAGTTAGAATGTCTGGCATGAATGGTGGAATGTGTGGAATGAATGTTGGAATGTATGGAATGAAAGTTTGAATGTGTGGAATGAATGTTGGAATGTATGGAATGAAAGTTGGAATGTATGGTATGAATGTTGGAATGTGTGGAATGAAAGTTGGAATGTATGGAATGAATGTTGTAATGTGTGGAATGAAAGTTGGAATGTATAGAATGAATGTTGGAATGTCTGGAATGAAAATTGGAATGTATAGAATGAACGTTGGAATGTCTGGAACGAATGTTGGAATGTCTGGAATGAAAATTGCAATGTATAGAATGAAAGTTGTTATATACAGAATGAGAGTTGGAACATACGGAATGAAAGTTAGAATGTCTGGCATGAATGTTGGAATGTGTGGAATGAATGTTGGAATGTGTGGAATGAATGTTGGAATGTGTGGTATGAAAGTTGGAATGTCTGGAATGAATGTTGGAATATATAGAATGAGAGTTGGAATATACAAAATGAATGTTGGAATGTCTGGAATGAATGTTGGAATGAAAGTTGGAATGTGTGGCATGAATGTTGGAATGTGTGGAATGAATGTTGGAATGTGTGGAATGAATGTTGGATTATGTGGAATGAAAGTTGGAATGTATAGAATGAAAGTTGGAATGTCTGGCATGAATGTTGGAATGTGTGGAATGAATGTTGGAATGTGTGGAATGAAAATTGGAATATATAGAATGAGAGTTGGAACATACGGAATGAAAGTTAGAATGTCTGGCATGAATGGTGGAATGTGTGGAATGAATGTTGGAATGTGTGGAATGAATGTTGGAATGTGTGGAATGAATGTTGGAATGTCTGGAATGAAAATTGCAATGTGTGGAATGAATGTTGGAATGTGTGGAATGAATGTTGGAATGTATGACATGAAAGTTGGAATTTGTGGAATGAAAGTTGGAATGTGTGGATGTGTGGAATGAATGTTGGAATGTGTGGAATGAATGTTGGAATGTGTGGAATGAAAGTTGGAATGTCTGGAATGAATGTTGGAATATATAGAATGAGAGTTGGAATATACAAAATGAATGTTGGAATGTCTGGAATGAATGTTGGAATGAAAGTTGGAATGTGTGGAATGAATGTTGGAATGTGTGGAATGAATGTTGGAATGTATGGAATGAATGTTGGAATGTGTGGAATGAAAGTTGGAATGTGTGGAATGAATGTTGGAATGTGTGGAATGAATGTTGGAATGTGTGGAATGAATGTTGGAATGTGTGGAATGAAAGTTGGAATGTGTGGAATGAATGTTGGAATGTGTGGAATGAAAGTTGGAATGTATGGAATGAAAGTTGGAATGTGTTGAATGAATGTTGGAATGTGTGGAATGAATGTTGGAATGTATGGAATGAATGTTGGAATGTCTGGAATGAAAGTTGGAATGTGTTGAATGAAAGTTGAAATGTGTGGAATGAATGTTGAAATGTATGGAATGAAAGTTGGAATGTATGGAATGAAAATTGGAATGTGTGGAATGAATGTTGGAATGTGTGGAATGAATGTTGGAATGTATGGAATGAATGTTGGAATGTGTGGAATGAAAGTTGGAATGTGTGGAATTAATGTTGGAATGTCTGGAATGAAAGTTGGAATGTGTGGAATGAAAGTTGGAATGTCTGGAATGAATGTTGGAATGTATAGAATGAAAGTTGTTATATACAGAATGAGAGTTGGAACATACAGAATGAAAGTTGGAATGTCTGGAATGAATGTTGGAATGTATAGAATGAAAGTTGTTATATACAGAATGAGATTTGGAACATACAGAATGAAAGTTGGAATGTCTGGAATGAATGTTGGAATGTATAGAATGAAAGTTGTTATATACAGAATGAGAGTTGGAACATACAGAATGAAAGTTGGAATGTCTGGAATGAATGTTGGATTGTATAGAATGAAAGTTGGAATGTCTGGCATGAATGTTGGAATGTGTGGAATGAAAGTTGGAATGTGTGGAATGAATGTTGGAATGTATGGAATGAAAGTTGGAATTTGTGGAATGAAAGTTGGAATGTGTGGAATGTGTGGAATGAATGTTGGAATGTGTGGAATGAATGTTGGAATGTGTGGAATGAAAGTTGGAATGTGTGGAATGAATGTTGGAATGTGTGGAATGAAAGTTGGAATGTCTGGAATGAATGTTGGAATATATAGAATGAGAGTTGGAATATACAAAATGAATGTTGGAATGTCTGGAATGAATGTTGGAATGTATGGAATGAAAGTTGGAATGTGTGGAATGAAAGTTGGAATGTGTGGAATTAATGTTGGAATGTGTGGAATGAAAGTTGGAATGTGTGGAATGAATGTTGGAATGTGTGGAATGAAAGTTGAAATGTGTGGAATGAATGTTGGAATGTATGGAATGAAAGTTGGAATGTATGGAATGAAAATTGGAATATATAGAATGAGAGTTGGAATATACAAAATGAATGTTGGAATTTGTGGAATGAATGTTGGAATGTATGGAATGAATGTTGGAATGTGTGGAATGAAAGTTGGAATGTGTGGAATGAATGTTGGAATGTATGGAATGAAAGTTGGAATGTATGGAATGAAAATTGGAATATATAGAATGAGAGTTGGAATATACAAAATGAATGTTGGAATGTCTGGAATGAATGTTGGAATGTATGGAATGAATGTTGGAATGTGTGGAATGAAAGTTGGAATGTGTGGAATTAATGTTGGAATGTGTGGAATGAAAGTTGGAATGTGTGGAATGAATGTTGGAATGTGTGGAATGAAAGTTGAAATGTGTGGAATGAATGTTGGAATGTATGGAATGAAAGTTGGAATGTATGGAATGAAAATTGGAATATATAGAATGAGAGTTGGAATATACAAAATGAATGTTGGAATGTATGGAATGAAAGTTGGAATGTGTTGAATGAATGTTGGAATGTGTGGAATGAATGTTGGAATGTATGGAATGAATGTTGGAATGTGTGGAATGAATGTTGGAATGTGTGGAATGAATGTTGGAATGTCTGGAATGAAAGTTGGAATGTGTTGAATGAAAGTTGAAATGTGTGGAATGAATGTTGAAATGTATGGAATGAAAGTTGGAATGTATGGAATGAAAATTGGAATATATAGAATGACAGTTGGAACATACGGAATGAAAGTTAGAATGTCTGGCATGAATGGTGGAATGTGTGGAATGAATTTTGGAATGTGTGGAATGAATGTTGGAATGTGTGGAATGAAAGTTGGAATGTGTGGAATGAATGTTGAAATGTATGGAATGAATGTTGGAATGTCTGGAATGAAAATTGCAATGTGTGGAATGAATGTTGGAATGTGTGGAATGAAAGTTGGAATGTCTGGAATGAAAGTTGGAATGTCTGGAATGAATGTTGGAATGTATGGAATTAATGTTGGAATGTGTGGAATGAAAGTTGGAATGTCTGGAATGAATGTTGGAATGTCTGGAATGAAAGTTGGAATGTCTGGAATGAATGTTGGAATGTCTGGAATGAATGTTGGATTATGTGGAATGAAAGTTGGAATGTATAGAATGAAAGTTGGAATGTCTGGCATGAATGTTGGAATGTGTGGAATGAATGTTGAAATGTATGGAATGAATGTTGGAATGTGTGGAATGAAAGTTGGAATGTGTGGAATGAATGTTGAAATGTATGGAATGAATGTTGGAATGTCTGGAATGAAAATTGCAATGTGTGGAATGAATGTTGGAATGTGTGGAATGAAAGTTGGAATGTCTGGAATGAAAGTTGGAATGTCTGGAATGAATGTTGGAATGTATGGAATTAATGTTGGAATGTGTGGAATGAAAGTTGGAATGTCTGGAATGAATGTTGGAATGTCTGGAATGAAAGTTGGAATGTCTGGAATGAATGTTGGAATGTCTGGAATGAATGTTGGATTATGTGGAATGAAAGTTGGAATGTCTGGAATGAATGTTGGATTATGTGGAATGAAAGTTGGAATGTATAGAATGAAAGTTGGAATGTCTGGCATGAATGTTGGAATGTGTGGAATGAATGTTGGAATGTGTGGAATGAAAATTGGAATATATAGAATGAGAGTTGGAACATACGGAATGAAAGTTAGAATGTCTGGCATGAATGGTGGAATGTGTGGAATGAATGTTGGAATGTGTGGAATGAATGTTGGAATGTGTGGAATGAATGTTGGAATGTCTGGAATGAAAATTGCAATGTGTGGAATGAATGTTGGAATGTGTGGAATGAATGTTGGAATGTATGACATGAAAGTTGGAATTTGTGGAATGAAAGTTGGAATGTGTGGATGTGTGGAATGAATGTTGGAATGTGTGGAATGAAAGTTGGAATGTCTGGAATGAATGTTGGAATATATAGAATGAGAGTTGGAATATACAAAATGAATGTTGGAATGTCTGGAATGAATGTTGGAATGAAAGTTGGAATGTGTGGAATGAATGTTGGAATGTGTGGAATGAATGTTGGAATGTGTGGAATGAATGTTGGAATGTATGGAATGAATGTTGGAATGTCTGGAATGAAAGTTGGAATGTGTTGAATGAAAGTTGAAATGTGTGGAATGAATGTTGAAATGTATGGAATGAAAGTTGGAATGTATGGAATGAAAATTGGAATGTGTGGAATGAATGTTGGAATGTGTGGAATGAATGTTGGAATGTATGGAATGAATGTTGGAATGTGTGGAATGAAAGTTGGAATGTGTGGAATTAATGTTGGAATGTGTGGAATGAAAGTTGGAATGTGTGGAATGAAAGTTGGAATGTATGGAATGAAAATTGGAATATATAGAATGAGAGTTGGAATGTTTGGAATGAAAGTTGGAATGTGTGGAATGAATGTTGGAATGTGTGGAATGAAAGTTGGAATGTATGGAATGAAAGTTGGAATGTATGGTATGAATGTTGTAATGTGTGGAATGAAAGTTGGAATGTATGGAATGAATGTTGGAATGTATAGAATGAAAGTTGTTATATACAGAATGAGAGTTGGAACATACAGAATGAAAGTTGGAATGTCTGGAATGAATGTTGGAATGTATAGAATGAAAGTTGTTATATACAGAATGAGAGTTGGAACATACAGAATGAAAGTTGGAATGTCTGGAATGAATGTTGGAATGTATAGAATGAAAGTTGTTATATACAGAATGAGAGTTGGAACATACAGAATGAAAGTTGGAATGTCTGGAATGAATGTTGGATTGTATAGAATGAAAGTTGGAATGTCTGGAATGAATGTTGGATTATGTGGAATGAAAGTTGGAATGTATAGAATGAAAGTTGGAATGTCTGGCCTGAATGTTGGAATGTGTGGAATGAATGTTGGAATGTGTGGAATGAAAATTGGAATATATAGAATGAGAGTTGGAACATACGGAATGAAAGTTAGAATGTCTGGCATGAATGGTGGAATGTGTGGAATGAATGTTGGAATGTATGGAATGAAAGTTTGAATGTGTGGAATGAATGTTGGAATGTATGGAATGAAAGTTGGAATGTATGGTATGAATGTTGGAATGTGTGGAATGAAAGTTGGAATGTATGGAATGAATGTTGTAATGTGTGGAATGAAAGTTGGAATGTATAGAATGAATGTTGGAATGTCTGGAATGAAAATTGGAATGTATAGAATGAACGTTGGAATGTCTGGAACGAATGTTGGAATGTCTGGAATGAAAATTGCAATGTATAGAATGAAAGTTGTTATATACAGAATGAGAGTTGGAACATACGGAATGAAAGTTAGAATGTCTGGCATGAATGTTGGAATGTGTGGAATGAATGTTGGAATGTGTGGAATGAATGTTGGAATGTGTGGTATGAAAGTTGGAATGTCTGGAATGAATGTTGGAATATATAGAATGAGAGTTGGAATATACAAAATGAATGTTGGAATGTCTGGAATGAATGTTGGAATGTATAGAATGAAAGTTGTTATATACAGAATGAGAGTTGGAACATACAGAATGAAAGTTGGAATGTCTGGAATGAATGTTGGATTGTATAGAATGAAAGTTGGAATGTCTGGAATGAATGTTGGAATGTCTGGCATGAATGTTGGAATGTGTGGAATGAAAGTTGGAATGTGTGGAATGAATGTTGGAATGTATGGAATGAAAGTTGGAATTTGTGGAATGAAAGTTGGAATGTGTGGAATGTGTGGAATGAATGTTGGAATGTGTGGAATGAATGTTGGAATGTGTGGAATGAAAGTTGGAATGTGTGGAATGAATGTTGGAATGTGTGGAATGAAAGTTGGAATGTCTGGAATGAATGTTGGAATATATAGAATGAGAGTTGGAATATACAAAATGAATGTTGGAATGTCTGGAATGAATGTTGGAATGTATGGAATGAAAGTTGGAATGTGTGGAATGAAAGTTGGAATGTGTGGAATTAATGTTGGAATGTGTGGAATGAAAGTTGGAATGTGTGGAATGAATGTTGGAATGTGTGGAATGAAAGTTGAAATGTGTGGAATGAATGTTGGAATGTATGGAATGAAAGTTGGAATGTATGGAATGAAAATTGGAATATATAGAATGAGAGTTGGAATATACAAAATGAATGTTGGAATTTGTGGAATGAATGTTGGAATGTATGGAATGAATGTTGGAATGTGTGGAATGAAAGTTGGAATGTGTGGAATGAATGTTGGAATGTGTGGAATGAAAGTTGAAATGTGTGGAATGAATGTTGGAATGTATGGAATGAAAGTTGGAATGTATGGAATGAAAATTGGAATATATAGAATGAGAGTTGGAATATACAAAATGAATGTTGGAATGTCTGGAATGAATGTTGGAATGTATGGAATGAATGTTGGAATGTGTGGAATGAAAGTTGGAATGTGTGGAATTAATGTTGGAATGTGTGGAATGAAAGTTGGAATGTGTGGAATGAATGTTGGAATGTGTGGAATGAAAGTTGAAATGTGTGGAATGAATGTTGGAATGTATGGAATGAAAGTTGGAATGTATGGAATGAAAATTGGAATATATAGAATGAGAGTTGGAATATACAAAATGAATGTTGGAATGTCTGGAATGAATGTTGGAATGTATGGAATGAAAGTTGGAATGTGTTGAATGAATGTTGGAATGTGTGGAATGAATGTTGGAATGTATGGAATGAATGTTGGAATGTGTGGAATGAATGTTGGAATGTGTGGAATGAATGTTGGAATGTTTGGAATGAAAGTTGGAATGTGTTGAATGAAAGTTGAAATGTGTGGAATGAATGTTGAAATGTATGGAATGAAAGTTGGAATGTATGGAATGAAAATTGGAATATATAGAATGACAGTTGGAACATACGGAATGAAAGTTAGAATGTCTGGCATGAATGGTGGAATGTGTGGAATGAATTTTGGAATGTGTGGAATGAATGTTGGAATGTGTGGAATGAAAGTTGGAATGTGTGGAATGAATGTTGAAATGTATGGAATGAATGTTGGAATGTCTGGAATGAAAATTGCAATGTGTGGAATGAATGTTGGAATGTGTGGAATGAAAGTTGGAATGTCTGGAATGAAAGTTGGAATGTCTGGAATGAATGTTGGAATGTATGGAATTAATGTTGGAATGTGTGGAATGAAAGTTGGAATGTCTGGAATGAATGTTGGAATGTCTGGAATGAAAGTTGGAATGTCTGGAATGAATGTTGGAATGTCTGGAATGAATGTTGGATTATGTGGAATGAAAGTTGGAATGTCTGGAATGAATGTTGGATTATGTGGAATGAAAGTTGGAATGTATAGAATGAAAGTTGGAATGTCTGGCATGAATGTTGGAATGTGTGGAATGAATGTTGGAATGTGTGGAATGAAAATTGGAATATATAGAATGAGAGTTGGAACATACGGAATGAAAGTTGGAATGTCTGGAATGAATGTTGGATTATGTGGAATGAAAGTTGGAATGTATAGAATGAAAGTTGGAATGTCTGGCATGAATGTTGGAATGTGTGGAATGAATGTTGGAATGTGTGGAATGAATGTTGGAATGTGTGGTATGAAAGTTGGAATGTCTGGAATGAATGTTGGAATATATAGAATGAGAGTTGGAATATACAAAATGAATGTTGGAATGTCTGGAATGAATGTTGGAATGTATAGAATGAAAGTTGTTATATACAGAATGAGAGTTGGAACATACAGAATGAAAGTTGGAATGTCTGGAATGAATGTTGGATTGTATAGAATGAAAGTTGGAATGTCTGGAATGAATGTTGGAATGTCTGGCATGAATGTTGGAATGTGTGGAATGAAAGTTGGAATGTGTGGAATGAATGTTGGAATGTATGGAATGAAAGTTGGAATTTGTGGAATGAAAGTTGGAATGTGTGGAATGTGTGGAATGAATGTTGGAATGTGTGGAATGAATGTTGGAATGTGTGGAATGAAAGTTGGAATGTGTGGAATGAATGTTGGAATGTGTGGAATGAAAGTTGGAATGTCTGGAATGAATGTTGGAATATATAGAATGAGAGTTGGAATATACAAAATGAATGTTGGAATGTCTGGAATGAATGTTGGAATGTGTGGAATGAAAGTTGGAATGTATGGAATGAATGTTGGAATGTATAGAATGAAAGTTGTTATATACAGAATGAGAGTTGGAACATACAGAATGAAAGTTGGAATGTCTGGAATGAATGTTGGAATGTATAGAATGAAAGTTGTTATATACAGAATGAGAGTTGGAACATACAGAATGAAAGTTGGAATGTCTGGAATGAATGTTGGAATGTATAGAATGAAAGTTGTTATATACAGAATGAGAGTTGGAACATACAGAATGAAAGTTGGAATGTCTGGAATGAATGTTGGATTGTATAGAATGAAAGTTGGAATGTCTGGAATGAATGTTGGATTATGTGGAATGAAAGTTGGAATGTATAGAATGAAAGTTGGAATGTCTGGCCTGAATGTTGGAATGTGTGGAATGAATGTTGGAATGTGTGGAATGAAAATTGGAATATATAGAATGAGAGTTGGAACATACGGAATGAAAGTTAGAATGTCTGGCATGAATGGTGGAATGTGTGGAATGAATGTTGGAATGTATGGAATGAAAGTTTGAATGTGTGGAATGAATGTTGGAATGTATGGAATGAAAGTTGGAATGTATGGTATGAATGTTGGAATGTGTGGAATGAAAGTTGGAATGTATGGAATGAATGTTGTAATGTGTGGAATGAAAGTTGGAATGTATAGAATGAATGTTGGAATGTCTGGAATGAAAATTGGAATGTATAGAATGAACGTTGGAATGTCTGGAACGAATGTTGGAATGTCTGGAATGAAAATTGCAATGTATAGAATGAAAGTTGTTATATACAGAATGAGAGTTGGAACATACGGAATGAAAGTTAGAATGTCTGGCATGAATGTTGGAATGTGTGGAATGAATGTTGGAATGTGTGGAATGAATGTTGGAATGTGTGGTATGAAAGTTGGAATGTCTGGAATGAATGTTGGAATATATAGAATGAGAGTTGGAATATACAAAATGAATGTTGGAATGTCTGGAATGAATGTTGGAATGTATAGAATGAAAGTTGTTATATACAGAATGAGAGTTGGAACATACAGAATGAAAGTTGGAATGTCTGGAATGAATGTTGGATTGTATAGAATGAAAGTTGGAATGTCTGGAATGAATGTTGGAATGTCTGGCATGAATGTTGGAATGTGTGGAATGAAAGTTGGAATGTGTGGAATGAATGTTGGAATGTATGGAATGAAAGTTGGAATTTGTGGAATGAAAGTTGGAATGTGTGGAATGTGTGGAATGAATGTTGGAATGTGTGGAATGAATGTTGGAATGTGTGGAATGAAAGTTGGAATGTGTGGAATGAATGTTGGAATGTGTGGAATGAAAGTTGGAATGTCTGGAATGAATGTTGGAATATATAGAATGAGAGTTGGAATATACAAAATGAATGTTGGAATGTCTGGAATGAATGTTGGAATGTATGGAATGAAAGTTGGAATGTGTGGAATGAAAGTTGGAATGTGTGGAATTAATGTTGGAATGTGTGGAATGAAAGTTGGAATGTGTGGAATGAATGTTGGAATGTGTGGAATGAAAGTTGAAATGTGTGGAATGAATGTTGGAATGTATGGAATGAAAGTTGGAATGTATGGAATGAAAATTGGAATATATAGAATGAGAGTTGGAATATACAAAATGAATGTTGGAATTTGTGGAATGAATGTTGGAATGTATGGAATGAATGTTGGAATGTGTGGAATGAAAGTTGGAATGTGTGGAATGAATGTTGGAATGTGTGGAATGAAAGTTGAAATGTGTGGAATGAATGTTGGAATGTATGGAATGAAAGTTGGAATGTATGGAATGAAAATTGGAATATATAGAATGAGAGTTGGAATATACAAAATGAATGTTGGAATGTCTGGAATGAATGTTGGAATGTATGGAATGAATGTTGGAATGTGTGGAATGAAAGTTGGAATGTGTGGAATTAATGTTGGAATGTGTGGAATGAAAGTTGGAATGTGTGGAATGAATGTTGGAATGTGTGGAATGAAAGTTGAAATGTGTGGAATGAATGTTGGAATGTATGGAATGAAAGTTGGAATGTATGGAATGAAAATTGGAATATATAGAATGAGAGTTGGAATATACAAAATGAATGTTGGAATGTCTGGAATGAATGTTGGAATGTATGGAATGAAAGTTGGAATGTGTTGAATGAATGTTGGAATGTGTGGAATGAATGTTGGAATGTATGGAATGAATGTTGGAATGTGTGGAATGAATGTTGGAATGTGTGGAATGAATGTTGGAATGTTTGGAATGAAAGTTGGAATGTGTTGAATGAAAGTTGAAATGTGTGGAATGAATGTTGAAATGTATGGAATGAAAGTTGGAATGTATGGAATGAAAATTGGAATATATAGAATGACAGTTGGAACATACGGAATGAAAGTTAGAATGTCTGGCATGAATGGTGGAATGTGTGGAATGAATTTTGGAATGTGTGGAATGAATGTTGGAATGTGTGGAATGAAAGTTGGAATGTGTGGAATGAATGTTGAAATGTATGGAATGAATGTTGGAATGTCTGGAATGAAAATTGCAATGTGTGGAATGAATGTTGGAATGTGTGGAATGAAAGTTGGAATGTCTGGAATGAAAGTTGGAATGTCTGGAATGAATGTTGGAATGTATGGAATTAATGTTGGAATGTGTGGAATGAAAGTTGGAATGTCTGGAATGAATGTTGGAATGTCTGGAATGAAAGTTGGAATGTCTGGAATGAATGTTGGAATGTCTGGAATGAATGTTGGATTATGTGGAATGAAAGTTGGAATGTCTGGAATGAATGTTGGATTATGTGGAATGAAAGTTGGAATGTATAGAATGAAAGTTGGAATGTCTGGCATGAATGTTGGAATGTGTGGAATGAATGTTGGAATGTGTGGAATGAAAATTGGAATATATAGAATGAGAGTTGGAACATACGGAATGAAAGTTGGAATGTCTGGAATGAATGTTGGATTATGTGGAATGAAAGTTGGAATGTATAGAATGAAAGTTGGAATGTCTGGCATGAATGTTGGAATGTGTGGAATGAATGTTGGAATGTGTGGAATGAATGTTGGAATGTGTGGTATGAAAGTTGGAATGTCTGGAATGAATGTTGGAATATATAGAATGAGAGTTGGAATATACAAAATGAATGTTGGAATGTCTGGAATGAATGTTGGAATGTATAGAATGAAAGTTGTTATATACAGAATGAGAGTTGGAACATACAGAATGAAAGTTGGAATGTCTGGAATGAATGTTGGATTGTATAGAATGAAAGTTGGAATGTCTGGAATGAATGTTGGAATGTCTGGCATGAATGTTGGAATGTGTGGAATGAAAGTTGGAATGTGTGGAATGAATGTTGGAATGTATGGAATGAAAGTTGGAATTTGTGGAATGAAAGTTGGAATGTGTGGAATGTGTGGAATGAATGTTGGAATGTGTGGAATGAATGTTGGAATGTGTGGAATGAAAGTTGGAATGTGTGGAATGAATGTTGGAATGTGTGGAATGAAAGTTGGAATGTCTGGAATGAATGTTGGAATATATAGAATGAGAGTTGGAATATACAAAATGAATGTTGGAATTTGTGGAATGAATGTTGGAATGTATGGAATGAATGTTGGAATGTGTGGAATGAAAGTTGGAATGTGTGGAATGAATGTTGGAATGTGTGGAATGAAAGTTGAAATGTGTGGAATGAATGTTGGAATGTATGGAATGAAAGTTGGAATGTATGGAATGAAAATTGGAATATATAGAATGAGAGTTGGAATATACAAAATGAATGTTGGAATGTCTGGAATGAATGTTGGAATGTATGGAATGAATGTTGGAATGTGTGGAATGAAAGTTGGAATGTGTGGAATTAATGTTGGAATGTGTGGAATGAAAGTTGGAATGTGTGGAATGAATGTTGGAATGTGTGGAATGAAAGTTGAAATGTGTGGAATGAATGTTGGAATGTATGGAATGAAAGTTGGAATGTATGGAATGAAAATTGGAATATATAGAATGAGAGTTGGAATATACAAAATGAATGTTGGAATGTCTGGAATGAATGTTGGAATGTATGGAATGAAAGTTGGAATGTGTTGAATGAATGTTGGAATGTGTGGAATGAATGTTGGAATGTATGGAATGAATGTTGGAATGTGTGGAATGAATGTTGGAATGTGTGGAATGAATGTTGGAATGTGTTGAATGAAAGTTGAAATGTGTGGAATGAATGTTGAAATGTATGGAATGAAAGTTGGAATGTATGGAATGAAAATTGGAATATATAGAATGACAGTTGGAACATACGGAATGAAAGTTAGAATGTCTGGCATGAATGGTGGAATGTGTGGAATGAATTTTGGAATGTGTGGAATGAATGTTGGAATGTGTGGAATGAAAGTTGGAATGTGTGGAATGAATGTTGAAATGTATGGAATGAATGTTGGAATGTCTGGAATGAAAATTGCAATGTGTGGAATGAATGTTGGAATGTGTGGAATGAAAGTTGGAATGTCTGGAATGAAAGTTGGAATGTCTGGAATGAATGTTGGAATGTATGGAATTAATGTTGGAATGTGTGGAATGAAAGTTGGAATGTCTGGAATGAATGTTGGAATGTCTGGAATGAAAGTTGGAATGTCTGGAATGAATGTTGGAATGTCTGGAATGAATGTTGGATTATGTGGAATGAAAGTTGGAATGTCTGGAATGAATGTTGGATTATGTGGAATGAAAGTTGGAATGTATAGAATGAAAGTTGGAATGTCTGGCATGAATGTTGGAATGTGTGGAATGAATGTTGGAATGTGTGGAATGAAAATTGGAATATATAGAATGAGAGTTGGAACATACGGAATGAAAGTTAGAATGTCTGGCATGAATGGTGGAATGTGTGGAATGAATGTTGGAATGTGTGGAATGAATGTTGGAATGTGTGGAATGAATGTTGGAATGTCTGGAATGAAAATTGCAATGTGTGGAATGAATGTTGGAATGTGTGGAATGAATGTTGGAATGTATGACATGAAAGTTGGAATTTGTGGAATGAAAGTTGGAATGTGTGGATGTGTGGAATGAATGTTGGAATGTGTGGAATGAAAGTTGGAATGTCTGGAATGAATGTTGGAATATATAGAATGAGAGTTGGAATATACAAAATGAATGTTGGAATGTCTGGAATGAATGTTGGAATGAAAGTTGGAATGTGTGGAATGAATGTTGGAATGTGTGGAATGAATGTTGGAATGTGTGGAATGAATGTTGGAATGTATGGAATGAATGTTGGAATGTCTGGAATGAAAGTTGGAATGTGTTGAATGAAAGTTGAAATGTGTGGAATGAATGTTGAAATGTATGGAATGAAAGTTGGAATGTATGGAATGAAAATTGGAATGTGTGGAATGAATGTTGGAATGTGTGGAATGAATGTTGGAATGTATGGAATGAATGTTGGAATGTGTGGAATGAAAGTTGGAATGTGTGGAATTAATGTTGGAATGTGTGGAATGAAAGTTGGAATGTGTGGAATGAAAGTTGGAATGTATGGAATGAAAATTGGAATATATAGAATGAGAGTTGGAATGTTTGGAATGAAAGTTGGAATGTGTGGAATGAATGTTGGAATGTGTGGAATGAAAGTTGGAATGTATGGAATGAAAGTTGGAATGTATGGTATGAATGTTGTAATGTGTGGAATGAAAGTTGGAATGTATGGAATGAATGTTGGAATGTATAGAATGAAAGTTGTTATATACAGAATGAGAGTTGGAACATACAGAATGAAAGTTGGAATGTCTGGAATGAATGTTGGAATGTATAGAATGAAAGTTGTTATATACAGAATGAGAGTTGGAACATACAGAATGAAAGTTGGAATGTCTGGAATGAATGTTGGAATGTATAGAATGAAAGTTGTTATATACAGAATGAGAGTTGGAACATACAGAATGAAAGTTGGAATGTCTGGAATGAATGTTGGATTGTATAGAATGAAAGTTGGAATGTCTGGAATGAATGTTGGATTATGTGGAATGAAAGTTGGAATGTATAGAATGAAAGTTGGAATGTCTGGCCTGAATGTTGGAATGTGTGGAATGAATGTTGGAATGTGTGGAATGAAAATTGGAATATATAGAATGAGAGTTGGAACATACAAAATGAATGTTGGAATGTCTGGAATGAATGTTGGAATGTATGGAATGAAAGTTGGAATGTGTGGAATGAAAGTTGGAATGTGTGGAATGAATGTTGGAATGTGTGGAATGAATGTTGGAATGTCTGGAATGAATGTTGGAATGTATGGAATGAAAGTTGGAATGTGTGGAATGAAAGTTGGAATGTGTGGAATTAATGTTGGAATGTGTGGAATGAAAGTTGGAATGTGTGGAATGAATGTTGGAATGTGTGGAATGAAAGTTGAAATGTGTGGAATGAATGTTGGAATGTATGGAATGAAAGTTGGAATGTATGGAATGAAAATTGGAATATATAGAATGAGAGTTGGAATATACAAAATGAATGTTGGAATTTGTGGAATGAATGTTGGAATGTATGGAATGAATGTTGGAATGTGTGGAATGAAAGTTGGAATGTGTGGAATGAATGTTGGAATGTGTGGAATGAAAGTTGAAATGTGTGGAATGAATGTTGGAATGTATGGAATGAAAGTTGGAATGTATGGAATGAAAATTGGAATATATAGAATGAGAGTTGGAATATACAAAATGAATGTTGGAATGTCTGGAATGAATGTTGGAATGTATGGAATGAATGTTGGAATGTGTGGAATGAAAGTTGGAATGTGTGGAATTAATGTTGGAATGTGTGGAATGAAAGTTGGAATGTGTGGAATGAATGTTGGAATGTGTGGAATGAAAGTTGAAATGTGTGGAATGAATGTTGGAATGTATGGAATGAAAGTTGGAATGTATGGAATGAAAATTGGAATATATAGAATGAGAGTTGGAATATACAAAATGAATGTTGGAATGTCTGGAATGAATGTTGGAATGTATGGAATGAAAGTTGGAATGTGTTGAATGAATGTTGGAATGTGTGGAATGAATGTTGGAATGTATGGAATGAATGTTGGAATGTGTGGAATGAATGTTGGAATGTGTGGAATGAATGTTGGAATGTCTGGAATGAAAGTTGGAATGTGTTGAATGAAAGTTGAAATGTGTGGAATGAATGTTGAAATGTATGGAATGAAAGTTGGAATGTATGGAATGAAAATTGGAATATATAGAATGACAGTTGGAACATACGGAATGAAAGTTAGAATGTCTGGCATGAATGGTGGAATGTGTGGAATGAATTTTGGAATGTGTGGAATGAATGTTGGAATGTGTGGAATGAAAGTTGGAATGTGTGGAATGAATGTTGAAATGTATGGAATGAATGTTGGAATGTCTGGAATGAAAATTGCAATGTGTGGAATGAATGTTGGAATGTGTGGAATGAAAGTTGGAATGTCTGGAATGAAAGTTGGAATGTCTGGAATGAATGTTGGAATGTATGGAATTAATGTTGGAATGTGTGGAATGAAAGTTGGAATGTCTGGAATGAATGTTGGAATGTCTGGAATGAAAGTTGGAATGTCTGGAATGAATGTTGGAATGTCTGGAATGAATGTTGGATTATGTGGAATGAAAGTTGGAATGTCTGGAATGAATGTTGGATTATGTGGAATGAAAGTTGGAATGTATAGAATGAAAGTTGGAATGTCTGGCATGAATGTTGGAATGTGTGGAATGAATGTTGGAATGTGTGGAATGAAAATTGGAATATATAGAATGAGAGTTGGAACATACGGAATGAAAGTTAGAATGTCTGGCATGAATGGTGGAATGTGTGGAATGAATGTTGGAATGTGTGGAATGAATGTTGGAATGTGTGGAATGAATGTTGGAATGTCTGGAATGAAAATTGCAATGTGTGGAATGAATGTTGGAATGTGTGGAATGAATGTTGGAATGTATGACATGAAAGTTGGAATTTGTGGAATGAAAGTTGGAATGTGTGGATGTGTGGAATGAATGTTGGAATGTGTGGAATGAAAGTTGGAATGTCTGGAATGAATGTTGGAATATATAGAATGAGAGTTGGAATATACAAAATGAATGTTGGAATGTCTGGAATGAATGTTGGAATGAAAGTTGGAATGTGTGGAATGAATGTTGGAATGTGTGGAATGAATGTTGGAATGTGTGGAATGAATGTTGGAATGTATGGAATGAATGTTGGAATGTCTGGAATGAAAGTTGGAATGTGTTGAATGAAAGTTGAAATGTGTGGAATGAATGTTGAAATGTATGGAATGAAAGTTGGAATGTATGGAATGAAAATTGGAATGTGTGGAATGAATGTTGGAATGTGTGGAATGAATGTTGGAATGTATGGAATGAATGTTGGAATGTGTGGAATGAAAGTTGGAATGTGTGGAATTAATGTTGGAATGTGTGGAATGAAAGTTGGAATGTGTGGAATGAAAGTTGGAATGTATGGAATGAAAATTGGAATATATAGAATGAGAGTTGGAATGTTTGGAATGAAAGTTGGAATGTGTGGAATGAATGTTGGAATGTGTGGAATGAAAGTTGGAATGTATGGAATGAAAGTTGGAATGTATGGTATGAATGTTGTAATGTGTGGAATGAAAGTTGGAATGTATGGAATGAATGTTGGAATGTATAGAATGAAAGTTGTTATATACAGAATGAGAGTTGGAACATACAGAATGAAAGTTGGAATGTCTGGAATGAATGTTGGAATGTATAGAATGAAAGTTGTTATATACAGAATGAGAGTTGGAACATACAGAATGAAAGTTGGAATGTCTGGAATGAATGTTGGAATGTATAGAATGAAAGTTGGAATGTGTGGAATGAATGTTGGAATGTGTGGAATGAAAGTTGGAATGTGTTGAATGAATGTTGGAATGTGTGGAATGAATGTTGGAATGTATGGAATGAATGTTGGAATGTGTGGAATGAATGTTGGAATGTATGGAATGAATGTTGGAATGTCTGGAATGAAAGTTGGAATGTGTTGAATGAAAGTTGAAATGTGTGGAATGAATGTTGAAATGTATGGAATGAAAGTTGGAATGTATGGAATGAAAATTGGAATGTGTGGAATGAATGTTGGAATGTGTGGAATGAAAATTGCAATGTGTGGAATGAATGTTGGAATGTGTGGAATGAATGTTGGAATGTATGACATGAAAGTTGGAATTTGTGGAATGAAAGTTGGAATGTGTGGATGTGTGGAATGAATGTTGGAATGTGTGGAATGAATGTTGGAATGTATGGAATGAAAGTTGGAATGTATGGAATGAAAATTGGAATGTGTGGAATGAATGTTGGAATGTGTGGAATGAAAATTGCAATGTGTGGAATGAATGTTGGAATGTGTGGAATGAATGTTGGAATGTATGACATGAAAGTTGGAATTTGTGGAATGAAAGTTGGAATGTGTGGATGTGTGGAATGAATGTTGGAATGTGTGGAATGAATGTTGGAATGTGTGGAATGAAAGTTGGAATGTCTGGAATGAATGTTGGAATATATAGAATGAGAGTTGGAATATACAAAATGAATGTTGGAATGTCTGGAATGAATGTTGGAATGAAAGTTGGAATGTGTGGAATGAATGTTGGAATGTGTGGAATGAATGTTGGAATGTATGGAATGAATGTTGGAATGTGTGGAATGAAAGTTGGAATGTGTGGAATGAATGTTGGAATGTGTGGAATGAATGTTGGAATGTGTGGAATGAATGTTGGAATGTGTGGAATGAAAGTTGGAATGTGTGGAATGAATGTTGGAATGTGTGGAATGAAAGTTGGAATGTGTTGAATGAATGTTGGAATGTGTGGAATGAATGTTGGAATGTATGGAATGAATGTTGGAATGTCTGGAATGAAAGTTGGAATGTGTTGAATGAAAGTTGAAATGTGTGGAATGAATGTTGAAATGTATGGAATGAAAGTTGGAATGTATGGAATGAAAATTGGAATGTGTGGAATGAATGTTGGAATGTGTGGAATGAAAATTGCAATGTGTGGAATGAATGTTGGAATGTGTGGAATGAATGTTGGAATGTATGACATGAAAGTTGGAATTTGTGGAATGAAAGTTGGAATGTGTGGATGTGTGGAATGAATGTTGGAATGTGTGGAATGAATGTTGGAATGTGTGGAATGAAAGTTGGAATGTCTGGAATGAATGTTGGAATATATAGAATGAGAGTTGGAATATACAAAATGAATGTTGGAATGTCTGGAATGAATGTTGGAATGAAAGTTGGAATGTGTGGAATGAATGTTGGAATGTGTGGAATGAATGTTGGAATGTATGGAATGAATGTTGGAATGTGTGGAATGAAAGTTGGAATGTGTGGAATGAATGTTGGAATGTGTGGAATGAATGTTGGAATGTGTGGAATGAAAGTTGGAATGTGTGGAATGAATGTTGGAATGTGTGGAATGAAAGTTGGAATGTGTTGAATGAATGTTGGAATGTGTGGAATGAATGTTGGAATGTATGGAATGAATGTTGGAATGTCTGGAATGAAAGTTGGAATGTGTTGAATGAAAGTTGAAATGTGTGGAATGAATGTTGAAATGTATGGAATGAAAGTTGGAATGTATGGAATGAAAATTGGAATGTGTGGAATGAATGTTGGAATGTGTGGAATGAATGTTGGAATGTATGGAATGAATGTTGGAATGTGTGGAATGAAAGTTGGAATGTGTGGAATTAATGTTGGAATGTGTGGAATGAAAGTTGGAATGTGTGGAATGAAAGTTGGAATGTATGGAATGAAAATTGGAATATATAGAATGAGAGTTGGAATGTTTGGAATGAAAGTTGGAATGTGTGGAATGAATGTTGGAATGTGTGGAATGAAAGTTGGAATGTATGGAATGAAAGTTGGAATGTATGGTATGAATGTTGTAATGTGTGGAATGAAAGTTGGAATGTATGGAATGAATGTTGTAATGTGTGGAATGAAAGTTGGAATGTATGGAATGAATGTTGTAATGTGTGGAATGAAAGTTGGAATGTGTGGAATGAATGTTGGAATGTGTTGAATGAAAGTTGAAATGTGTGGAATGAATGTTGGAATGTCTGGAATGAAAATTGCAATGTGTGGAATGAATGTTGGAATGTGTGGAATGAAAGGTGGAATGTCTGGAATGAATGTTGGAATGTATGGAATTAATGTTGGAATGTGTGGAATGAAAGTTGGAATGTCTGGAATGAATGTTGGAATGTATAGAATGAAAGTTGTTATATACAGAATGAGAGTTGGAACATACAGAATGAAAGTTGGAATGTCTGGAATGAATGTTGGAATGTATAGAATGAAAGTTGTTATATACAGAATGAGATTTGGAACATACAGAATGAAAGTTGGAATGTCTGGAATGAATGTTGGAATGTATAGAATGAAAGTTGTTATATACAGAATGAGAGTTGGAACATACAGAATGAAAGTTGGAATGTCTGGAATGAATGTTGGATTGTATAGAATGAAAGTTGGAATGTCTGGAATGAATGTTGGATTATGTGGAATGAAAGTTGGAATGTATAGAATGAAAGTTGGAATGTCTGGCCTGAATGTTGGAATGTGTGGAATGAATGTTGGAATGTGTGGAATGAAAATTGGAATATATAGAATGAGAGTTGGAACATACGGAATGAAAGTTAGAATGTCTGGCATGAATGGTGGAATGTGTGGAATGAATGTTGGAATGTATGGAATGAAAGTTTGAATGTGTGGAATGAATGTTGGAATGTCTGGAATGAAAATTGGAATGTATAGAATGAACGTTGGAATGTCTGGAACGAATGTTGGAATGTCTGGAATGAAAATTGCAATGTATAGAATGAAAGTTGTTATATACAGAATGAGAGTTGGAACATACGGAATGAAAGTTAGAATGTCTGGCATGAATGTTGGAATGTGTGGAATGAATGTTGGAATGTGTGGTATGAAAGTTGGAATGTCTGGAATGAATGTTGGAATGTATAGAATGAGAGTTGGAATATACAAAATGAATGTTGGAATGTCTGGAATGAATGTTGGAATGAAAGTTGGAATGTGTGGCATGAATGTTGGAATGTGTGGAATGAATGTTGGAATGTGTGGAATGAATGTTGGAATGTGTGGAATGAAAGTTGGAATGTATGGAATGAATGTTGTAATGTGTGGAATGAAAGTTGGAATGTGTGGAATGAAAGTTGGAATGTATAGAATGAATGTTGTAATGTGTGGAATGAAAGTTGGAATGTCTGGAATGAATGTTGGAATGAAAGTTGGAATGTGTGGCATGAATGTTGGAATGTGTGGAATGAATGTTGGAATGTGTGGAATGAATGTTGGAATGTCTGGAATGAAAATTGCAATGTGTGGAATGAATGTTGGAATGTGTGGAATGAAAGTCGGAATGTCTGGAATGAATGTTGGAATGTATGGAATTAATGTTGGAATGTGTGGAATGAAAGTTGGAATGTCTGGAATGAATGTTGGAATGTATAGAATGAAAGTTGTTATATACAGAATGAGAGTTGGAACATACAGAATGAAAGTTGGAATGTCTGGAATGAATGTTGGAATGTATAGAATGAAAGTTGTTATATACAGAATGAGAGTTGGAACATACAGAATGAAAGTTGGAATGTCTGGAATGAATGTTGGAATGTATAGAATGAAAGTTGTTATATACAGAATGAGAGTTGGAACATACAGAATGAAAGTTGGAATGTCTGGAATGAATGTTGGAATGTATAGAATGAAAGTTGTTATATACAGAATGAGAGTTGGAATGTCTGGAATGAATGTTGGATTGTATAGAATGAAAGTTGGAATGTCTGGAATGAATGTTGGATTATGTGGAATGAAAGTTGGAATGTATAGAATGAAAGTTGGAATGTCTGGCCTGAATGTTGGAATGTGTGGAATGAATGTTGGAATGTGTGGAATGAAAATTGGAATATATAGAATGAGAGTTGGAACATACGGAATGAAAGTTAGAATGTCTGGCATGAATGGTGGAATGTGTGGAATGAAAGTTGGAATGTGTGGAATGAATGTTGGAATGTGTGGAATGAAAGTTGGAATGTGTGGAATGAATGTTGAAATGTATGGAATGAATGTTGGAATGTCTGGAATGAAAATTGCAATGTGTGGAATTAATGTTGGAATGTGTGGAATGAAAGTTGGAATGTCTGGAATGAATGTTGGAATGTATAGAATGAAAGTTGTTATATACAGAATGAGAGTTGGAACATACAGAATGAAAGTTGGAATGTCTGGAATGAATGTTGGATTGTATAGAATGAAAGTTGGAATGTCTGGAATGAATGTTGGATTATGTGGAATGAAAGTTGGAATGTATAGAATGAAAGTTGGAATGTCTGGCATGAATGTTGGAATGTGTGGAATGAAAGTTGGAATGTGTGGAATGAATGTTGGAATGTATGGAATGAATGTTGTAATGTGTGGAGTGAAAGTTGGAATGTGTGGAATGAAAGTTGGAATGTGTGGAATGTGTGGAATGAATGTTGGAATGTGTGGAATGAATGTTGGAATGTGTGGAATGAATGTTGGATTGTATAGAATGAAAGTTGGAATGTCTGGAATGAATGTTGGATTATGTGGAAAGAAAGTTGGAATGTATAGAATGAAAGTTGGAATGTCTGGCATGAATGTTGGAATGTGTGGAATGAAAATTGGAATATATAGAATGAGAGTTGGAACATACGGAATGAAAGTTAGAATGTCTGGCATGAATGGTGGAATGTGTGGAATGAATGTTGAAATGTATGGAATGAATGTTGGAATGTCTGGAATGAAAATTGCAATGTGTGGAATGAATGTTGGAATGTGTGGAATGAAAGTTGGAATGTCTGGAATGAATGTTGGAATGTATGGAATTAATGTTGGAATGTGTGGAATGAAAGTTGGAATGTCTGGAATGAATGTTGGAATGTATAGAATGAAAGTTGTTATATACAGAATGAGAGTTGGAACATACAGAATGAAAGTTGGAATGTCTGGAATGAATGTTGGATTGTATAGAATGAAAGTTGGAATGTCTGGAATGAATGTTGGATTATGTGGAATGAAAGTTGGAATGTATAGAATGAAAGTTGGAATGTCTGGCATGAATGTTGGAATGTGTGGAATGAAAGTTGGAATGTGTGGAATGAATGTTGGAATGTATGGAATGAATGTTGTAATGTGTGGAATGAAAGTTGGAATGTGTGGAATGAAAGTTGGAATGTGTGGAATGTGTGGAATGAATGTTGGAATGTGTGGAATGAATGTTGGATTGTATAGAATGAAAGTTGGAATGTCTGGAATGAATGTTGGATTATGTGGAAAGAAAGTTGGAATGTATAGAATGAAAGTTGGAATGTCTGGCATGAATGTTGGAATGTGTGGAATGAAAATTGGAATATATAGAATGAGAGTTGGAACATACGGAATGAAAGTTAGAATGTCTGGCATGAATGGTGGAATGTGTGGAATTAATGTTGAAATGTATGGAATGAATGTTGGAATGTCTGGAATGAAAATTGCAATGTGTGGAATGAATGTTGGAATGTGTGGAATGAAAGTTGGAATGTCTGGAATGAATGTTGGAATGTATGGAATTAATGTTGGAATGTGTGGAATGAAAGTTGGAATGTCTGGAATGAATGTTGGAATGTATAGAATGAAAGTTGTTATATACAGAATGAGAGTTGGAACATACAGAATGAAAGTTGGAATGTCTGGAATGAATGTTGGATTGTATAGAATGAAAGTTGGAATGTCTGGAATGAATGTTGGATTATGTGGAATGAAAGTTGGAATGTATAGAATGAAAGTTGGAATGTCTGGCATGAATGTTGGAATGTGTGGAATGAAAGTTGGAATGTGTGGAATGAATGTTGGAATGTATGGAATGAATGTTGTAATGTGTGGAATGAAAGTTGGAATGTGTGGAATGAAAGTTGGAATGTGTGGAATGTGTGGAATGAATGTTGGAATGTGTGGAATGAATGTTGGAATGTGTGGAATGAATGTTGGAATGTATGGAATTAATGCTGTTATATACAGAATGAGAGTTGGAACATACAGAATGAAAGTTGGAATGTATGGAATTAATGCTGGAATGTGTGGAATGAAAGTTGGAATGTCTGGAATGCATGTTGGAATGTATAGAATGAATGTTGGATTATGTGGAATGAAAGTTGGAATGTATAGAATGAAAGTTGGAATGTCTGGCATGAATGTTGGAATGTGTGGAATGAAAGTTGGAATGTGTGGAATGAATGTTGGAATGTATGGAATGAATGTTGGAATGTGTGGAATGAAAGTTGGAATGTGTGGAATGTGTGGAATGAATGTTGGAATGTGTGGAATGAATGTTGGAATGTGTGGAATGAATGTTGGATTGTATAGAATGAAAGTTGGAATGTCTGGAATGAATGTTGGATTATGTGGAAAGAAAGTTGGAATGTATAGAATGAAAGTTGGAATGTCTGGCATGAATGTTGGAATGTGTGGAATGAAAATTGGAATATATAGAATGAGAGTTGGAACATACGGAATGAAAGTTAGAATGTCTGGCATGAATGGTGGAATGTGTGGAATTAATGTTGAAATGTATGGAATGAATGTTGGAATGTATGGAATTAATGTTGGAATGTGTGGAATGAAAGTTGGAATGTCTGGAATGAATGTTGGAATGTATGGAATTAATGTTGGAATGTGTGGAATGAAAGTTGGAATGTGTGGAATGAATGTTGAAATGTATGGAATGAATGTTGGAATGTGTGGAATGAATGTTGGAATGTGTGGAATGAAAGTTGGAATGTGTGGAATGAATGTTGGAATGTGTGGAATGAAAGTTGGAATGTATGGAATGAAAGTTGGAATGTGTTGAATGAATGTTGGAATGTGTGGAATGAATGTTGGAATGTATTGAATGAATGTTGGAATGTCTGGAATGAAAGTTGGAATGTGTTGAATGAAAGTTGAAATGTGTGGAATGAATGTTGAAATGTATGGAATGAAAGTTGGAATGTATGGAATGAAAATTGGAATGTGTGGAATGAATGTTGGAATGTGTGGAATGAATGTTGGAATGTATGGAATGAATGTTGGAATGTGTGGAATTAATGTTGGAATGTGTGGAATGAAAGTTGGAATGTGTGGAATGAAAGTTGGAATGTATGGAATGAAAATTGGAATATATAGAATGAGAGTTGGAATGTTTGGAATGAAAGTTGGAATGTGTGGAATGAATGTTGGAATGTGTGGAATGAAAGTTGGAATGTATGGAATGAATGTTGGAATGTGTGGAATGAAAGTTGGAATGTATGGAATGAAAGTTGGAATGTATGGTATGAATGTTGTAATGTGTGGAATGAAAGTTGGAATGTATGGAATGAATGTTGTAATGTGTGGAATGAAAGTTGGAATGTATGGAATGAATGTTGTAATGTGTGGAATGAAAGTTGGAATGTGTGGAATGAATGTTGGAATGTGTTGAATGAAAGTTGAAATGTGTGGAATGAATGTTGGAATGTCTGGAATGAAAATTGCAATGTGTGGAATGAATGTTGGAATGTGTGGAATGAAAGGTGGAATGTCTGGAATGAATGTTGGAATGTATGGAATTAATGTTGGAATGTGTGGAATGAAAGTTGGAATGTCTGGAATGAATGTTGGAATGTATAGAATGAAAGTTGTTATATACAGAATGAGAGTTGGAACATACAGAATGAAAGTTGGAATGTCTGGAATGAATGTTGGCATGTATAGAATGAAAGTTGTTATATACAGAATGAGAGTTGGAACATACAGAATGAAAGTTGGAATGTCTGGAATGAATGTTGGATTGTATAGAATGAAAGTTGGAATGTCTGGAATGAATGTTGGATTATGTGGAATGAAAGTTGGAATGTATAGAATGAAAGTTGGAATGTCTGGCCTGAATGTTGGAATGTGTGGAATGAAAATTGGAATATATAGAATGAGAGTTGGAACATACGGAATGAAAGTTAGAATGTCTGGCATGAATGGTGGAATGTGTGGAATGAATGTTGGAATGTATGGAATGAAAGTTTGAATGTGTGGAATGAATGTTGGAATGTATGGAATGAAAGTTGGAATGTATGGTATGAATGTTGGAATGTGTGGAATGAAAGTTGGAATGTATGGAATGAATGTTGTAATGTGTGGAATGAAAGTTGGAATGTATAGAATGAATGTTGGAATGTCTGGAATGAAAATTGGAATGTATAGAATGAACGTTGGAATGTCTGGAACGAATGTTGGAATGTCTGGAATGAAAATTGCAATGTATAGAATGAAAGTTGTTATATACAGAATGAGAGTTGGAACATACGGAATGAAAGTTAGAATGTCTGGCATGAATGTTGGAATGTGTGGAATGAATGTTGGAATGTGTGGAATGAATGTTGGAATGTGTGGTATGAAAGTTGGAATGTCTGGAATGAATGTTGGAATATATAGAATGAGAGTTGGAATATACAAAATGAATGTTGGAATGTCTGGAATGAATGTTGGAATGAAAGTTGGAATGTGTGGCATGAATGTTGGAATGTGTGGAATGAATGTTGGAATGTGTGGAATGAATGTTGGAATGTGTGGAATGAAAGTTGGAATGTATGGAATGAATGTTGTAATGTGTGGAATGAAAGTTGGAATGTGTGGAATGAAAGTTGGAATGTATAGAATGAATGTTGGAATGTCTGGAATGAAAATTGCAATGTGTGGAATGAATGTTGGAATGTGTGGAATGAAAGTTGGAATGTGTGGAATGAAAGTTGGAATGTATGGAATGAAAATTGGAATATATAGAATGAGAGTTGGAATGTTTGGAATGAAAGTTGGAATGTGTGGAATGAAAGGTGGAATGTCTGGAATGAATGTTGGAATGTATGGAATTAATGTTGGAATGTGTGGAATGAAAGTTGGAATGTCTGGCATGAATGTTGGAATGTGTGGAATGAATGTTGGAATGTGTGGAATGAAAGGTGGAATGTCTGGAATGAATGTTGGAATGTATGGAATTAATGTTGGAATGTGTGGAATGAAAGTTGGAATGTCTGGAATGAATGTTGGAATGTATGGAATTAATGTTGGAATGTGTGGAATGAAAGTTGGAATGTCTGGCATGAATGTTGGAATGTGTGGAATGAATGTTGGAATGTGTGGAATGAAAGGTGGAATGTCTGGAATGAATGTTGGAATGTATGGAATTAATGTTGGAATGTGTGGAATGAAAGTTGGAATGTCTGGAATGAATGTTGGAATGTATAGAATGAAAGTTGTTATATACAGAATGAGAGTTGGAACATACAGAATGAAAGTTGGAATGTCTGGAATGAATGTTGGAATGTATAGAATGAAAGTTGTTATATACAGAATGAGAGTTGGAACATACAGAATGAAAGTTGGAATGTCTGGAATGAATGTTGGAATGTATAGAATGAAAGTTGTTATATACAGAATGAGAGTTGGAACATACAGAATGAAAGTTGGAATGTCTGGAATGAATGTTGGATTGTATAGAATGAAAGTTGGAATGTCTGGAATGAATGTTGGATTATGTGGAATGAAAGTTGGAATGTATAGAATGAAAGTTGGAATGTCTGGCCTGAATGTTGGAATGTGTGGAATGAATGTTGGAATGTGTGGAATGAAAATTGGAATATATAGAATGAGAGTTGGAACATACGGAATGAAAGTTAGAATGTCTGGCATGAATGGTGGAATGTGTGGAATGAATGTTGGAATGTATGGAATGAAAGTTTGAATGTGTGGAATGAATGTTGGAATGTATGGAATGAAAGTTGGAATGTATGGTATGAATGTTGGAATGTGTGGAATGAAAGTTGGAATGTATGGAATGAATGTTGTAATGTGTGGAATGAAAGTTGGAATGTATAGAATGAATGTTGGAATGTCTGGAATGAAAATTGGAATGTATAGAATGAACGTTGGAATGTCTGGAACGAATGTTGGAATGTCTGGAATGAAAATTGCAATGTATAGAATGAAAGTTGTTATATACAGAATGAGAGTTGGAACATACGGAATGAAAGTTAGAATGTCTGGCATGAATGTTGGAATGTGTGGAATGAATGTTGGAATGTGTGGAATGAATGTTGGAATGTGTGGTATGAAAGTTGGAATGTCTGGAATGAATGTTGGAATATATAGAATGAGAGTTGGAATATACAAAATGAATGTTGGAATGTCTGGAATGAATGTTGGAATGAAAGTTGGAATGTGTGGCATGAATGTTGGAATGTGTGGAATGAATGTTGGAATGTGTGGAATGAATGTTGGAATGTGTGGAATGAAAGTTGGAATGTATGGAATGAATGTTGTAATGTGTGGAATGAAAGTTGGAATGTGTGGAATGAAAGTTGGAATGTATAGAATGAATGTTGGAATGTCTGGAATGAAAATTGCAATGTGTGGAATGAATGTTGGAATGTGTGGAATGAAAGTTGGAATGTCTGGAATGAATGTTGGATTATGTGGAATGAAAGTTGGAATGTATAGAATGAAAGTTGGAATGTCTGGCATGAATGTTGGAATGTGTGGAATGAATGTTGGAATGTGTGGAATGAAAATTGGAATATATAGAATGAGAGTTGGAACATACGGAATGAAAGTTAGAATGTCTGGCATGAATGGTGGAATGTGTGGAATGAATGTTGGAATGTGTGGAATGAATGTTGGAATGTGTGGAATGAATGTTGGAATGTCTGGAATGAAAATTGCAATGTGTGGAATGAATGTTGGAATGTGTGGAATGAATGTTGGAATGTATGACATGAAAGTTGGAATTTGTGGAATGAAAGTTGGAATGTGTGGATGTGTGGAATGAATGTTGGAATGTGTGGAATGAATGTTGGAATGTGTGGAATGAAAGTTGGAATGTCTGGAATGAATGTTGGAATATATAGAATGAGAGTTGGAATATACAAAATGAATGTTGGAATGTCTGGAATGAATGTTGGAATGAAAGTTGGAATGTGTGGAATGAATGTTGGAATGTGTGGAATGAATGTTGGAATGTATGGAATGAATGTTGGAATGTGTGGAATGAAAGTTGGAATGTGTGGAATGAAAGTTGGAATGTGTGGAATGAATGTTGGAATGTGTGGAATGAATGTTGGAATGTGTGGAATGAAAGTTGGAATGTGTGGAATGAATGTTGGAATGTGTGGAATGAATGTTGGAATGTATGGAATGAATGTTGGAATGTCTGGAATGAAAGTTGGAATGTGTTGAATGAAAGTTGAAATGTGTGGAATGAATGTTGAAATGTATGGAATGAAAGTTGGAATGTATGGAATGAAAATTGGAATGTGTGGAATGAATGTTGGAATGTGTGGAATGAATGTTGGAATGTATGGAATGAATGTTGGAATGTGTGGAATGAAAGTTGGAATGTGTGGAATTAATGTTGGAATGTGTGGAATGAAAGTTGGAATGTGTGGAATGAAAGTTGGAATGTATGGAATGAAAATTGGAATATATAGAATGAGAGTTGGAATGTTTGGAATGAAAGTTGGAATGTGTGGAATGAATGTTGGAATGTGTGGAATGAAAGTTGGAATGTATGGAATGAAAGTTGGAATGTATGGTATGAATGTTGTAATGTGTGGAATGAAAGTTGGAATGTATGGAATGAATGTTGTAATGTGTGGAATGAAAGTTGGAATGTATGGAATGAATGTTGTAATGTGTGGAATGAAAGTTGGAATGTGTGGAATGAATGTTGGAATGTGTTGAATGAAAGTTGAAATGTGTGGAATGAATGTTGGAATGTCTGGAATGAAAATTGCAATGTGTGGAATGAATGTTGGAATGTGTGGAATGAAAGGTGGAATGTCTGGAATGAATGTTGGAATGTATGGAATTAATGTTGGAATGTGTGGAATAAAAGTTGGAATGTCTGGAATGAATGTTGGAATGTATAGAATGAAAGTTGTTATATACAGAATGAGAGTTGGAACATACAGAATGAAAGTTGGAATGTCTGGAATGAATGTTGGATTGTATAGAATGAAAGTTGGAATGTCTGGAATGAATGTTGGATTATGTGGAATGAAAGTTGGAATGTATAGAATGAAAGTTGGAATGTCTGGCATGAATGTTGGAATGTGTGGAATGAAAGTTGGAATGTGTGGAATGAATGTTGGAATGTATGGAATGAATGTTGTAATGTGTGGAGTGAAAGTTGGAATGTGTGGAATGAAAGTTGGAATGTGTGGAATGTGTGGAATGAATGTTGGAATGTGTGGAATGAATGTTGGAATGTGTGGAATGAATGTTGGATTGTATAGAATGAAAGTTGGAATGTCTGGAATGAATGTTGGATTATGTGGAAAGAAAGTTGGAATGTATAGAATGAAAGTTGTAATGTCTGGCATGAATGTTGGAATGTGTGGAATGAAAATTGGAATATATAGAATGAGAGTTGGAACATACGGAATGAAAGTTAGAATGTCTGGCATGAATGGTGGAATGTGTGGAATGAATGTTGAAATGTATGGAATGAATGTTGGAATGTCTGGAATGAAAATTGCAATGTGTGGAATGAATGTTGGAATGTGTGGAATGAAAGTTGGAATGTCTGGAATGAATGTTGGAATGTATGGAATTAATGTTGGAATGTGTGGAATGAAAGTTGGAATGTCTGGAATGAATGTTGGAATGTATAGAATGAAAGTTGTTATATACAGAATGAGAGTTGGAACATACAGAATGAAAGTTGGAATGTCTGGAATGAATGTTGGATTGTATAGAATGAAAGTTGGAATGTCTGGAATGAATGTTGGATTATGTGGAATGAAAGTTGGAATGTATAGAATGAAAGTTGGAATGTCTGGCATGAATGTTGGAATGTGTGGAATGAAAGTTGGAATGTGTGGAATGAATGTTGGAATGTATGGAATGAATGTTGTAATGTGTGGAATGAAAGTTGGAATGTGTGGAATGAAAGTTGGAATGTGTGGAATGTGTGGAATGAATGTTGGAATGTGTGGAATGAATGTTGGAATGTGTGGAATGAATGTTGGATTGTATAGAATGAAAGTTGGAATGTCTGGAATGAATGTTGGATTATGTGGAAAGAAAGTTGGAATGTATAGAATGAAAGTTGGAATGTCTGGCATGAATGTTGGAATGTGTGGAATGAAAATTGGAATATATAGAATGAGAGTTGGAACATACGGAATGAAAGTTAGAATGTCTGGCATGAATGGTGGAATGTGTGGAATTAATGTTGAAATGTATGGAATGAATGTTGGAATGTCTGGAATGAAAATTGCAATGTGTGGAATGAATGTTGGAATGTGTGGAATGAAAGTTGGAATGTCTGGAATGAATGTTGGAATGTATGGAATTAATGTTGGAATGTGTGGAATGAAAGTTGGAATGTCTGGAATGAATGTTGGAATGTATAGAATGAAAGTTGTTATATACAGAATGAGAGTTGGAACATACAGAATGAAAGTTGGAATGTCTGGAATGAATGTTGGATTGTATAGAATGAAAGTTGGAATGTCTGGAATGAATGTTGGATTATGTGGAATGAAAGTTGGAATGTATAGAATGAAAGTTGGAATGTCTGGCATGAATGTTGGAATGTGTGGAATGAAAGTTGGAATGTGTGGAATGAATGTTGGAATGTATGGAATGAATGTTGTAATGTGTGGAATGAAAGTTGGAATGTGTGGAATGAAAGTTGGAATGTGTGGAATGTGTGGAATGAATGTTGGAATGTGTGGAATGAATGTTGGATTATGTGGAAAGAAAGTTGGAATGTATAGAATGAAATTTGGAATGTCTGGCATGAATGTTGGAATGTGTGGAATGAAAATTGGAATATATAGAATGAGAGTTGGAACATACGGAATGAAAGTTAGAATGTCTGGCATGAATGGTGGAATGTGTGGAATTAATGTTGAAATGTATGGAATGAATGTTGGAATGTCTGGAATGAAAATTGCAATGTGTGGAATGAATGTTGGAATGTGTGGAATGGAAGTTGGAATGTCTGGAATGAATGTTGGAATGTATGGAATTAATGCTGTTATATACAGAATGAGAGTTGGAACATACAGAATGAAAGTTGGAATGTCTGGAATGAATGTTGGATTGTATAGAATGAAAGTTGGAATGTCTGGAATGAATGTTGGATTATGTGGAATGAAAGTTGGAATGTATAGAATGAAAGTTGGAATGTCTGGCATGAATGTTGGAATGTGTGGAATGAATGTTGGAATGTATGGAATGAATGTTGGAATGTGTGGAATGAAAGTTGGAATGTGTGGAATGAAAGTTGGAATGTGTGGAATGTGTGGAATGAATGTTGGAATGTGTGGAATGAATGTTGGAATGTGTGGAATGAATGTTGGATTGTATAGAATGAAAGTTGGAATGTCTGGAATGAATGTTGGATTATGTGGAAAGAAAGTTGGAATGTATAGAATGAAAGTTGGAATGTCTGGCATGAATGTTGGAATGTGTGGAATGAAAATTGGAATATATAGAATGAGAGTTGGAACATACGGAATGAAAGTTAGAATGTCTGGCATGAATGGTGGAATGTGTGGAATTAATGTTGAAATGTGTGGAATGAATGTTGGAATGTCTGGAATGAAAATTGCAATGTGTGGAATGAATGTTGGAATGTGTGGAATGGAAGTTGGAATGTCTGGAATGAATGTTGGAATGTATGGAATTAATGCTGGAATGTGTGGAATGAAAGTTGGAATGTCTGGAATGAATGTTGGAATGTATAGAATGAAAGTTGTTATATACAGAATGAGAGTTGGAACATACAGAATGAAAGTTGGAATGTCTGGAATGAATGTTGGATTGTATAGAATGAAAGTTGGAATGTCTGGAATGAATGTTGGATTATGTGGAATGAAAGTTGGAATGTATAGAATGAAAGTTGGAATGTCTGGCATGAATGTTGGAATGTGTGGAATGAAAGTTGGAATGTGTGGAATGAAAGTTGGAATGTGTGGAATGTGTGGAATGAATGTTGGAATGTGTGGAATGAATGTTGGAATGTGTGGAATGAATGTTGGATTGTATAGAATGAAAGTTGGAATGTCTGGAATGAATGTTGGATTATGTGGAAAGAAAGTTGGAATGTATAGAATGAAAGTTGGAATGTCTGGCATGAATGTTGGAATGTGTGGAATGAAAATTGGAATATATAGAATGAGAGTTGGAACATACGGAATGAAAGTTAGAATGTCTGGCATGAATGGTGGAATGTGTGGAATTAATGTTGAAATGTATGGAATGAATGTTGGAATGTATGGAATTAATGTTGGAATGTGTGGAATGAAAGTTGGAATGTCTGGAATGAATGTTGGAATGTATGGAATTAATGTTGGAATGTGTGGAATGAAAGTTGGAATGTGTGGAATGAATGTTGAAATGTATGGAATGAATGTTGGAATGTGTGGAATGAATGTTGGAATGTGTGGAATGAAAGTTGGAATGTGTGGAATGAATGTTGAAATGTATGGAATGAATGTTGGAATGTCTGGAATGAAAATTGCAATGTGTGGAATGAATGTTGGAATGTGTGGAATGAATGTTGGAATGTGTGGAATGGAAGTTGGAATGTCTGGAATGAATGTTGGAATGTATGGAATTAATGCTGTTATATACAGAATGAGAGTTGGAACATACAGAATGAAAGTTGGAATGTCTGGAATGAATGTTGGATTGTATAGAATGAAAGTTGGAATGTCTGGAATGAATGTTGGATTATGTGGAATGAAAGTTGGAATGTATAGAATGAAAGTTGGAATGTCTGGCATGAATGTTGGAATGTGTGGAATGAAAGTTGGAATGTGTGGAATGAATGTTGGAATGTATGGAATGAATGTTGGAATGTGTGGAATGAAAGTTGGAATGTGTGGAATGAAAGTTGGAATGTGTGGAATGTGTGGAATGAATGTTGGAATGTGTGGAATGAATGTTGGAATGTGTGGAATGAATGTTGGATTGTATAGAATGAAAGTTGGAATGTCTGGAATGAATGTTGGATTATGTGGAAAGAAAGTTGGAATGTATAGAATGAAAGTTGTTATATACAGAATGAGAGTTGGAACATACAGAATGAAAGTTAGAATGTCTGGCATGAATGGTGGAATGTCTGGCATGAATGGTGGAATGTGTGGAATGAATGTTGGAATGTGTGGAATGAATGTTGGAATGTGTGGAATGAAAGTTGGAATGTGTGGAATGAATGTTGAAATGTATGGAATGAATGTTGGAATGTCTGGAATGAAAATTGCAATGTGTGGAATGAATGTTGGAATGTGTGGAATGAATGTTGGAATGTCTGGAATGAAAGTTGGAATGTGTGGAATGAATGTTGGAATGTATGGAATGAATGTTGGATTATGTGGAATGAAAGTTGGAATGTATAGAATGAAAGTTGGAATGTCTGGCATGAATGTTGGAATGTGTGGAATGAAAGTTGGAATGTGTGGAATGAATGTTGGAATGTATGGAATGAATGTTGGAATGTATGGAATGAAAGTTGGAATGTCTGGAATGAAAATTGCAATGTGTGGAATGAATGTTGGAATGTCTGGAATGAATGTTGGAATGTGTGGAATGAAAGTTGGAATGTCTGGAATGAATGTTGGAATGTATGGAATTAATGTTGGAATGTGTGGAATGAAAGTTGGAATGTGTGGAATGAATGTTGAAATGTATGGAATGAATGTTGGAATGTGTGGAATGAATGTTGGAATGTGTGGAATGAAAGTTGGAATGTGTGGAATGAAAATTGGAATGTGTGGAATGAATGTTGAAATGTATGGAATGAATGTTGGAATGTCTGGAATGAAAATTGCAATGTGTGGAATGAATGTTGGAATGTGTGGAATGAAAGTTGGAATGTCTGGAATGAATGTTGGAATGTATGGAATTAATGTTGGAATGTGTGGAATGAAAGTTGGAATGTCTGGAATGAATGTTGGAATGTATAGAATGAAAGTTGTTATATACAGAATGAGAGTTGGAACATACAGAATGAAAGTTAGAATGTCTGGCATGAATGGTGGAATGTCTGGCATGAATGGTGGAATGTGTGGAATGAATGTTGGAATGTGTGGAATGAATGTTGGAATGTGTGGAATGAAAGTTGGAATGTGTGGAATGAATGTTGAAATGTATGGAATGAATGTTGGAATGTCTGGAATGAAAATTGCAATGTGTGGAATGAATGTTGGAATGTGTGGAATGAATGTTGGAATGTCTGGAATGAAAGTTGGAATGTGTGGAATGAATGTTGGAATGTATGGAATGAATGTTGGATTATGTGGAATGAAAGTTGGAATGTATAGAATGAAAGTTGGAATGTCTGGCATGAATGTTGGAATGTGTGGAATGAAAGTTGGAATGTGTGGAATGAATGTTGGAATGTATGGAATTAATGCTGGAATGTGTGGAATGAAAGTTGGAATGTCTGGAATGAATGTTGGAATGTATAGAATGAAAGTTGTTATATACAGAATGAGAGTTGGAACATACAGAATGAAAGTTGGAATGTCTGGAATGAATGTTGGATTGTATAGAATGAAAGTTGGAATGTCTGGAATGAATGTTGGATTATGTGGAATGAAAGTTGGAATGTATAGAATGAAAGTTGGAATGTCTGGCATGAATGTTGGAATGTGTGGAATGAAAGTTGGAATGTGTGGAATGAAAGTTGGAATGTGTGGAATGTGTGGAATGAATGTTGGAATGTGTGGAATGAATGTTGGAATGTGTGGAATGAATGTTGGATTGTATAGAATGAAAGTTGGAATGTCTGGAATGAATGTTGGATTATGTGGAAAGAAAGTTGGAATGTATAGAATGAAAGTTGGAATGTCTGGCATGAATGTTGGAATGTGTGGAATGAAAATTGGAATATATAGAATGAGAGTTGGAACATACGGAATGAAAGTTAGAATGTCTGGCATGAATGGTGGAATGTGTGGAATTAATGTTGAAATGTATGGAATGAATGTTGGAATGTATGGAATTAATGTTGGAATGTGTGGAATGAAAGTTGGAATGTCTGGAATGAATGTTGGAATGTATGGAATTAATGTTGGAATGTGTGGAATGAAAGTTGGAATGTGTGGAATGAATGTTGAAATGTATGGAATGAATGTTGGAATGTGTGGAATGAATGTTGGAATGTGTGGAATGAAAGTTGGAATGTGTGGAATGAATGTTGAAATGTATGGAATGAATGTTGGAATGTCTGGAATGAAAATTGCAATGTGTGGAATGAATGTTGGAATGTGTGGAATGAAAGTTGGAATGTCTGGAATGAATGTTGGAATGTGTGGAATGAATGTTGGAATGTGTGGAATGGAAGTTGGAATGTCTGGAATGAATGTTGGAATGTATGGAATTAATGCTGTTATATACAGAATGAGAGTTGGAACATACAGAATGAAAGTTGGAATGTCTGGAATGAATGTTGGATTGTATAGAATGAAAGTTGGAATGTCTGGAATGAATGTTGGATTATGTGGAATGAAAGTTGGAATGTATAGAATGAAAGTTGGAATGTCTGGCATGAATGTTGGAATGTGTGGAATGAAAGTTGGAATGTGTGGAATGAATGTTGGAATGTATGGAATGAATGTTGGAATGTGTGGAATGAAAGTTGGAATGTGTGGAATGAAAGTTGGAATGTGTGGAATGTGTGGAATGAATGTTGGAATGTGTGGAATGAATGTTGGAATGTGTGGAATGAATGTTGGATTGTATAGAATGAAAGTTGGAATGTCTGGAATGAATGTTGGATTATGTGGAAAGAAAGTTGGAATGTATAGAATGAAAGTTGTTATATACAGAATGAGAGTTGGAACATACAGAATGAAAGTTAGAATGTCTGGCATGAATGGTGGAATGTCTGGCATGAATGGTGGAATGTGTGGAATGAATGTTGGAATGTGTGGAATGAATGTTGGAATGTGTGGAATGAAAGTTGGAATGTGTGGAATGAATGTTGAAATGTATGGAATGAATGTTGGAATGTCTGGAATGAAAATTGCAATGTGTGGAATGAATGTTGGAATGTGTGGAATGAATGTTGGAATGTCTGGAATGAAAGTTGGAATGTGTGGAATGAATGTTGGAATGTATGGAATGAATGTTGGATTATGTGGAATGAAAGTTGGAATGTATAGAATGAAAGTTGGAATGTCTGGAATGAATGTTGGAATGTATGGAATTAATGTTGGAATGTGTGGAATGAAAGTTGGAATGTCTGGAATGAATGTTGGAATGTATAGAATGAAAGTTGTTATATACAGAATGAGAGTTGGAACATACAGAATGAAAGTTAGAATGTCTGGCATGAATGGTGGAATGTCTGGCATGAATGGTGGAATGTGTGGAATGAATGTTGGAATGTGTGGAATGAATGTTGGAATGTGTGGAATGAAAGTTGGAATGTGTGGAATGAATGTTGAAATGTATGGAATGAATGTTGGAATGTCTGGAATGAAAATTGCAATGTGTGGAATGAATGTTGGAATGTGTGGAATGAATGTTGGAATGTCTGGAATGAAAGTTGGAATGTGTGGAATGAATGTTGGAATGTATGGAATGAATGTTGGATTATGTGGAATGAAAGTTGGAATGTATAGAATGAAAGTTGGAATGTCTGGCATGAATGTTGGAATGTGTGGAATGAAAGTTGGAATGTGTGGAATGAATGTTGGAATGTATGGAATTAATGCTGGAATGTGTGGAATGAAAGTTGGAATGTCTGGAATGAATGTTGGAATGTATAGAATGAAAGTTGTTATATACAGAATGAGAGTTGGAACATACAGAATGAAAGTTGGAATGTCTGGAATGAATGTTGGATTGTATAGAATGAAAGTTGGAATGTCTGGAATGAATGTTGGATTATGTGGAATGAAAGTTGGAATGTATAGAATGAAAGTTGGAATGTCTGGCATGAATGTTGGAATGTGTGGAATGAAAGTTGGAATGTGTGGAATGAAAGTTGGAATGTGTGGAATGTGTGGAATGAATGTTGGAATGTGTGGAATGAATGTTGGAATGTGTGGAATGAATGTTGGATTGTATAGAATGAAAGTTGGAATGTCTGGAATGAATGTTGGATTATGTGGAAAGAAAGTTGGAATGTATAGAATGAAAGTTGGAATGTCTGGCATGAATGTTGGAATGTGTGGAATGAAAATTGGAATATATAGAATGAGAGTTGGAACATACGGAATGAAAGTTAGAATGTCTGGCATGAATGGTGGAATGTGTGGAATTAATGTTGAAATGTATGGAATGAATGTTGGAATGTATGGAATTAATGTTGGAATGTGTGGAATGAAAGTTGGAATGTCTGGAATGAATGTTGGAATGTATGGAATTAATGTTGGAATGTGTGGAATGAAAGTTGGAATGTGTGGAATGAATGTTGAAATGTATGGAATGAATGTTGGAATGTGTGGAATGAATGTTGGAATGTGTGGAATGAAAGTTGGAATGTGTGGAATGAATGTTGAAATGTATGGAATGAATGTTGGAATGTCTGGAATGAAAATTGCAATGTGTGGAATGAATGTTGGAATGTGTGGAATGAAAGTTGGAATGTCTGGAATGAATGTTGGAATGTGTGGAATGAATGTTGGAATGTGTGGAATGGAAGTTGGAATGTCTGGAATGAATGTTGGAATGTATGGAATTAATGCTGTTATATACAGAATGAGAGTTGGAACATACAGAATGAAAGTTGGAATGTCTGGAATGAATGTTGGATTGTATAGAATGAAAGTTGGAATGTCTGGAATGAATGTTGGATTATGTGGAATGAAAGTTGGAATGTATAGAATGAAAGTTGGAATGTCTGGCATGAATGTTGGAATGTGTGGAATGAAAGTTGGAATGTGTGGAATGAATGTTGGAATGTATGGAATGAATGTTGGAATGTGTGGAATGAAAGTTGGAATGTGTGGAATGAAAGTTGGAATGTGTGGAATGTGTGGAATGAATGTTGGAATGTATAGAATGAAAGTTGTTATATACAGAATGAGAGTTGGAACATACAGAATGAAAGTTGGAATGTCTGGAATGAATGTTGGATTGTATAGAATGAAAGTTGGAATGTCTGGAATGAATGTTGGATTATGTGGAATGAAAGTTGGAATGTATAGAATGAAAGTTGGAATGTCTGGCATGAATGTTGGAATGTGTGGAATGAAAGTTGGAATGTGTGGAATGAAAGTTGGAATGTGTGGAATGTGTGGAATGAATGTTGGAATGTGTGGAATGAATGTTGGAATGTGTGGAATGAATGTTGGATTGTATAGAATGAAAGTTGGAATGTCTGGAATGAATGTTGGATTATGTGGAAAGAAAGTTGGAATGTATAGAATGAAAGTTGGAATGTCTGGCATGAATGTTGGAATGTGTGGAATGAAAATTGGAATATATAGAATGAGAGTTGGAACATACGGAATGAAAGTTAGAATGTCTGGCATGAATGGTGGAATGTGTGGAATTAATGTTGAAATGTATGGAATGAATGTTGGAATGTATGGAATTAATGTTGGAATGTGTGGAATGAAAGTTGGAATGTCTGGAATGAATGTTGGAATGTATGGAATTAATGTTGGAATGTGTGGAATGAAAGTTGGAATGTGTGGAATGAATGTTGAAATGTATGGAATGAATGTTGGAATGTGTGGAATGAATGTTGGAATGTGTGGAATGAAAGTTGGAATGTGTGGAATGAATGTTGAAATGTATGGAATGAATGTTGGAATGTCTGGAATGAAAATTGCAATGTGTGGAATGAATGTTGGAATGTGTGGAATGAAAGTTGGAATGTCTGGAATGAATGTTGGAATGTGTGGAATGAATGTTGGAATGTGTGGAATGGAAGTTGGAATGTCTGGAATGAATGTTGGAATGTATGGAATTAATGCTGTTATATACAGAATGAGAGTTGGAACATACAGAATGAAAGTTGGAATGTCTGGAATGAATGTTGGATTGTATAGAATGAAAGTTGGAATGTCTGGAATGAATGTTGGATTATGTGGAATGAAAGTTGGAATGTATAGAATGAAAGTTGGAATGTCTGGCATGAATGTTGGAATGTGTGGAATGAAAGTTGGAATGTGTGGAATGAATGTTGGAATGTATGGAATGAATGTTGGAATGTGTGGAATGAAAGTTGGAATGTGTGGAATGAAAGTTGGAATGTGTGGAATGTGTGGAATGAATGTTGGAATGTGTGGAATGAATGTTGGAATGTGTGGAATGAATGTTGGATTGTATAGAATGAAAGTTGGAATGTCTGGAATGAATGTTGGATTATGTGGAAAGAAAGTTGGAATGTATAGAATGAAAGTTGTTATATACAGAATGAGAGTTGGAACATACAGAATGAAAGTTAGAATGTCTGGCATGAATGGTGGAATGTCTGGCATGAATGGTGGAATGTGTGGAATGAATGTTGGAATGTGTGGAATGAATGTTGGAATGTGTGGAATGAAAGTTGGAATGTGTGGAATGAATGTTGAAATGTATGGAATGAATGTTGGAATGTCTGGAATGAAAATTGCAATGTGTGGAATGAATGTTGGAATGTGTGGAATGAATGTTGGAATGTCTGGAATGAAAGTTGGAATGTGTGGAATGAATGTTGGAATGTATGGAATGAATGTTGGATTATGTGGAATGAAAGTTGGAATGTATAGAATGAAAGTTGGAATGTCTGGCATGAATGTTGGAATGTGTGGAATGAAAGTTGGAATGTGTGGAATGAATGTTGGAATGTATGGAATGAATGTTGGAATGTATGGAATGAAAGTTGGAATGTCTGGAATGAAAATTGCAATGTGTGGAATGAATGTTGGAATGTCTGGAATGAATGTTGGAATGTGTGGAATGAAAGTTGGAATGTCTGGAATGAATGTTGGAATGTATGGAATTAATGTTGGAATGTGTGGAATGAAAGTTGGAATGTGTGGAATGAATGTTGAAATGTATGGAATGAATGTTGGAATGTGTGGAATGAATGTTGGAATGTGTGGAATGAAAGTTGGAATGTGTGGAATGAAAATTGGAATGTGTGGAATGAATGTTGAAATGTATGGAATGAATGTTGGAATGTCTGGAATGAAAATTGCAATGTGTGGAATGAATGTTGGAATGTGTGGAATGAAAGTTGGAATGTCTGGAATGAATGTTGGAATGTATGGAATTAATGTTGGAATGTGTGGAATGAAAGTTGGAATGTCTGGAATGAATGTTGGAATGTATAGAATGAAAGTTGTTATATACAGAATGAGACTTGGAACATACAGAATGAAAGTTAGAATGTCTGGCATGAATGGTGGAATGTCTGGCATGAATGGTGGAATGTGTGGAATGAATGTTGGAATGTGTGGAATGAATGTTGGAATGTGTGGAATGAAAGTTGGAATGTGTGGAATGAATGTTGAAATGTATGGAATGAATGTTGGAATGTCTGGAATGAAAATTGCAATGTGTGGAATGAATGTTGGAATGTGTGGAATGAATGTTGGAATGTCTGGAATGAAAGTTGGAATGTGTGGAATGAATGTTGGAATGTATGGAATGAATGTTGGATTATGTGGAATGAAAGTTGGAATGTATAGAATGAAAGTTGGAATGTCTGGCATGAATGTTGGAATGTGTGGAATGAAAGTTGGAATGTGTGGAATGAATGTTGGAATGTATGGAATGAATGTTGGAATGTATGGAATGAAAGTTGGAATGTCTGGAATGAAAATTGCAATGTGTGGAATGAATGTTGGAATGTCTGGAATGAATGTTGGAATGTGTGGAATGAAAGTTGGAATGTGTGGAATTAATGTTGGAATGTGTGGAATGAAAGTTGGAATGTGTGGAATGAAAGTTGGAATGTATGGAATGAAAATTGGAATATATAGAATGAGAGTTGAAATGTTTGGAATGAATGTTGGAATGTGTGGAATGAATGTTGGAATGTGTGGAATGAAAGTTGGAATGTGTGGAATGAATGTTGGAATGTATGGAATGAAAGTTGGAATGTATGGTATGAATGTTGTAACGTGTGGAATGAAAGTTGGAATGTATGGAATGAATGTTGTAATGTGTGGAATGAAAGTTGGAATGTGTTGAATGAATGTTGGAATGTGTTGAATGAAAGTTGAAATGTGTGGAATGAATGTTGGAATGTATGGAATGAAAGTTGGAATGTATGGAATGAAAATTGGAATATATAGAATGAGAGTTGGAACATACGGAATGAAAGTTAGAATGTCTGGCGTGAATGGTGGAATGTGTGGAATGAATGTTGGAATGTGTGGAATGAATGTTGGAATGTGTGGAATGAATGTTGGAATGTGTGGAATGAATGTTGGAATGTGTGGAATGAAAGTTGGAATGTGTGGAATGAATGTTGAAATGTATGGAATGAATGTTGGAATGTCTGGAATGAAAATTGCAATGTGTGGAATGAATGTTGGAATGTGTGGAATGAAAGTTGGAATGTCTGGAATGAATGTTGGAATGTATGGAATTAATGTTGGAATGTGTGGAATGAAAGTTGGAATGTCTGGAATGAATGTTGGAATGTATAGAATGAAAGTTGTTATATACAGAATGAGAGTTGGAACATACAGAATGAAAGTTAGAATGTCTGGCATGAATGGTGGAATGTCTGGCATGAATGGTGGAATGTGTGGAATGAATGTTGGAATGTGTGGAATGAATGTTGGAATGTGTGGAATGAAAGTTGGAATGTGTGGAATGAATGTTGAAATGTATGGAATGAATGTTGGAATGTCTGGAATGAAAATTGCAATGTGTGGAATGAATGTTGGAATGTGTGGAATGAATGTTGGAATGTCTGGAATGAAAGTTGGAATGTGTGGAATGAATGTTGGAATGTATGGAATGAATGTTGGATTATGTGGAATGAAAGTTGGAATGTATAGAATGAAAGTTGGAATGTCTGGCATGAATGTTGGAATGTGTGGAATGAAAGTTGGAATGTGTGGAATGAATGTTGGAATGTATGGAATGAATGTTGGAATGTATGGAATGAAAGTTGGAATGTCTGGAATGAAAATTGCAATGTGTGGAATGAATGTTGGAATGTCTGGAATGAATGTTGGAATGTGTGGAATGAAAGTTGGAATGTGTGGAATTAATGTTGGAATGTGTGGAATGAAAGTTGGAATGTGTGGAATGAAAGTTGGAATGTATGGAATGAAAATTGGAATATATAGAATGAGAGTTGAAATGTTTGGAATGAATGTTGGAATGTGTGGAATGAATGTTGGAATGTGTGGAATGAAAGTTGGAATGTGTGGAATGAATGTTGGAATGTATGGAATGAAAGTTGGAATGTATGGTATGAATGTTGTAATGTGTGGAATGAAAGTTGGAATGTGTGGAATGAATGTTGTAATGTGTGGAATGAAAGTTGGAATGTGTGGAATGAATGTTGGAATGTGTTGAATGAAAGTTGAAATGTGTGGAATGAATGTTGGAATGTATGGAATGAAAGTTGGAATGTCTGGAATGAAAATTGCAATGTGTGGAATGAATGTTGGAATGTGTGGAATGAAAGTTGGAATGTCTGGAATGAATGTTGGAATGTATAGAATGAAAGTTGTTATATACAGAATGAGAGTTGGAACATACAGAATGAAAGTTAGAATGTCTGTCATGAATGGTGGAATGTCTGGCATGAATGGTGGAATGTGTGGAATGAATGTTGGAATGTGTGGAATGAATGTTGGAATGTGTGGAATGAAAGTTGGAATGTGTGGAATGAATGTTGAAATGTATGGAATGAATGTTGGAATGTCTGGAATGAAAATTGCAATGTGTGGAATGAATGTTGGAATGTGTGGAATGAATGTTGGAATGTCTGGAATGAAAGTTGGAATGTGTGGAATGAATGTTGGAATGTATGGAATGAATGTTGGATTATGTGGAATGAAAGTTGGAATGTATAGAATGAAAGTTGGAATGTCTGGCATGAATGTTGGAATGTGTGGAATGAAAGTTGGAATGTGTGGAATGAATGTTGGAATGTATGGAATGAATGTTGGAATGTATGGAATGAAAGTTGGAATGTCTGGAATGAAAATTGCAATGTGTGGAATGAATGTTGGAATGTCTGGAATGAATGTTGGAATGTGTGGAATGAAAGTTGGAATGTGTGGAATTAATGTTGGAATGTGTGGAATGAAAGTTGGAATGTGTGGAATGAAAGTTGGAATGTATGGAATGAAAATTGGAATATATAGAATGAGAGTTGAAATGTTTGGAATGAATGTTGGAATGTGTGGAATGAATGTTGGAATGTGTGGAATGAAAGTTGGAATGTGTGGAATGAATGTTGGAATGTATGGAATGAAAGTTGGAATGTATGGTATGAATGTTGTAATGTGTGGAATGAAAGTTGGAATGTGTGGAATGAATGTTGTAATGTGTGGAATGAAAGTTGGAATGTGTGGAATGAATGTTGGAATGTGTTGAATGAAAGTTGAAATGTGTGGAATGAATGTTGGAATGTATGGAATGAAAGTTGGAATGTCTGGAATGAAAATTGCAATGTGTGGAATGAATGTTGGAATGTGTGGAATGGAAGTTGGGAATGTCTGGAATGAATGTTGGAATGTATGGAATTAATGTTGGAATGTGTGGAATGAAAGTTGGAATGTCTGGAATGAATGTTGGAATGTATAGAATGAAAGTTGTTATATACAGAATGAGAGTTGGAACATACAGAATGAAAGTTGGAATGTCTGGAATGAATGTTGGATTGTATAGAATGAAAGTTGGAATGTCTGGAATGAATGTTGGATTATGTGGAATGAAAGTTGGAATGTATAGAATGAAAGTTGGAATGTCTGGCATGAATGTTGGAATGTGTGGAATGAAAGTTGGAATGTATGGAATGAATGTTGGAATGTGTGGAATGAAAGTTGGAATGTATGGAATGAAAGTTGGAATGTATGGAATGAAAATTGGAATATATAGAATGAGAGTTGGAATATACAAAATGAATGTTGGAATGTCTGGAATGAATGTTGGAATGTATAGAATGAAAGTTGGAATGTATGGAATGAAATTTGGAATGTGTGGAATGAATGTTGGAATGTGTGGAATGAAAGTTGGAATGTGTGGAATGAATGTTGGAATGTATGGAATGAATGTTGGAATGTCTGGAATGAAAATTGCAATGTGTGGAATGAATGTTGGAATGTGTGGAATGAAAGTTGGAATGTGTGGAATGAAAGTTGGAATGTATGGAATGAAAATTGGAATATATAGAATGAGAGTTGGAATGTTTGGAATGAAAGTTGGAATGTGTGGAATGAAAGTTGGAATGTGTGGAATGAAAGTTGGAATGTCTGGAATGAATGTTGGAATGTATAGAATGAAAGTTGTTATATACAGAATGAGAGTTGGAACATACAGAATGAATGTTGGAATGTGTGGAATGAATGTTGGAATGTATGGAATGAATGTTGTAATGTGTGGAATGAAAGTTGGAATGTGTGGAATGAATGTTGGAATGTTGTGGAATGAATGTTGGAATGTATGGAATGAATGTTGGAATGTATGGAATGAAAGTTGGAATTTGTGGAATGAAAGTTGGAATGTGTGGAATGAATGTTGGAATGTGTGGAATGAAAGTTGGAATGTCTGGAATGAATGTTGGAATATATAGAATGAAAATTGGAATATATAGAATGAGAGTTGGAATATACAAAATGAATGTTGGAATGTCTGGAATGAATGTTGGAATGTATAGAATGAAAGTTGGAATGTATGGAATGAAAGTTGGAATGTGTGGTATGAATGTTGTAATGTGTGGAATGAATGTTGGAATGTGTGGAATGAATGTTGGAATGTGTGGAATGAATGTTGGAATGTGTGGAATGAAAGTTGGAATGTATGGTATGAATGTTGGAATGTGTGGAATGAAAGTTGGAAATGTATGGAATGAATGTTGGAATGTGTGGAATGAATGTTGGAATGTGTGGAATGAAAGTTGGAATGTGTGGAATGAAAGTTGGAATGTCTGGAATGAATGTTGGATTGTATAGAATGAAAGTTGTAATGTGTGGAATGAAAGTTGGAATGTATGGAATGAAAGTTGGAATGTCTGGGAATGAATGTTGGAATGTATGGAATGAATGTTGGAATGTGTGGAATGAAAGTTGGAATGTATGGAATGAAAGTTGGAATGTATAGAATGAAAGTTGGAATGTATGGAATGAATGTTGGAATGTATAGAATGAAAGTTGGAACATACGGAATGAAAGTTGGAACGTATGGAATGAATGTTGGAATGTATGGAATGAAAGTTGGAATGTGTGGAATGGATGTTGGAATGTGTGGAATGAATGTTGGAATGTGTGGAATGAAAGTTGGAATGTGGGGAATGAATGTTGGAATGTATGGAATGAATGTTGGAATGTGTGGAATGAATGTTGGAATGTATAGAATAAAAGTTGGAATGTATAGAAAGAAAGTTGGAATGTATGGAATTAATGTTAGAATGTGTGGAATGAAAGTTGGAATGTCTGGAATGAATGTTGGAATGTATGGAATGAATGTTGGAATGTGTGGAATGAATGTTGGAATGTGTGGATTGAAAGTTGGAATGTATGGAATGAAAGTTGGAATGTCTGGAATGAATGTTGGAATGTATGGAATGAATGTTGGAATGTGTGGAATGAAAGTTGGAATGTATGGAATGAAAGTTGGAATGTATAGAATGAAAGTTGGAATGTATGGAATGAATGTTGGAATGTATAGAATGAAAGTTGGAACATACGGAATGAAAGTTGGAACGTATGGAATGAATGTTGGAATGTATGGAATGAAAGTTGGAATGTGTGGAATGGATGTTGGAATGTGTGGAATGAATGTTGGAACGTGTGGAATGAATGTTGGAATGTGTGGAATGAAAGTTGGAATGTGTGGAATGAATGTTGGAACGTGTGGAATGAATGTTGGAATGTGTGGAATGAAAGTTGGAATGTTTGGAGTGACAGTTGGAATGTATGGAATGATGTTGGAATGTGTGGAATGAATGTTGGAATGTGTGGAATGAAAGTTAGAATGTGTGGAATGAATGTTGGAATGTATGGAATGAAAGTTGGAATATGTGGAATGAATGTTGGAATGTGTGGAATGAATGTTGGAATGTCTGGAATGAAAATTGCAATGTGTGGAATGAATGTTGGAATGTGTGGAATGAAAGTTGGAATGTGTGGAATGAATGTTGGAATGTGTGGAATGAATGTTGGAATGTGTGGAATGAAAGTTGGAATGTGTGGAATGAATGTTGGAATGTATGGAATGAAAGTTGGAATGTGTGGAATGAATGTTGGAATGTGTGGAATGAATGTTGGAATGTGTGGAATGAAAGTTGGAATGTGTGGAATGAATGTTGGAATGTGTGGATGAATGTTGGAATGTGTGGAATGAATGTTGGAATGTGTGGAATGAAAGTTAGAATGTGTGGAATGAATGTTGGAATGTATGGAATGAAAGTTGGAATATGTGGAATGAATGTTGGAATGTGTGGAATGAATGTTGGAATGTCTGGAATGAAAATTGCAATGTGTGGAATGAATGTTGGAATGTGTGGAATGAAAGTTGGAATGTGTGGAATGAATGTTGGAATGTGTGGAATGAATGTTGGAATGTGTGGAATGAAAGTTGGAATGTGTGGAATGAATGTTGGAATGTATGGAATGAAAGTTGGAATGTGTGGAATGAATGTTGGAATGTGTGGAATGAATGTTGGAATGTGTGGAATGAAAGTTGGAATGTGTGGAATGAATGTTGGAATGTGTGGAATGAATGTTGGAATGTGTGGAATGAATGTTGGAATGTGTGGAATGAATGTTGGAATGTATGGAATGAAAGTTGGAATGTGTGGAATGAATGTTGGAATGTGTGGAATGAAAGTTGGAATGTGTGGAATGAATGTTGGAATGTGTGGAATGAATGTTGGAATGTGTGGAATGAATGTTGGAATGTGTGGAATGAAAGTTGGGAATGTGTGGAATGAATGTTGGAATGTGTGGAATGAAAGTTGGAATGTCTGGAATGAATGTTGGAATGTATAGAATGAAAGTTGTTATATACAGAATGAGAGTTGGAACATACAGAATGAAAGTTGGAATGTGTGGAATGAATGTTGGAATGTGTGGAATGAATGTTGGAATGTGTGGAATGAAAGTTGGAATGTATGGAATGAATGTTGGAATGTGTGGAATGAATGTTGGAATGTATAGAATGAATGTTGGAATGTGTGGAATGAATGTTGGAATGTGTGGAATGAATGTTGGAATGTATGGAATGAAAGTTGGAATGTGTGGAATGAATGTTGGAATGTGTGGAATGAAAGTTGGAATGTGTGGAATGAATGTTGGAATGTGTGGAATGAATGTTGGAATGTGTGGAATGAATGTTGGAATGTGTGGAATGAAAGTTGGAATGTGTGGAATGAATGTTGGAATGTGTGGAATGAAAGTTGGAATGTCTGGAATGAATGTTGGAATGTGTGGAATGAAAGTTGGAATGTGTGGAATGAATGTTGGAATGTATGGAATGAAAGTTGGAATGTGTGGAATGAATGTTGGAATGTGTGGAATGAATGTTGGAATGTGTGGAATGAAAGTTGGAATGTGTGGAATGAATGTTGGAATGTGTGGAATGAATGTTGGAATGTGTGGAATGAATGTTGGAATGTGTGGAATGAATGTTGGAATGTATGGAATGAAAGTTGGAATGTGTGGAATGAATGTTGGAATGTGTGGAATGAAAGTTGGAATGTGTGGAATGAATGTTGGAATGTGTGGAATGAATGTTGGAATGTGTGGAATGAATGTTGGAATGTGTGGAATGAAAGTTGGAATGTGTGGAATGAATGTTGGAATGTGTGGAATGAAAGTTGGAATGTCTGGAATGAATGTTGGAATGTATAGAATGAAAGTTGTTATATACAGAATGAGAGTTGGAACATACAGAATGAAAGTTGGAATGTGTGGAATGAATGTTGGAATGTGTGGAATGAATGTTGGAATGTGTGGAATGAAAGTTGGAATGTATGGAATGAATGTTGGAATGTGTGGAATGAATGTTGGAATGTATAGAATGAATGTTGGAATGTGTGGAATGAATGTTGGAATGTGTGGAATGAATGTTGGAATGTATGGAATGAAAGTTGGAATGTGTGGAATGAATGTTGGAATGTGTGGAATGAAAGTTGGAATGTGTGGAATGAATGTTGGAATGTGTGGAATGAATGTTGGAATGTGTGGAATGAATGTTGGAATGTGTGGAATGAAAGTTGGAATGTGTGGAATGAATGTTGGAATGTGTGGAATGAAAGTTGGAATGTCTGGAATGAATGTTGGAATGTATAGAATGAAAGTTGTTATATACAGAATGAGAGTTGGAACATACAGAATGAAAGTTGGAATGTGTGGAATGAATGTTGGAATGTGTGGAATGAATGTTGGAATGTGTGGAATGAAAGTTGGAATGTATGGAATGAATGTTGGAATGTGTGGAATGAATGTTGGAATGTATAGAAAGAAAGTTGGAATGTATAGAATAAAAGTTGGAATGTATAGAAAGAAAGTTGGAATGTATGGAATTAATGTTAGAATGTGTGGAATGAAAGTTGGAATGTCTGGAATGAATGTTGGAATGTATGGAATGAATGTTGGAATGTGTGGAATGAATGTTGGAATGTGTGGATTGAAAGTTGGAATGTATGGAATGAAAGTTGGAATGTCTGGAATGAATGTTGGAATGTATGGAATGAATGTTGGAATGTGTGGAATGAAAGTTGGAATGTATGGAATGAAAGTTGGAATGTATAGAATGAAAGTTGGAATGTATGGAATGAATGTTGGAATGTATAGAATGAAAGTTGGAACATACGGAATGAAAGTTGGAACGTATGGAATGAATGTTGGAATGTATGGAATGAAAGTTGGAATGTCTGGAATGAATGTTGGAACTTATGGAATGAATGTTGGAATGTGTGGAATGAAAGTTGGAATGTGTGGAATGAAAGTTGGAATGTATGGAATGAAAGTTGGAATGTCTGGAATGAATGTTGGAATGTATGGAATTAATGTTAGAATGTGTGGAATGAAAGTTGGAATGTCTGGAATGAATGTTGGAATGTATGGAATGAATGTTGGAATGTGTGGAATGAATGTTGGAATGTGTGGAATGAAAGTTGGAATGTATGGAATGAAAGTTGGAATGTCTGGAATGAATGTTGGAATGTGTGGAATGAATGTTGGAATGTGGGGAATGAAAGTTGGAATGTATGGAATGAATGTTGGAATGTGTGGAATGAAAGTTGGAATGTGTGGAATGAATGTTGGAATGTGTGGAATGAAAGTTGGAATGTGTGGAATGAATGTGGGAAGGTGTGGAATGAAAGTTGGAATGTGTGGAATGAAAGTTGGAATGTGTGGAATGGATCTTGGAATGAAAGTTGGAATGTGTGGAATGAAAGTTGGAATGTATGGAATGAAAGTTGGAATGAAAATTGGAATATATAGAATGCAAGTTGGGATGTATGGAATGAATATTGGAATGTGTGGAATGAAAGTTGGAATGTATGGAATGAATGTTGGAATGTGTGGAATGAAAGTTGGAATGTGTGGAATGAAAGTTGGAATGTGTGGAATGAAAATTGGAATGTATAGAATGAAAGTTGGAACATACGGAATGAAAGTTGGAATGTCTGAAATGAAAGTTGGAATGTATAGAATGAAAGTTGGAATGCATGGAATGAATGTTGGAATGTGTGGAATGAATGTTGGAATGTGTGGAATGAATGTTGGAATGTGTGGAATGAAAGTTGGAATGCATGGAATGAATGTTGGAATGTGTGGAATGAATGTTGGAATGTATAGAAAGGAAGTTGGAATGTATAGAATAAAAGTTGGAATGTATAGAAAGAAAGTTGGAATGTATAGAATAAAAGTTGGAATGCATGGAATGAATCTTGGAATGTGTGGAATGAATGTTGGAATGTGTGGAATGAATGTTGGAATGTGTGGAATGAAAGTTGGAATGCATGGAATGAATGTTGGAATGTGTGGAATGAACGTTGGAATGTGGGGAATGAAAGTTGGAATGTATGGAATGAATGTTGGAATGTGTGGAATGAAAGTTGGAATGTGTGGAATGAATGTTGGAATGTGTGGAATGAAAGTTGGAATGTGTGGAATGAATGTGGGAAGGTGTGGAATGAAAGTTGGAATGTGTGGAATGAAAGTTGGAATGTGTGGAATGAATGTTGGAATGTGTGGAATGAAAGTTGGAATGTGTGGAATGAATGTGGGAAGGTGTGGAATGAAAGTTGGAATGTGTGGAATGAAAGTTGGAATGTGTGGAATGGATCTTGGAATGAAAGTTGGAATGTGTGGAATGAAAGTTGGAATGTATGGAATGAAAGTTGGAATGAAAATTGGAATATATAGAATGCAAGTTGGGATGTATGGAATGAATATTGGAATGTGTGGAATGAAAGTTGGAATGTATGGAATGAATGTTGGAATGTGTGGAATGAAAGTTGGAATGTGTGGAATGAAAGTTGGAATGTGTGGAATGAAAATTGGAATGTATAGAATGAAAGTTGGAACATACGGAATGAAAGTTGGAATGTCTGAAATGAAAGTTGGAATGTATAGAATGAAAGTTGGAATGCATGGAATGAATGTTGGAATGTGTGGAATGAATGTTGGAATGTGTGGAATGAATATTGGAATGTGTGGAATGAAAGTTGGAATGTATGGAATGAATGTTGGAATGTGTGGAATGAAAGTTGGAATGTGTGGAATGAAAGTTGGAATGTGTGGAATGAAAATTGGAATGTATAGAATGAAAGTTGGAACATACGGAATGAAAGTTGGAATGTCTGAAATGAAAGTTGGAATGTATAGAATGAAAGTTGGAATGCATGGAATGAATGTTGGAATGTGTGGAATGAATGTTGGAATGTGTGGAATGAATGTTGGAATGTGTGGAATGAAAGTTGGAATGCATGGAATGAATGTTGGAATGTGTGGAATGAATGTTGGAATGTATAGAAAGGAAGTTGGAATGTATAGAATAAAAGTTGGAATGTATAGAAAGAAAGTTGGAATGTATAGAATAAAAGTTGGAATGCATGGAATGAATCTTGGAATGTGTGGAATGAATGTTGGAATGTGTGGAATGAATGTTGGAACGTGTGGAATGAATGTTGGAATGTGTGGAATGAAAGTTGGAATGTTTGGAGTGACAGTTGGAATGTATGGAATGAATGTTGGAATGTGTGGAATGAATGTTGGAATGTGTGGAATGAAAGTTAGAATGTGTGGAATGAATGTTGGAATGTATGGAATGAAAGTTGGAATATGTGGAATGAATGTTGGAATGTGTGGAATGAATGTTGGAATGTCTGGAATGAAAATTGCAATGTGTGGAATGAATGTTGGAATGTGTGGAATGAAAGTTGGAATGTGTGGAATGAATGTTGGAATGTGTGGAATGAATGTTGGAATGTGTGGAATGAAAGTTGGAATGTGTGGAATGAATGTTGGAATGTATGGAATGAAAGTTGGAATGTGTGGAATGAATGTTGGAATGTGTGGAATGAATGTTGGAATGTGTGGAATGAAAGTTGGAATGTGTGGAATGAATGTTGGAATGTGTGGAATGAATGTTGGAATGTGTGGAATGAATGTTGGAATGTGTGGAATGAATGTTGGAATGTATGGAATGAAAGTTGGAATGTGTGGAATGAATGTTGGAATGTGTGGAATGAAAGTTGGAATGTGTGGAATGAATGTTGGAATGTGTGGAATGAATGTTGGAATGTGTGGAATGAATGTTGGAATGTGTGGAATGAAAGTTGGAATGTGTGGAATGAATGTTGGAATGTGTGGAATGAAAGTTGGAATGTCTGGAATGAATGTTGGAATGTATAGAATGAAAGTTGTTATATACAGAATGAGAGTTGGAACATACAGAATGAAAGTTGGAATGTGTGGAATGAATGTTGGAATGTGTGGAATGAATGTTGGAATGTGTGGAATGAAAGTTGGAATGTATGGAATGAATGTTGGAATGTGTGGAATGAATGTTGGAATGTATAGAATGAATGTTGGAATGTGTGGAATGAATGTTGGAATGTGTGGAATGAATGTTGGAATGTATGGAATGAAAGTTGGAATGTGTGGAATGAATGTTGGAATGTGTGGAATGAAAGTTGGAATGTGTGGAATGAATGTTGGAATGTGTGGAATGAATGTTGGAATGTGTGGAATGAATGTTGGAATGTGTGGAATGAAAGTTGGAATGTGTGGAATGAATGTTGGAATGTGTGGAATGAAAGTTGGAATGTCTGGAATGAATGTTGGAATGTGTGGAATGAAAGTTGGAATGTGTGGAATGAATGTTGGAATGTATGGAATGAAAGTTGGAATGTGTGGAATGAATGTTGGAATGTGTGGAATGAATGTTGGAATGTGTGGAATGAAAGTTGGAATGTGTGGAATGAATGTTGGAATGTGTGGAATGAATGTTGGAATGTGTGGAATGAATGTTGGAATGTGTGGAATGAATGTTGGAATGTATGGAATGAAAGTTGGAATGTGTGGAATGAATGTTGGAATGTGTGGAATGAAAGTTGGAATGTGTGGAATGAATGTTGGAATGTGTGGAATGAATGTTGGAATGTGTGGAATGAATGTTGGAATGTGTGGAATGAAAGTTGGAATGTGTGGAATGAATGTTGGAATGTGTGGAATGAAAGTTGGAATGTCTGGAATGAATGTTGGAATGTATAGAATGAAAGTTGTTATATACAGAATGAGAGTTGGAACATACAGAATGAAAGTTGGAATGTGTGGAATGAATGTTGGAATGTGTGGAATGAATGTTGGAATGTGTGGAATGAAAGTTGGAATGTATGGAATGAATGTTGGAATGTGTGGAATGAATGTTGGAATGTATAGAATGAATGTTGGAATGTGTGGAATGAATGTTGGAATGTGTGGAATGAATGTTGGAATGTATGGAATGAAAGTTGGAATGTGTGGAATGAATGTTGGAATGTGTGGAATGAAAGTTGGAATGTGTGGAATGAATGTTGGAATGTGTGGAATGAATGTTGGAATGTGTGGAATGAATGTTGGAATGTGTGGAATGAAAGTTGGAATGTGTGGAATGAATGTTGGAATGTGTGGAATGAAAGTTGGAATGTCTGGAATGAATGTTGGAATGTATAGAATGAAAGTTGTTATATACAGAATGAGAGTTGGAACATACAGAATGAAAGTTGGAATGTGTGGAATGAATGTTGGAATGTGTGGAATGAATGTTGGAATGTGTGGAATGAAAGTTGGAATGTATGGAATGAATGTTGGAATGTGTGGAATGAATGTTGGAATGTATAGAAAGAAAGTTGGAATGTATAGAATAAAAGTTGGAATGTATAGAAAGAAAGTTGGAATGTATGGAATTAATGTTAGAATGTGTGGAATGAAAGTTGGAATGTCTGGAATGAATGTTGGAATGTATGGAATGAATGTTGGAATGTGTGGAATGAATGTTGGAATGTGTGGATTGAAAGTTGGAATGTATGGAATGAAAGTTGGAATGTCTGGAATGAATGTTGGAATGTATGGAATGAATGTTGGAATGTGTGGAATGAAAGTTGGAATGTATGGAATGAAAGTTGGAATGTATAGAATGAAAGTTGGAATGTATGGAATGAATGTTGGAATGTATAGAATGAAAGTTGGAACATACGGAATGAAAGTTGGAACGTATGGAATGAATGTTGGAATGTATGGAATGAAAGTTGGAATGTCTGGAATGAATGTTGGAACTTATGGAATGAATGTTGGAATGTGTGGAATGAAAGTTGGAATGTGTGGAATGAAAGTTGGAATGTATGGAATGAAAGTTGGAATGTCTGGAATGAATGTTGGAATGTATGGAATTAATGTTAGAATGTGTGGAATGAAAGTTGGAATGTCTGGAATGAATGTTGGAATGTATGGAATGAATGTTGGAATGTGTGGAATGAATGTTGGAATGTGTGGAATGAAAGTTGGAATGTATGGAATGAAAGTTGGAATGTCTGGAATGAATGTTGGAATGTGTGGAATGAATGTTGGAATGTGGGGAATGAAAGTTGGAATGTATGGAATGAATGTTGGAATGTGTGGAATGAAAGTTGGAATGTGTGGAATGAATGTTGGAATGTGTGGAATGAAAGTTGGAATGTGTGGAATGAATGTGGGAAGGTGTGGAATGAAAGTTGGAATGTGTGGAATGAAAGTTGGAATGTGTGGAATGGATCTTGGAATGAAAGTTGGAATGTGTGGAATGAAAGTTGGAATGTATGGAATGAAAGTTGGAATGAAAATTGGAATATATAGAATGCAAGTTGGGATGTATGGAATGAATATTGGAATGTGTGGAATGAAAGTTGGAATGTATGGAATGAATGTTGGAATGTGTGGAATGAAAGTTGGAATGTGTGGAATGAAAGTTGGAATGTGTGGAATGAAAATTGGAATGTATAGAATGAAAGTTGGAACATACGGAATGAAAGTTGGAATGTCTGAAATGAAAGTTGGAATGTATAGAATGAAAGTTGGAATGCATGGAATGAATGTTGGAATGTGTGGAATGAATGTTGGAATGTGTGGAATGAATGTTGGAATGTGTGGAATGAAAGTTGGAATGCATGGAATGAATGTTGGAATGTGTGGAATGAATGTTGGAATGTATAGAAAGGAAGTTGGAATGTATAGAATAAAAGTTGGAATGTATAGAAAGAAAGTTGGAATGTATAGAATAAAAGTTGGAATGCATGGAATGAATCTTGGAATGTGTGGAATGAATGTTGGAATGTGTGGAATGAATGTTGGAATGTGTGGAATGAAAGTTGGAATGCATGGAATGAATGTTGGAATGTGTGGAATGAACGTTGGAATGTGGGGAATGAAAGTTGGAATGTATAGAATGAATGTTGGAATGTGTGGAATGAAAGTTGGAATGTGTGGAATGAATGTTGGAATGTGTGGAATGAAAGTTGGAATGTGTGGAATGAATGTTGGAATGTGTGGAATGAAAGTTGGAATGTGTGGAATGAATGTGGGAAGGTGTGGAATGAAAGTTGGAATGTGTGGAATGAAAGTTGGAATGTGTGGAATGAATGTTGGAATGTGTGGAATGAAAGTTGGAATGTGTGGAATGAATGTGGGAAGGTGTGGAATGAAAGTTGGAATGTGTGGAATGAAAGTTGGAATGTGTGGAATGGATCTTGGAATGAAAGTTGGAATGTGTGGAATGAAAGTTGGAATGTATGGAATGAAAGTTGGAATGAAAATTGGAATATATAGAATGCAAGTTGGGATGTATGGAATGAATATTGGAATGTGTGGAATGAAAGTTGGAATGTATGGAATGAATGTTGGAATGTGTGGAATGAAAGTTGGAATGTGTGGAATGAAAGTTGGAATGCATGGAATGAATGTTGGAATGTGTGGAATGAATGTTGGAATGTGTGGAATGAAAGTTGGAATGTGTGGAATGAATGTTGGAATGTGTGGAATGAAAGTTGGAATGTGTGGAATGAATGTGGGAAGGTGTGGAATGAAAGTTGGAATGTGTGGAATGAAAGTTGGAATGTGTGGAATGAATGTTGGAATGTGTGGAATGAAAGTTGGAATGTGTGGAATGAATGTGGGAAGGTGTGGAATGAAAGTTGGAATGTGTGGAATGAAAGTTGGAATGTGTGGAATGGATCTTGGAATGAAAGTTGGAATGTGTGGAATGAAAGTTGGAATGTATGGAATGAAAGTTGGAATGAAAATTGGAATATATAGAATGCAAGTTGGGATGTATGGAATGAATATTGGAATGTGTGGAATGAAAGTTGGAATGTATGGAATGAATGTTGGAATGTGTGGAATGAAAGTTGGAATGTGTGGAATGAAAGTTGGAATGTGTGGAATGAAAATTGGAATGTATAGAATGAAAGTTGGAACATACGGAATGAAAGTTGGAATGTCTGAAATGAAAGTTGGAATGTATAGAATGAAAGTTGGAATGCATGGAATGAATGTTGGAATGTGTGGAATGAATGTTGGAATGTGTGGAATGAATATTGGAATGTGTGGAATGAAAGTTGGAATGTATGGAATGAATGTTGGAATGTGTGGAATGAAAGTTGGAATGTGTGGAATGAAAGTTGGAATGTGTGGAATGAAAATTGGAATGTATAGAATGAAAGTTGGAACATACGGAATGAAAGTTGGAATGTCTGAAATGAAAGTTGGAATGTATAGAATGAAAGTTGGAATGCATGGAATGAATGTTGGAATGTGTGGAATGAATGTTGGAATGTGTGGAATGAATGTTGGAATGTGTGGAATGAAAGTTGGAATGCATGGAATGAATGTTGGAATGTGTGGAATGAATGTTGGAATGTATAGAAAGGAAGTTGGAATGTATAGAATAAAAGTTGGAATGTATAGAAAGAAAGTTGGAATGTATAGAATAAAAGTTGGAATGCATGGAATGAATCTTGGAATGTGTGGAATGAATGTTGGAATGTGTGGAATGAATGTTGGAACGTGTGGAATGAATGTTGGAATGTGTGGAATGAAAGTTGGAATGTTTGGAGTGACAGTTGGAATGTATGGAATGAATGTTGGAATGTGTGGAATGAATGTTGGAATGTGTGGAATGAAAGTTAGAATGTGTGGAATGAATGTTGGAATGTATGGAATGAAAGTTGGAATATGTGGAATGAATGTTGGAATGTGTGGAATGAATGTTGGAATGTCTGGAATGAAAATTGCAATGTGTGGAATGAATGTTGGAATGTGTGGAATGAAAGTTGGAATGTGTGGAATGAATGTTGGAATGTGTGGAATGAATGTTGGAATGTGTGGAATGAAAGTTGGAATGTGTGGAATGAATGTTGGAATGTATGGAATGAAAGTTGGAATGTGTGGAATGAATGTTGGAATGTGTGGAATGAATGTTGGAATGTGTGGAATGAAAGTTGGAATGTGTGGAATGAATGTTGGAATGTGTGGAATGAATGTTGGAATGTGTGGAATGAATGTTGGAATGTGTGGAATGAATGTTGGAATGTATGGAATGAAAGTTGGAATGTGTGGAATGAATGTTGGAATGTGTGGAATGAAAGTTGGAATGTGTGGAATGAATGTTGGAATGTGTGGAATGAATGTTGGAATGTGTGGAATGAATGTTGGAATGTGTGGAATGAAAGTTGGAATGTGTGGAATGAATGTTGGAATGTGTGGAATGAAAGTTGGAATGTCTGGAATGAATGTTGGAATGTATAGAATGAAAGTTGTTATATACAGAATGAGAGTTGGAACATACAGAATGAAAGTTGGAATGTGTGGAATGAATGTTGGAATGTGTGGAATGAATGTTGGAATGTGTGGAATGAAAGTTGGAATGTATGGAATGAATGTTGGAATGTGTGGAATGAATGTTGGAATGTATAGAATGAATGTTGGAATGTGTGGAATGAATGTTGGAATGTGTGGAATGAATGTTGGAATGTATGGAATGAAAGTTGGAATGTGTGGAATGAATGTTGGAATGTGTGGAATGAAAGTTGGAATGTGTGGAATGAATGTTGGAATGTGTGGAATGAATGTTGGAATGTGTGGAATGAATGTTGGAATGTGTGGAATGAAAGTTGGAATGTGTGGAATGAATGTTGGAATGTGTGGAATGAAAGTTGGAATGTCTGGAATGAATGTTGGAATGTGTGGAATGAAAGTTGGAATGTGTGGAATGAATGTTGGAATGTATGGAATGAAAGTTGGAATGTGTGGAATGAATGTTGGAATGTGTGGAATGAATGTTGGAATGTGTGGAATGAAAGTTGGAATGTGTGGAATGAATGTTGGAATGTGTGGAATGAATGTTGGAATGTGTGGAATGAATGTTGGAATGTGTGGAATGAATGTTGGAATGTATGGAATGAAAGTTGGAATGTGTGGAATGAATGTTGGAATGTGTGGAATGAAAGTTGGAATGTGTGGAATGAATGTTGGAATGTGTGGAATGAATGTTGGAATGTGTGGAATGAATGTTGGAATGTGTGGAATGAAAGTTGGAATGTGTGGAATGAATGTTGGAATGTGTGGAATGAAAGTTGGAATGTCTGGAATGAATGTTGGAATGTATAGAATGAAAGTTGTTATATACAGAATGAGAGTTGGAACATACAGAATGAAAGTTGGAATGTGTGGAATGAATGTTGGAATGTGTGGAATGAATGTTGGAATGTGTGGAATGAAAGTTGGAATGTATGGAATGAATGTTGGAATGTGTGGAATGAATGTTGGAATGTATAGAATGAATGTTGGAATGTGTGGAATGAATGTTGGAATGTGTGGAATGAATGTTGGAATGTATGGAATGAAAGTTGGAATGTGTGGAATGAATGTTGGAATGTGTGGAATGAAAGTTGGAATGTGTGGAATGAATGTTGGAATGTGTGGAATGAATGTTGGAATGTGTGGAATGAATGTTGGAATGTGTGGAATGAAAGTTGGAATGTGTGGAATGAATGTTGGAATGTGTGGAATGAAAGTTGGAATGTCTGGAATGAATGTTGGAATGTATAGAATGAAAGTTGTTATATACAGAATGAGAGTTGGAACATACAGAATGAAAGTTGGAATGTGTGGAATGAATGTTGGAATGTGTGGAATGAATGTTGGAATGTGTGGAATGAAAGTTGGAATGTATGGAATGAATGTTGGAATGTGTGGAATGAATGTTGGAATGTATAGAAAGAAAGTTGGAATGTATAGAATAAAAGTTGGAATGTATAGAAAGAAAGTTGGAATGTATGGAATTAATGTTAGAATGTGTGGAATGAAAGTTGGAATGTCTGGAATGAATGTTGGAATGTATGGAATGAATGTTGGAATGTGTGGAATGAATGTTGGAATGTGTGGATTGAAAGTTGGAATGTATGGAATGAAAGTTGGAATGTCTGGAATGAATGTTGGAATGTATGGAATGAATGTTGGAATGTGTGGAATGAAAGTTGGAATGTATGGAATGAAAGTTGGAATGTATAGAATGAAAGTTGGAATGTATGGAATGAATGTTGGAATGTATAGAATGAAAGTTGGAACATACGGAATGAAAGTTGGAACGTATGGAATGAATGTTGGAATGTATGGAATGAAAGTTGGAATGTCTGGAATGAATGTTGGAACTTATGGAATGAATGTTGGAATGTGTGGAATGAAAGTTGGAATGTGTGGAATGAAAGTTGGAATGTATGGAATGAAAGTTGGAATGTCTGGAATGAATGTTGGAATGTATGGAATTAATGTTAGAATGTGTGGAATGAAAGTTGGAATGTCTGGAATGAATGTTGGAATGTATGGAATGAATGTTGGAATGTGTGGAATGAATGTTGGAATGTGTGGAATGAAAGTTGGAATGTATGGAATGAAAGTTGGAATGTCTGGAATGAATGTTGGAATGTGTGGAATGAATGTTGGAATGTGGGGAATGAAAGTTGGAATGTATGGAATGAATGTTGGAATGTGTGGAATGAAAGTTGGAATGTGTGGAATGAATGTTGGAATGTGTGGAATGAAAGTTGGAATGTGTGGAATGAATGTGGGAAGGTGTGGAATGAAAGTTGGAATGTGTGGAATGAAAGTTGGAATGTGTGGAATGGATCTTGGAATGAAAGTTGGAATGTGTGGAATGAAAGTTGGAATGTATGGAATGAAAGTTGGAATGAAAATTGGAATATATAGAATGCAAGTTGGGATGTATGGAATGAATATTGGAATGTGTGGAATGAAAGTTGGAATGTATGGAATGAATGTTGGAATGTGTGGAATGAAAGTTGGAATGTGTGGAATGAAAGTTGGAATGTGTGGAATGAAAATTGGAATGTATAGAATGAAAGTTGGAACATACGGAATGAAAGTTGGAATGTCTGAAATGAAAGTTGGAATGTATAGAATGAAAGTTGGAATGCATGGAATGAATGTTGGAATGTGTGGAATGAATGTTGGAATGTGTGGAATGAATGTTGGAATGTGTGGAATGAAAGTTGGAATGCATGGAATGAATGTTGGAATGTGTGGAATGAATGTTGGAATGTATAGAAAGGAAGTTGGAATGTATAGAATAAAAGTTGGAATGTATAGAAAGAAAGTTGGAATGTATAGAATAAAAGTTGGAATGCATGGAATGAATCTTGGAATGTGTGGAATGAATGTTGGAATGTGTGGAATGAATGTTGGAATGTGTGGAATGAAAGTTGGAATGCATGGAATGAATGTTGGAATGTGTGGAATGAACGTTGGAATGTGGGGAATGAAAGTTGGAATGTATGGAATGAATGTTGGAATGTGTGGAATGAAAGTTGGAATGTGTGGAATGAATGTTGGAATGTGTGGAATGAAAGTTGGAATGTGTGGAATGAATGTGGGAAGGTGTGGAATGAAAGTTGGAATGTGTGGAATGAAAGTTGGAATGTGTGGAATGAATGTTGGAATGTGTGGAATGAAAGTTGGAATGTGTGGAATGAATGTGGGAAGGTGTGGAATGAAAGTTGGAATGTGTGGAATGAAAGTTGGAATGTGTGGAATGGATCTTGGAATGAAAGTTGGAATGTGTGGAATGAAAGTTGGAATGTATGGAATGAAAGTTGGAATGAAAATTGGAATATATAGAATGCAAGTTGGGATGTATGGAATGAATATTGGAATGTGTGGAATGAAAGTTGGAATGTATGGAATGAATGTTGGAATGTGTGGAATGAAAGTTGGAATGTGTGGAATGAAAGTTGGAATGTGTGGAATGAAAATTGGAATGTATAGAATGAAAGTTGGAACATACGGAATGAAAGTTGGAATGTCTGAAATGAAAGTTGGAATGTATAGAATGAAAGTTGGAATGCATGGAATGAATGTTGGAATGTGTGGAATGAATGTTGGAATGTGTGGAATGAATGTTGGAATGTGTGGAATGAAAGTTGGAATGCATGGAATGAATGTTGGAATGTGTGGAATGAATGTTGGAATGTATAGAAAGGAAGTTGGAATGTATAGAATAAAAGTTGGAATGTATAGAAAGAAAGTTGGAATGTATAGAATAAAAGTTGGAATGCATGGAATGAATCTTGGAATGTGTGGAATGAATGTTGGAATGTGTGGAATGAATGTTGGAATGTGTGGAATGAAAGTTGGAATGCATGGAATGAATGTTGGAATGTGTGGAATGAACGTTGGAATGTATAGAAAGAAAGTTGGAATGTATAGAATAAAAGTTGGAATGCATGGAATGAATGTTGGAATGTGTGGAATGAATTTTGGAATGTGTGGAATGAAAGTTGGAATGTATGGAATGAAAATTGGAATATATAAATTGAAAGTTGGAATGTTTGGAATGAAAGTTGGAATGTATGGAATAGATGTTGGAATGTCTGTAATGCAAATTGGAATGTATAGAATTAAAGTTGGAATGCATCGAATAAAAGTTGGAATACTTGGAATGAACGTTGGAAAATATAGAATGAAAGTTGGAATGTATAGAATGAAAGTTGGAATGTATGGAATGAATGTTGGAATGTGTAGAATGAAAGTTGGAATGTTTGGAATGAAATTTGGAACCTATGGAATGAATGTTGGAATGTATGGAATGAAAGTTGGAATGTATAAAATGAAAGTTGGAACATACGGAATGAAAGTTGGAATGTCTGGAATGAAAATTGGAATGTATGTAATGAAAGTTCGAATGTATAGAATGAACATTGGAATGTATGAAATGAATCTTGGAATGTCTTGAATGAAAATTGCAATGTATAGAATGAAAGTTGGAATGTATGGAATGAATGTTGGAATGTGTGGAATGAAAGTTGGAATGTGTGGAATGAATGTTGGAATGTGTGGAATGAAAGATGGAATGTATGGAATGAAAATTGGAATATATAGAATGAAAGTTGGAATGTTTGGAATGAAAGTTGGAATGTATGGAATAGATGTTGGAATGTGTGTCATGAAAATTGGAATGTATAGAATGAAAGTTGGAATGCGTAGAATGAAAGTTGGAATACTTGGAATGAACATTGGAATATATAGAATGTAAGTTGGAATGTATGGAATCAAAGTTGGAATATATGGTATGAAAGTCTGAATGTATAGAATGAAAGTTGGAACATACGAAATGAAAGTTGGAATGTCTGGAATGAAAGCTGGAATGTATAGAATGAAAACTGGAATGTATAGAATGAAAGTTGGAATATATAGAAGTAAAGTTGGAATGTATGGAATGAAAGTTGGAACTTATGGAATGAATGTTGGAATGCCTGGAATGAAAATTGGAAATTTCTTTCTTTCTTTTTTTAATCCTTAAACTAATCCAGTAAGGCTAATTCATGTACTAGAATGAAGGTGACAGGTTGTATAAAAATTTAATTTAGACATTTTTTTTCTACAACTCCAAATTATTTCTACACACTTGCAAACTGTCATTTCTCCAGCAATTTCTGACAAGTTTAAGAGGTGACTTACGAGCACACACTTTGTGATCATCAGTTAAAAGGCCTATCATCTCTATTTTTGTGCTCTTAATAAACTTTGACATCACAAATAACTAATCTGAGACAACTAGGACTTGTACCCAGGTTCATTGTAAACCCTGAATTATCATTCTCACTGTAAGGAAGCAGGAAAATAACTACATCAAAGCCTGAATTGTTCTTGATCTGCAACATTAAGAAAGAATTATACAACTAAACTTTCAGATACACGAGAAAACTCTGCTGAGTTCAGACGGTTTACTTACAGCACAGCTACACTCACAGATATCTGAGCCTCCTACCTGCCTGTCAAACAGCATCACACCATAAATTTCCTGAGACTGCTGAAGACAGGCAGAGCCTCCTACCTGCCTGTCAAACAGCATCACACCATAAACTTTCCTGAGACAGTCTGGCACTGAGTGGAGTCTTGCGGGTATCAGCTCTGAAGACAGGCAGCAGGCCGCTGCTTGCTCTGCTGATGTTCAGCAGCTAACAAGGGGAGCTAACTGCTAACAGCCACCGCTACAACTAACAAACTCCATGAATCCATTCAACTCTTCCAACATCCACAGTCAGACACACATGGCTGATTATTAACTGCTCAGTTACAGCTCACAGCTTGCACCAAAGACTGACATTGTAAGTGTTTTTGCTGGCTAGCAAAACATCCTGGCACAGACTATTAACTGGAGTTTGCCAGTCTGTTGCTCATGCAGCATTTGAAGAAAAGTGCAAGCACAGCCATTCTCAGCTTTCATTGTCTAATAATTCACCACAAATATTTCTCATCACCAAAAACTGAAACACATTTTGTCTTAGTTTTTAAGATCTATTTTTAGCTCAACATCATGTCAGTTTCATCATGTGAAAAAGGCTGAGGAAAAACTTTCTTCATAGTTTTCATCAACGAAATTAACACTTGATATCAGCTTTTTTCTTTAAAAAGGAACCAATGTTTTAGCACCAACATGGCTTTTCTGTGATATATCCAAACATTTATCATTTTTAACATTAGAAACATATGAGATTAATGTTTCTTCAACTAGCACACCATCTCCACCCTTCTTCTTTCCAAAGTGGATCAGGAGTTGTTATTCTTGCATTGGTCATAATAGACATTATGTTTAGGGTAAGTAGTCACAGCTTGTACAACCGATTATGTCCTCAGGACTGGAAACAGTTATTCATGATTTCATCACTTCTTGGCTTGATTGCTTATTGTAATTCCCTGTACACTGGAGTGACCCATTCCATCCTGTCTAGGCTCTGAATGGACCAAAATACAGCTGCTCTGCTGGCAACTTAACTGGAACAAAGACATGGCAACACATCAGTTCTGTTCTGGCTCCCCTGCACCGGTTAGCACTGAAATACAGAATTGATATTAAAATTCTGCTATGTGTTTTAAAAGGCCAAAATGGATAAGCTCCACAATATATTACAGGTTTGCTAATTCCACATCCTTTCCCTCTCAACAACTCCACTTACTCCCTCAGTCATGCCTCAAAAGGCAAAGGTGCCAAACCTGAGCTTTTTTCTTTTGCTGCTCCCTGACTGTGGAATGGCTACCTGTCCTGTACCACTGCTGACGATTTTAAATCAAAATTAAAGATGTATCTTTTTTGCTTGCCGACCTTGTCACATGGACTTTCTATGTCGAGATATGACGTGCAGATACCCTGCGTGGCTGCTGACATTCTGGGACACCGTGTCAACTTCAGCCTGTTACATGCATTGTCTGTTTTCAAAATACACTTAGGTTTTCACAGGAAATGTACAGTTTGCATACAGTGTCTTTCAACATAACCACATGGTTATGACAGCGCATTTTGATGATTGTTTTTACTTCAACAACAAATGTACCTGGTTATGTTTTGTCAACACACTCTTGTGCTTGGGCTTAGGCAACAAAAGCACGTGGTTAGGTTTAGGACAAAAGCAGGGTTTGGCTTTACAACCTTACCTGGCCTCCCGGGTGAAAGTCCACAGCTATGTCACCACTACTATTCCTAATTCTATTTATAAATTTTACTTTACACATTCATTATCTATATTATTGCAATAGATAGAAGAGGGACAGGGAGAAACCAGGCAGGTATTTGGCACTTAATTATCTGGCTGCTTACCCTGTAGATGCTCAAGGGTCAGAAGTAAAGTCAGCCCGCTGGCGCTGTACTGTGGCTGTTTGTGGTTATGTAATCTCTCAAGACAGATCCTGCAATTTACACTGTAGAATCTGTCGGCAGCCCTGTTTAATAGACTAGAGAGGGGAGAGGGCGGGGCTTTGAGTTTGAACGATGTTGCGCTTTAGCCAATCACAATGGAGGGGGCATGGCCGAGACATGCAGGTGTCCCCACGAAATAGGTTTGTTCAAGATGAGCCAAGCCTGCACAGATTCGATCACCGGCAATCGGCACACAATGCATGCTGGTTAGTTTTGTGTCCTGACTTCATCCCGACTCTCTCTGATGTATTACAAAAGTGGACGGCGATAAAACCATGAGAGTGAGGCGGCCGCAGTTTTTAGAGCCAGGTGCTGCAGTTGCTCTCCACCGACTGCACCGCCTGGCTCTCACCTGATCTAACAGCTGATTGGTTTAGATGTCAACTCAACAAGATGACGTTTTAGATCCAGAGTCTACTGTATATTAACACTGGACGGTTTAATTATTGAAGTATTTAGCAACAGGGACTTGTGGTCAGTGGGATGTGAGGGTTCTTAAACTCAATTCAATCAATCAATTTTATTTATAAAGCCCAATATCACAAATACAATTTGCCTCACAGGGCTTTACAGCATACGACATCCCTCTGTCCTTTAGACCCTCACAGCGGATAAGGAAAAACTCCCCAAAAAAAACCCTTTACCGGGGGAAAAAAATGGTAGAAACCTCAGGAAGAGCAACTGAGGAGGGATCCCTCTTCCAGGACGGACAGACGTGCAGTAGATGTCGTACAGAACAGATCAGCATAACAAATTAACAGTAATCTGTATGACACAATACAGTAATCTGTATGACATCCTCGGTAATGACAGTAGCTTACAACAACATTCATGAAAGTAATAATACTGTCGTTATAGTTCTGACTACTGTGGTACAATATGTTGAAAGTATATATTAGTATCAGGCAGTATACATGTATGATAATATCATATGTCTATAATAGCAGTAGAAGTATGACTAATGATTAATGATGGCAGCAGCAGCAGCAGGCATCTGGCAGGACCACGGCAGCAGCACAACCACACACGTCACACTATCCAGGCACCGCTGCAATACGAGTTAACCTGAGAGATAGTGGAGCACAAAGGCTCCGGAGAAGGAACCGAGTTAGTGACATCCAGAATGGCCGAGTAAAATAGATACAGTAATAGGATACTAGGCCTAAGTCAGCCTAACTAGGGGCTGGTACAAGGCAAGCCAGAGCCAGCCCTAACTATAAGCTTTATCAAAGAGGAAAGTCTTAAGTCTAGTCTTAAATGTGGAGACGGTGTCTGCCTCCCGGACCGTAACAGGAAGATGATTCCACAGGAGAGGAGCCTGATAGCTGAAGGCTCTGGCTCCTGATCTACTTTTGGAGACTTTAGGGACCACGAGTAACCCTGCGTTCTCAGAGCGCAGAGTTCTGGTGGGATAATATGGCACTATGAGCTCTCTAAGATATGACGGAGCTTGACCATTTAGAGCTTTATAAGTTAACAGTAGGATTTTAAATTCAATTCTGGATTTTACAGGGAGCCAGTGCAGAGAAGCTAAAACAGGAGAAATATGATCTCGTTTCTTAGTTCCTGTTAGTACACGTGCTACTGCATTCTGAATTAGCTGAAGAGTTTTTAATGATTTACTAGAGCTACCTGATAGTAGAGAGTTACAGTAATCCAGCCTCGAGGTAACAAAAGCGTGGACCAATTTTTCTGCATCTTTTTGGGTCAAGATAGGCCTAATTTTTGCAATATTACGCAGATGAAAAAATGCAGTCCGTGAGGTTTGTTTTAAATGAGAATTGAAAGACAGATCTTGATCAAATGTTACTCCGAGGTTTCTTACGGTAGTGGTAGAGGCCAGAGCAATGCCATCGAGAGAAACTATGTCATCAGATAAAGAGTCTCTGAGTTGTTTGGGGCCAAGAACAATAACTTCAGTTTTGTTTGAATTTAACATCAGGAAATTGGTGCTCATCCAGGTTTTTATGTCTTTAAGACAATTATGAAGTTTAGTTAATTGATCCCTTTCTTCTGGCTTCATCGATAAATACAACTGTGTATCATCCGCATAACAATGGAAATTTATAGAGTGATTTCTAATGATGTTACCTAAAGGAAGCATATATAGAGTAAATAGGATTGGTCCGAGCACAGAACCTTGCGGAACTCCAAAACAAACTTTAGTACGTACGGATGATTCATTATGAACGTCAACAAATTGAAAACGATCAGATAAATAAGATTTAAACCAGCTTAGTGCAGAACCTTTTAGGCCAATTAAGTGTTCCAGTCTCTGTAACAGAATTTCATGGTCAACAGTGTCAAACGCTGCACTAAGATCTAATAAAACAAGTACAGAGACGAGTCCTTTGTCTGATGCAATCAGAAGGTCATTTGTAATTTTAACTAGAGCTGTCTCAGTGCTATGATGCACTCTAAATCCTGACTGTAATTCCTCAAATAAATTATTATCCTGGAGAAAATCACACAGCTCGTCTGCGACTACTTTCTCAAGGATCTTTGACATAAAGGTAAGATTAGATATTGGTCTATAGTTGGCTAACACCTCTGGATCCAGGGTGGGCTTTTTTAGTAGAGGTTTAATTACAGCTACCTTAAAAGACTGTGGTACATAGCCTGTTAATAAGGATATATTGATCATATCTAATATATGGGTGTTAACTAAAGGTAAGACCTCCTTGAGTAGCCTAGTTGGGATGGGGTCTAAGAGACACGTTGATGATTTAGATGATATCAGCTAACATCAGATGTGACGCCCTGACTGTATCTGACTGAGCCTTAATGAAAGCTGTTGTCTTGTATTTTTTTTCCTAAAATATGAACCTTACAGTCAAACACAGTGTATTCAGCCTGTGTAGTTGAGGGGACAGGTCAAACTGATATGATGCTGATTTACAGGAGAATTCATATCAAATAGAGGATAAACCATGAACATAAACTACAGATCACCTGTAAAGCATTTTAATAAATTAATCTATCATAATTAAAACAACTGGAGACTGAAAACAAACTGATATATGGGTCTGATCACTTTTTTAATGAATTGACATCATTCCAGACAGGATGTTAGTGTGTCTGTGACTTCCTGTACGGACTGAAGGCTGCTGGAAACTGTCGGGAAACTGCCCGACTTCACTGCAGCTTTTTGTCACTGCCCCCTGCTGCGGCCGCCTGCTCTCGTCTACTTTTCAGGCGAGGCGCAGTTCATCTCGAACGAGCCTAATGTCTACAGAAACAGCAAGCTCCGTGTCCATAGCGACCACTCCACCCAAAACGCTGTCTCGTCAACATGAAAAAAAAAAAAAATTTCCAGCAGATGTCTGAGTTACAACATGATTGAGCTAACTGGAGTAGTTTCATGTCATAACCGACAACGGGAGGCTTTTAACAGATGACGTCCTGATGTTAGCTTTGCTAACTGTCCCTGCCTTGCTAGCTCAATCACGTTGTAACTAAGTTATCCACTGGAAAAAATATTTTATTCACGGACCGTTTATTGAATTATTAAATTATTTTTATACAGTCTATGGTTATTACAGACACCGCTAACGGCTAACGTTAACAGCTAACGATTAGCCCAGCTAATCTACGATAACCATGTTATTTTACAAAATGTGCACACACAAAAAGTAACGTTTGTTCAATCATTGTGTTTATAGACTTAACAAACATCAGATTAGTCTACACGGTGATATAGTGACGTGAAAAATGTGATAAATAGCTAAACTCTGCTGGTTGTCTACCCGAAGTATTTGTAAACAACACAGCGATTCCCTGGGGGCACCGCCGGAAGTGAAGGGCATGAGCGATCGCCCTGGCCCCTGCACTTCCGTTAGTCGGAAAACTCTGGGCTGTGCCTCCAGAGGTAAAGGTAAAAGGTAAAAAAAAAAGTTTTGGGTTTTTTGGGTTTTTTTACCGATGGATTTTCAGATTGGTGGTTATGTGGTTCTTTAGCCGCTAAGGACAGGTGCAATTGAATGCAAGAGGATGATAAATCACTCAATAGACCTCTGAACAATTTGTCCTGTTCACTTCTGAAATGATGGCTACACCCCTATCTGTTAACACTGAACGCAGTGCGGCGCCGAGCACCCTGGCTGGCTCGCGATCTACAGCAATTATTTTGACATTTGGTCTATTTTTTCTGCGAGCAAATCTGGCAAGAAAACACTGATAATACAGTATATTGTAAACTGTAAAGTGTATATGAAATATGATAGAAATTATCTGACTATGATAAATGATAGAATATGCATCCCAAGCTTCCACACATTTGTAAGTTGTGTCCAAACAGAGAGCAAGAGAGATGAGCTGAGCCCCTGAGCCACACACACACAATCACACACACAGACACACACATACACACACACACACACACACACACACACAAGCAGACAGAAAGAGCTCTACATGTGATTTAAACAGAGCAGAGAGCAGAACTGCTTGCTCGCTTGATCACTGCAGAGAAATGGCGTGAACGGCCAGGCGGCTGCTGATGAGCAGCTGCATGACAATTGACAAATTAGGGCACTTCCGCATCCAGTGTGAACCCGGGTTGTCTAGGGCTGTCCCGCTCTTTGGAAATATTTAGTGAACACAGCACGCTGCAGACGGCAGGTACAACCCCTCCCCTCACTAGCAGCTGGTGTTGCCAGCACCAAACTAAAATATAACTTCTAACGTTATGTGGGAGTTAAGCAGAAACTTTATCAGTCATGCCCATCTGTAACATTAATAGACAATGTTAGTTTAACAGGACAACACAATTATGTGTGTCTGAAAAGTTATGTTAACTGTAAAGTCACAGATTGAAGCTGAAAAAAAGGTTTGGTTTCTCCCGTAACCCCTGGTTCTCTGATCACATAGTGAGGTAGAAACAGGAGCATCCTGAGCCTAAACTACCAACTCTATTTGATCAGCAACGAAAATATGGTTTGCTGTTGTGCACTGCCTGTAGACCAAAACAAAGTGTGTCATGAGCCACACCTCCCTCGTCTGTGCCCCCAAGCACCGCACATCTCCACGGACTATTACATCCAGACGGTCCCAGTGTTTCTTCCGCTTCACTCAGCTTCACCCAGCTTCACTCAGCTGCCCGATATACCCGCTGCTTCTTCCCACTTTAACCTGAATAACAAACCAGGGCTCGGTGCTCCGGTTGGATCCAGACGGAGAGCCGCTGGGAAGCTAGCAGAGGCTAAACTGGCTGTGCTGGCAGCTGAGTGAAGTGGAGCCTGAGGAGGAAGCACTGGTTAGCCCCGCTTTCACTACAGGCAGATTCTCTCGCCACAGGGGCGAGGAAATAAAACCTAAACAGCCAACTTAGTTTGGCTTAGTTTAGCAGTTAGCGATGTCTTTCACTCACTCTCAGTCTCTGCTGTTTAGCTATTTCCCTGCTTTCCTGTTAGTGTTAGCATTACTCGGCTGCCACGCTAACGCTCCAACTCCAACTGAGCCGGAGAAGAGTTGGAACGTTAGCATGGCAGCCGACTAGTGCTAGCGTCCCTATGCTTCTCCGCCAGGCTCAACTCGCTGGAGCCGAGAAGTGTGGGGACATTAGCGTTAGCTAACGGAGCTCGCCAGAGCCGAGAAGCGGACATTAGCTTTAGCGTTAGCATTAGTCAGCTGCCATGCTAATGTTCCCAGAGCCTGCTTAAGCGTGGGGACGTTAGCGTTAGCACTAGTCGGCTGCCATGTTAACGTTCCAACTCTTCTCCGTGAGACAGTAAGCCTGGCGGGCTCACGGCAGTTCACGGAGAAGAGAGGAATGTTAGCGTTAGCTCCCAGAGTTAGCACTAGAGCTACTATGGGCTACTGGAGTAACTTGCAGCTATGGAGCGCTTCTACCAGCTCCTCTAGTCACTGAGCCTCGCCTCCATCTCAGCAAATATATTACATTTATTACAGGTACCATCATCATTGAAGTAGGCAGGGGAATAGCTAAACACAGCCCGCCAGGCTACATTTTACAATGCTAATTGCAAATGTTAGCTGGGCTGCCGGGCTACTCACCTAACACAACTGTAACGCCTGACCCATTGCTGGGACCGAGCCGCTAATAACTCAAGCTCACATGAACGTACATGAAGGCGCAGCCGGACCGGCTTGTAAACAAGGGGCTGGAGATCAACACAGAGAGAGGGTGTGTGAGGTCATGCTATACTCCAGATGAAATTACACTTCTAGTTCTACACATAGCAATTTTTTAATTCCTTCAATCTAGAAATGATGAATTTTGCTTATTACTCCTTTAATGAGTGTTCTGAACCTACTAAGTCTATGAGCCAACATTAGTTAGGTTAGTTTAGTTTCCATAGGTGTTGCGAATAACATCATGTCCATAGTCCAGAATGGAAGATGTACTCTCTTTGTAGGCCAAAAACAAAGAAAAGGGAGCTACTAGTCCAGCCTACATTGTGTTCTCCAAAAGTACATTTTCACCTCATTTCATCATCCATCACAATCTGTGTTCCTTTCGTCAGAATATAGCTGGGATGCAAAATCATAACAGCTGTAGCTCCTCAAAACCACAAAACGACTTCTCATTTAAAACATAAACATGGTAACAGCCAGAAACACAACGCACACTTCAAGACCATGAACAGCAGTCATGACTTTTTAAAACTCACCACAAAAGAGTGATGAAGAAAAAAGTGACTTCCAACCAGGGGCGCCGCCAGGGATTTTGGGCCCCATGAAAAGGATTTTTACCGGGCCCTATACACAGCTGGCTGTGAGGCCGTCGAAAATTTTTTATGTTATTTTACATAAAACTATGCATTTTGATGGTATTTTTGACTATCATTCCCATATTTGTGAAAAAAGAACAATCTCTTCCTGGAATGCCACATTCCTCCCTGACAAACCTGAAGAGGATCCTGGACCTGGCTCTGTAGAGTGTATGTGACATAGCTTACATAAATTATATAGTATTTCCTATAATTTAGCCTAACTATTCTAATAGCATCATAGCCACCGTTTCAGGTGGCCTCCCACCATTTTGTTTGCTTTCAGTGATTTGACCAAAAATAACAAAAGAAAATGTGATTTTCACTAACAATCCCCCACTGCTCACTGTTTCCTCTTGTAGGTCTAATTTATCTCCAAAACTGTAGACTCACAGGTGACATACTGTCGACCCTTTGCTTCTTTCTCCTCTCCTAGCTTCCTTTCTTTCTGTTTTTGGCTACCTGATTTTTGAGGCATATTGCCGTCGCCTCCTTACCCGCTGTCTGTGACAAATTACCAGCGCACTGCAGCTGATCCAGTCTGACTGAACCATTTTATGTAAATAGAGAGGGCGGGTGTTAATGTTTCCAAAAGAAGTAAAGTTGTTGTTACCAGTACATTGTAAATAAAATATATTTGTGATTATTAGTTAGTTAATAACTTAGTGTCATATTATTTTTTGTCAGTATTATAATTTTATTAGGCCCCTCTTAATCATGGACCACTAGAATCCTTCTCCTTTTTCCCCCCTTTTCGGCACCCCAGTTTTGAGGCATACTGCTGTCTCCTCCGCTTTGCCCGCTGTGGCGCTGTCTGTGACAAATCGCCTGTGCGCTACCTGCAGCTGATCCAGTCGGACTGAACCATTTTACGTAAATAGAGGGGGGGAAGGGGGGGCCCTGCAGGGGTTGATGCTTCCAAAACAAATAAAGGTATTGTTACCAGGACATGGAAAATAAAACATGTGTGATTATATGTTAGTTAATAACTTAGTGTCATTATTTTTTTCTGTATTATAATTTCATCATCATTAGGGGCCTCTCTGGGCCCCCCTCCATCATGGGCCCCTAGAATCCGTCTCCTTTACCCCCCCTTTACGGCGCCCCAGCTTCCAACACATGTTGGCGTGAACACTTGCATCTTGCCCTGATCAGTTTTGTCCTGAGGCCCCCAATCAAGGTGTCACTTCCCTTCCCTTCCCCCCTAATCTAACCCCTGATTCTTGTCACCTGTAGCCCCCTGCTCATTTGAAAGTTAATGCATCATCCTATCTTTTCTTCTTCTTAATTTCATTTTGTCTCATTGGTCTGATCAAGCAGATGGCTTGTTTTTCTATTGTTTCGTCCTTTTGTTAATCAGTTCCTGCTTTACTCTATGGACCTTTTTCACAGCACACATTTTGACTCATGTTAGTAGGAAAAGCACAGGCGAAACTGAGAACATTAAGGATGACTGAGTTCCATTCAGTGTCCCAGTGAGCTAGTAACGGTCAGCCAACATGGACAATACCAGAGTATCTCCTAAATGGAACGCAGCTGTCATTAATGTTATTGATCACACCTGTGCTGCTGCTACTCTGACGTGACAGAATGTCTGTCTGCGTGAAAAGGCAGGTGCTTGCATTACATTTGTTCAGGGTCAGCTCACAGACATAATAATATTAGATGGCACAGTGGCCTCATTTTTTTAATAACTTACTTTTTGATGTTCATTTTACAGGCTATGCATCATCAGCCCGTGGAGGTCTGCTCGCAGTTCCGTATATTCGGACACTGTGAGCAGACCTCCTGGATTATGATGATCATTATTACTGCAATTAGATCATTCTGATTAATGACTGTCCATTAAGACAAGTTTCTGATAAATATTTTAATGTGCACAATAATAACCTTTCGCATTGTAATCATATTTTTATTTGTTATCTTTTGCATATGTGTGGCTGCTCCGTGTGTGCCTGAGCAGAGTGCACGCGCGTTGTGCACCCGCCTAGAGACGCATATTACTAACTTGTTTAACAGCAAAATTCTGCACTGTTGACTTTAGACCACTCCTCATTTTTAGACAAACACACCCAGAGAAGCGCAAGTTCATTTGCTAGTTAGACGACGAGGGCGCAGGGCGTGAAAATGACAACTGCGCCTGCATCTAAATAGCAATGACACTTGCGACATGGACTATGCGCCCTCTGCCGTCCGCTTTAGACCTTCTAAATAGGGCCCTATATGTTTAAAATAGTTTCAGTTATAGATGGAGAGAAATATCTTCCTTTGGAAAAAATTACTAAAACCTCCTGTTTGTACAGTTGACAGGCGGGTTATTTTTGATGAGATAATGATAATGGAACAATGATTCAGATACATTATTTAAGATTAATACTACACATTGTGAAGACAGTTTTTAAAGTACAGGTCCTGCATTCAAAATCTTGACAGGTATATTAAAATGTCTAAATAACATGCTTTTACCATACCATAAAGTCTGGTACCATTACATTAAATAGCCTAAATGATGCAATGCTTTAGTGTGACAGCTGGTAAAGCCAGAGATAAATTTAACTTCAATTGTATTTTAAACTGCTGCGTAGCTGATAACCCAACACATAAAAAACTTCTTCTTTAATGAATGTATTAGTTGAAATATTTTGTGTTACTTGAGTGAATCTTGAAGTAAGTTGCATTATCAGGTTCAAAAGAGCAAGCTTTGAATCTAGTAGAAAAGGAATATACTCCAAAAATATATCTTGTAAATAAAACATGAGTGCTCAAAAAAGTCCTTGAATGAGACTTGTCCTAGTCTGAATGAACCTCGACACATACTGTATGCACCCTATGTTTCCCATGTGAAGTTGAATAGTTTTACAGTTTGTTCGTTTGTGATTCTGAGTTTGATGTAGCCCATTAAAAAAGTAGATATAATTCTGTTATCACTTTAATTGGGTGGCAAATAAAGACATGATACATAAAACTCTTATTATCTAAACAGATTAAACAATGGCTGATGGCGGCTGCAGTTCAAAGGATCCTTCCAGGAGAAGGCTGTGGATCAAACCACAACATGACGCAGAAAAGCACATAAGACTTAAAACAGACAAGGCAGGTCTTAGAGAGGTATGTGAACTCCTGCAAAGGTCAGTTGTTACTTGCCTTGTATTCTTTTCATAGATGTATTAGTTTTACTTAAAAATGGGTTTCAGTGTAAAAGATGGACCACTGGTCTGGTTGATACATGCACATCATTAACACACTTGTTTTTCATTGTCTCTTAAAGGGCGAGGCGTTTTTGCTTCAATACTTTTCAGCAAAGGAGATTTTGCATTAGAGTACAGAGGGAAACTTTTTACTCCAGACAGTCCAGTTAGTATTTTTATTGTACAGCTTTAATAAGGGTTAGGGTGCCTCAGTAATTACTCTGTTCATAAAGTGGCCTGTGTTTAACCAAAGACTAGATAGCTTTCACTCCTAGTTTTACAGTTGACAAGGTTTGTACCTGACAATTTATGAGCTTGGTGTGGATTTGTGTCAGACCAATCATCAGTCATGTGATGCCGTCATATGACCATCTTGCTTGAATATATTTCAGTGTGAAAGGTCTGTTGGTATTTTCATACTTAAATGTTTATTGTGTAGGCAGTATGCAGTACATACAAACTGAGTATGTACTAGGCAGTATACTAGTGTGTCATTTCATACACAGACACTATCTATTATAGCTCTCTTAGATTGAGCTTCTAACAAACTGCACCCAGCAAGCAAAATGACGTCCGGTTAACGTCGTGTTGACGTCATTCGATGATATTCCGGACTAGTCTAAATCACAGCCAAATAGACGTCATTACCAGGACGTCCTCACCAAGGCGTCACCTCAATGGCTTTTTAATGACCCTAACCGACCACATAACTGTCCAATTTATGTCGTTGAGAGGACGTCTTGGTACCCATGTCCTGGAAATGACGTTCAAATGTCCCCCTATTCAGCTGTGACCTGGCCCATTCCTGAATGTCGCTGAAAAGCCGTCATCGCATCATATTTAAACATCCAGAGCGAGTGAAAAGTGCCAAATCAAATTTTGCATTTTGCAAAGACTATCATAGTCCAGTTTTAGGCAATATATGCAATATGTGATCACAAATAGACATTGTCTTGTACAAAATGCAGCGTTTCAGTAATTTCAGTCCAATATTTTGAAAAATATATATTTAATAAAAACAATATTGAACCATTTGAAAACACTAATGAAACAAATAAACACAGCTTTACAAATTCAATTAAAACTACTCACTTTATTTACTTAATAATCATTTGGCTCCAGTGTAATGGGGAGGGGAGCGATGACATTCAAGGGGCATCATATGCCACCTTGTTAGCCGGGTTTCTTTTGTTACACCCCCCTCCACCTGACCTTCCCGGCGCATACTTTAAATAATCTGCGACGGTTGGGGACTTGTCCCAGCGTTTGATAGCATCTGTAACACAAAATCAATAACACTGTCAGACTTTGAAAACTTTAACTCTAGGACAGTAAAAAACATTAATAACAATGTTGTAATTACCTAAGACAGCTGCATGTAAAGCTGTTGGCTGAAAGGCCATCTTTACCCCTGTCCCCCTCATGTTCATTCCAGCCATTAGGCTGTTGGTGAACAATCTGAAATAGAAGAAAGATGAACAATAACAAACTCAGTCCTTACAACTGCTGCTGCTGCTGTCAGGGGCAGGAGGCCACACAGTTGAGCCCGAGAGGAGGGGCCCAGTCTGAATGTTTTGTTTACAAACTGCAAGGATCAAACCTCCAGACTCTACCTTTAAAGTGAGTGCGCTGAAATGCTGCTAGCAGCAGGCCTTTGCGGCCTAGTCGACAAGCTAGTTTTCGTAATTCGGCAATTAAATAACATTATAGTTAACATAATTATGGTGTATGCTTTTTTAGCAGCTATTTAGCTTAATTCAACATAAAAATAGTAGAATTTAGGAACTTTAATTATTATTTTCTCCCTGTGTTGGATTGAGTGCAGTCAGAATGCTGCTTACAGCTAGCAGCAGGCCTTTGTCGTCTAGTTGACGAGATACTCTTCTTAATTCGGCTAGCACTTTCGACAGTATTATTTGACTTCAATCAAACTCTGAAATAATGAAAATAGTGTAAGGTTACTTACTTAACAGCTCTGTTAGTGACGTTTGCTCGCTGAGTTGCTGAGTCCACCTCGTCTCTGTGATGTATGTGAACGTGCCATGGAATGTGCTGCAGCGTGTTGGAGAATTGCATCACGTGCTGGGTCGTAGGTCAGATCACGCACACTTTCTTCACCAATCGCCAGGAAGACTCGAACCTAAAGGACACTAATCTAAAAAGTTTTTGTATGCTTTCACCAAATCACATGAATAAATAAATACATTAATTAATACATATATATATAATAGAGATAGGGTGATAGTCTCTGATGTGACTGGTCATGATATGACTCAATCACGACCCCACTGGGCTCTCTTAGACTTCTACTGGTCCATCCATGCGCAAGTAATTGGTTGTCATATTCTGGGCCTGATTGGACTAGTTGTGATTTGACATGATCACGACCCAATCGGGCTCTCTCGGACACGTCCAGGTCTGTCCGTGTTTGCTGGGCAGTGAGTCAGTACATGCTACTGCAACCAGTCTCTGTTAATGTTCTTGATTGTTTGGTGGGACTACCCCTTTTTTTCACTCTTTCCAATCCTTATGTGGTGTTAGTTAAAATGAAACTACTCAACACTACAGCCAGATAAAATAGGGAACCTTTTTTGTTGTGTATTAATACCATTTTTTCCCAAATAGTCTTGATGCATGTCAGGAGGACCAGTCACTTGGGAGACTGGTGAATGATGAGCACACAAACCCAAACTGCAAAATACAGCCAACTCAAGTGGATGGCATGCCGCACCTCTGTCTCTTTGCAATTAGAGACATTGTGCCAGGGGAAGAAGTTACCTCCAATATGGTGATTCAGACTGGCCTTGGTGCAAACAGGTATGATAACTCAGACCACACCTTTTTCCAATGTAAAATGGAGAAAGAAATGCAACAGATGTCTGTAAATTGATTTGTTTACTATTGATAATAATTGATTAATTTGTTTTGTCCCTTGGTTTATGCTGAGGTCACCACCTGATCAGTGGGTGTAATCCAGTGTCTCTTGCCCAGGTAGTGATAAGCCCTCTTTAGATAGGAATTGTGCAAATTCGCAGGAAAGCCCAGTCAGTCTTCTTTCAGCATTGGCAGTTTTAAAACAAAATCGGGGAGTGCAGCAAAATGCCGCCTACCTACTTTTGTTTATACAAAATGTGCCTTTTTCGGGACAATGGGGGCCTGAGCAAGTAACAAAACGTGTGGCTCAGCGTGTGATGTAAACAGTGATGTGGGAGGAAAGCCGCAGCTAGTGAGGTGGTGATTCTCTCGTATATCAGCCCATTCTTCGCCGTCCCCGTCATCTGACAGTTAATGGCCTCTTTGTTTGTGAGGGCAAGGAGGGTGCGAAATTCCTTGTCTCCCCAGTTGCTCATCTTTACAGTGTCTGTCAGGTTTGTGTTTCCCACTTGCTGCTAGCTGCACACTAATTCCTGCTATCAGATGTTTCCTGTTTATCTACCACGTGTGGTATCATCAACAGCTCCTTCCACAGGTCTTCAACAGCCCCTCTGTTGCGGAAGGCCGCCTCGGTCTGATTAAACTCAAAGGGTTCCACCTATATGACTACCCTCTGAGGCGGAAAAAAGGGCACCTCGGATCAACTCGTCTTTCCACCTCTGTTTGTATAAATGCTCGCAGCTGGCCAGCAAAACAGCCCAACATTCGCGGAAAATCTGGCAGTGTAAAAGAGGCTACGCTATTGTCTGTGTTGACATGTTATTATAGGCTTATATATATTGATGGCAACAGGGTCCAAACACATTTACGTCCCCAGTTTGGTTTAGGTAGTATGTATGTTGAGTGTCCCCAGATGTATGGATAGGCTTATGTATCGGTGATGAAGGGGTCCAAATACCTGAGTGTCCCCAGTTTGGCTCAAATAGTATGTGTGTGTGTTGAGTGTCCCCAGTTGTATGGATAGGCTTATGTATTGGTGTCTCAGCAGGATTAACTTTAGAGGAATATGTCAGCCATCATTAATGTTTGAACACAAACCAGTGTTCACATTATAATTCATCATTCTTCTTCTGATGTTTGGACCTTAAAGTGTGCATTAATCTTACACTACCTTTATTCACTAGAGATCCAGCACTACCTCACAAAACTGATCAGTCGGGCTTTAATCATTTATATATCCATGCTGGTTTGTGGTAGGAGTGTGTGTTAATTCTATCCCTTTACTGAACTGCAGATTTCTACTCCTCCTGTGGCCACACCATCAGTGGATGAAGACTTCAGCGGCAGCCATCAGTCGCTGGTTCCTGTCCAACATGTGAGAACCATTGTCTTCCAGTGTAAATAAGGTACGTCACGTTGCAACAACAAAGATGACCCGTGTTCAACTGATTTTGCACTGTGCTAGTGTAATATTAAAGTAGGTTACCATAATTAGGTATCAACTGCTTCTTGAACTGCGATGACAATTTCTGTAAGTGACTGTTGTCCTTAAGTCTTCATTTCAGTCATTTCAGTCCAGCATTGCTAAATTGAAACAGCAATTGAAACAGCAAGAACGCAATGCAGCTGAAAGACAGCGGACCTTCCTTTTGCATCAGCATGCGCTTCTTGATCAACAGCTAGCACAGTTGGAGAATGTGAATATCATACAGGTCTTTCCAGGTTTTCTTATGTCACAGCACTTGTAAGTTTTCATATTTTTATATAACTTTAAGTAACTTTTATATAACTGTTAACTTCATATATCTCAATATGACTTCTGTAAGAGCTTCTCTTTCTTTCTTTCTTTAATTACTTTTATAGTGCAGTAACTCAGTTACTAACTCAGTTACTTTTGGGGAAAAGTAACTAGTAACTATAACTAATTACTTTTTTAAAGTAACATTCCCAACACTGTTGAAATGTCACAAAAATGCTGGTACTGGGGGTACTTTACTGGGTTTTGTCTGCATGTTTTATTAGTACAGAATTACTATATAAAGCTGTATTTATTTTTTTTCTTCACAGAACCAGCAGAACGCAGGCGCAAATGGGAAGCAGGAGAAGATAAGGAGAAGTTCATCAGGTGTTTCACTGTTCCTCCAAAACGCGACTGTATGGTTTGTCTACAAAGTGAAATACTGGCACTAAAGGATCGAACATGGCTGGATGTAAAAAAGTGTGTAAGAAACAGAATCACTGCCCTAAAGAGACAGACGAGCACATAAGAAAATACTTTTCCATCTCTTCTATCTGCCTTGTTCATTGTGTAATACTGATTAAACTGAAAAAAAGACTTGAAGGTAATTAAGAAATGTTTAAAAGTTGTTAAACAGACAGTTTACTGAAGTGATTACATCACAAATGTTCAAAATGTTTCAACTTAACTGTTTTTAAAGGGAACAATAGTTCTGGAAGTGCAGTATTCAGTTCTCAGCCTCATTGTCACAAGGTCTGTGTGGTCAGGTATTAGCTGCTTCTGCTGCAGCAGATGTGAGACGCTGATTAAGGTTTCAGAGCTGGAGAGTCTCTGTCTCATTCTGTGTCCAATTTATTTTGTAATAATTGACCTTTTGGTTAATAAAAGATCAGTGAGGCTGCAACAAACGTCAAACTTTATTTCCTGTGTTTTGCACCTGCGTGTGGGTCCCCTTTTCATTGGATGTAACATTTACTTGTCATAGATTCAACTGTCTTCACATGTTTTTTGTATTGATTCAGTTAGTATTGACATAATGTCAGGAATCTCCACCCCTCAATGTACATGACTCCCCTAAATGGGAGACAAATCTCAAGGTGTGGAATCTCTGGCTTGCAAGAAACAAGACCCCAAAGATGACTTCTATCAGAGTTTGTGTACAGTCCAAGTCCTCAAAGATTGCTTAAATAAGACTGTCCCCAAACTCCAGGTCCAAACAAGCTTTAATCAAAAACATCAAGTAATTTTGGTAAAGAGGGCATCCTTCATCCTCTGAAAATAGTGTCAGCTTCTCTCTATGCCATTACAGAACACTCCAATTTTGGGTGTTCCCAAAAATGGGGTGTCCTGTCATCCAACCTCAAAGGTGGCCTAAGTACATATGTGTGTGTTAGTTTTGGTTCAGGGTGCATCATGAGCTAGCCCTCAAAACACACATATGCATGTATGCACACTACAGTTACACACACATAAGAGTGCAGGTACATGGACACTCATGGACACACACAGACATGCACGCACACGCGCGTGCACACACACACACACACACAATAAGTAAAGATGAAACGATGAATGAGAAATGAATGTAAGCTAAAAGTGATGATGGAATATGTCAAATAACATGAAGCTATGATTAGGTCTGCAGTATGGCAAACAAGAATAAACAGAGAGGAGAGACCAGGGAAGAAAGAAGCTTAGAGGAGTAGAGAGGAGGAGAAAGGAAGGGAGAGAGAAAAGAATAGGAGGAGACATGAAGAGAGACAAGAAGAGAGAGGGAAAAAGAAACAGAGAGGAGACAACAGTAAGAAAAAACAAGATAGAGGAAAGGAGAGGAGGAGAAAAGAAGAGAGAAGGAAAAAGAATTTCCACAAGGGAAGTGGAAAATACAATCAGTGGATAGAGGAGAGAATGCGAGGAGCAATGGAGGAGTACAAGGAGGCACTTGTGAGAGGAGTAAAAATAAGTGTGCGCTTTCTCTCGATGGCGTAGAATCTTCCGTGGGCCACACTGCAAAGACGGGTGAACGGCAAGATCGCTGGCACTGACCATGCTTCAGGGAGGAAACAGTACCTCCCTGAGGCAGCAGAGAAAGAGCTGGCAGCACTATTAAAGACGATGGCTGAGGGGGTTCCCTCTCACCAAGCGAGATGTCCAGCAGCTGGCCTTCCAGTATGCATCACAGAACCAGATCAAGGGCTTTTCACAAAGGGCTGGCTGTGCAGGGTACTACTGGTTCTGAAACTTCTTAATGCGCAACACTTGGGATGCGGAAGCCTGAAGTCCTGTCAGCTGCAAGGGCCACAGGCCTCAACGAGCAAGCGGTCAGCCAGTGGTTCCAGGAGTATGAGAACTTGCTCTGCACGCTCAACCTTGAGGACATTCTCTCTCACCTCTGGAACTGTGATGAGTCTGGTCTCCAAGACCAGTTTTCATCAAGCAAAGTGGTTGGAAAGGTTGGCCAGCCATGTGTTGAACGTCTGCTCAGGAGAGAAGGGGGAAACAACTACCTGCCTGACAGCCTTTAATGCAGCGGGAACCTACAGTCACACTATGGTCAGCAGTGCCCTGAGAAAATTGCTGTCCGGGTTAGCGAAAATGGCTGGATAAATGCTGACCTCTTTGTGGAGTGGGGTCAGTTGTTTGTCCAGTCTTTACCAAAGGATGATGATAGGCCCCACATCCTTTTACTGGATGAACATAGTAGCCACGTTTACAACTTGGAATTCATCAACATGATGAAAAAAAACCAACATCTATATTCTGTGCTACCCTCCCCACACAACTCACACTCTGCAGCAAGCAGATAAGTACCTGTTCAGGAGCCTCAAGCAACACTGGGACCAGGAGGGCAGGAAGTGGACGAGGTTGATGGCAGGGCAGAAGCTGCCAAAGTTTTTTCTGTTTTTAGCCGGACATGGAGGAAGGCTGCAACTGTGGAGAATGCCCAGGCACGGTTTAGAGGGACAGGGATGTACACTCTCAACAAAAACATCCTTCCAGAGAGTGCTTTTGCACCAAGCAGAACTACAGAAAGACCCCTGCCAGCAACTCTCCCATCCCTCCAGAGCCCAGTCACTGCTGGCCCCTACCAGCAGAGCCCAGTCACTGCTGGCCCCACCCAGCAGAGCCCACTCACTTCCAGCCCCGACCAGCAGAGCCCAGTCACTGCCGGCCCCACCCAGCAGAGCATACTGACTTCCAGCCCTGACCAGCAGAGCCCAGTCACTTCTGGCCCTGACCAGCAGAGCCCAGTCACTGCCAGCCCCACCCAGCAGTGCCCAGTCACTTCTGACCCCGCCAAGCAGAGCCCAGTCAGTGCCGGGCCCACCCCGCAGACCGCAGACACCACTAGCCCCTTCCATCATCCAGCAGTGATACCTGAGGAGCCCCCACTCCTCCTATTCCAGGATGATGAGATGGTGTATGAAGAGCTTATAGTAGGTACTGAAGCTGCTCTAGAGGAAGAGCAGGACCTCTTTAACTTATTTACACCACAGGAGGAACAGCCTTCAACCTCGACTGTAAGTGAATAACCATAATAGCCTATTCAAAACTACTCTATTATATCAAACTGATGATTTCTCATTATGACTTATAGGCTAATTGTCTTCTTTTGTGTGTTTGGTAGTCTGTTACATTTAGTGATCTGTGTCCCCTGCCTAAACGACAGAGAACCATGGGGAAGAGGACAAAGCTACCATCATTTGTCCTGACAAGTTAAGGAACACCTGGAATACATTTCCAAAAAAGCCACTAAACCAAAAAACAAAGAAAAAGAAGACAAAGCAACAAGAAGGGACAAGGAGAGAAGAAGGAAGAGGACATACGCTGCAGAGCATGTCAGGTCCTCTATGGTGACCACAGTGACCCAAAGGAAGGCCTATTGTTTCACTGATGTTACCTTTTCCTTGAGTCTTTGGGTTGCAAACCATGTAGGCCTACATGAGCAAGGTTGTGTATTGCAATCTGACCATGACTGTTGAATATGCCTACTACTGTATTGTTGTGTATAGTCTTGAATACTTTGTATTGAGCTGCACTGAAGAGTTTACTTACTGAGGATTGTTAACATTGATGTCTGTCTGTCCTCCCATCTATCTAAGGCCACTGAAGAGTGGGTGAGCTGAGACCTGCAAGGCTCGATTATGGCTTCTTCTGTAAAGACTGCCTGTAAAAATCTGTCCCCCTGCAGACCAATGAAGGAGCCCCTCACACACCACACACACAGTCACACATTGCACCCAGGCCCTTGCATGCACGCACTCTCTCTCTCTCTCACACACACACACACTAGAGTTCAGTGTATAAACTATATGACTACGATGTTTCAAAAAACAGTCCATATTAACTATAAAAACACAACTCAAATGTCATACATCGCTTTTTCTCAGTTTCCTGAGCAATTTACCAAAAAGTGGCTCAATTTAGCTGATGTCACCCTAGTGGTCTGACCCTTTTCTAAAATAAAAAGTGCAAATTAGCAGTAGCTGCAACCTCATACAGGCATGCACCCACCTGTTCATGCACTTGTCACCAGTACAATGATGCCTCTCTACGACAGCCAGTTAATGACTTATAAAATGGCAAAATGGTGTGTGTGTTTGTGGCTTGTGATGTTACAGGCCACTCCACCCCCACCCCATAGCAGAAGTGCATGAGTTGAGTTTGAATAATCTGGTAGTGTGATTTCTAATTTTCTTGACTCATCTGACTGATTGTGTTATTGACCTGTCAGACTTTTTTTTATTTCTTTTAATTTGATGACTTCATTGTGGTTATTACCAACAGGAATACACTGCTTTAAGAGCAGCTTACCAAGCTGCTTTTGAATTGTACTAAATTAAAAACAAAACATGCTACCAGTAATGCTTGGTCTCCTGCTGAGTCCAGTTCCAAAGAGAGGGCAGTGAGAAGTGTGAGCAGGTGAATGCATCTGTTCTCTCACCTCCTGTCTGCCTCTGACGTAAGTTTAGTGAGCTGAGTGGAGGGATGGAGCTTGGAGTGGAATTAAACAATGCACTCTTGCAAAGAGGCCAGATCAGGGCACAGACAGATCAAATATCTGGCACTTTGGCTCGAATATTTTTGGACTGCTGGGGCAAAAATATCAGGTGAAGAAAGAAATGAATAAACCTGGATAAAATATATTTATCTATTCTATCTGTTCTATTAAATACAGAACAAGTTGAAAACAAAACCAAACTAACAAGAAACAAAGGACCTGTCTGACAGGAGTGTGGCCACTGTGGGCTGTATCATAAAGATATTAAAATGCAGACTATTTGGAGATTAATTTGATGTGAAGCTGATGTGAAGTGTCCACCTTCACTGATGGCCAAGACAATGGCCTTTTAAGCTGCTTTCTCTACGTTATCTTAGCGAGGCTTCAATAGTGGTAGCAGAAGCACTGGAGTGACAGAAGAAGCAAGAGGAATTCATGTTTGCCTAAAAGTGGATGAAAACTACAATATGTCAGATTTTGGGGGTCTAGAAGACAAAATTACTGAATTTGGTATTGAGAAATGAAAATAAATAGCTTTTTGCAGTGAATATTTTAAAGGTGGTTTAGTGGTATCTAGTGGTGAGGACTGCAGATTGCAACCAGCTGAAACTACTGGTTAGAATTTCTTCCTTTCTTTTCTTTCTTTTACAGGGAGTCATGTTTTCTGCAGAGGTCTCTTCCTTTCCAGAACAAACACACCAGGTGATTGAAACCAGTAGGAACACTGAATAAAGCAGTTTCACATTAAAAAAATTAGTGTTTTCTCAGTGCTGCTCATCACGGAGGGGCTGCTAACTATGGTGGCCATTGTGCAAACACAAATGCCCCTGTCTCAGGCCAGTGTTTGGTCTGCCTGTTCTTGGCTACTGTAGAAACATGGTGGGGCAACATGGCAGATTCCACGAACGAGGATACCTTTGTAGGAAGAAACGGCTCATTCTAAGGTAATGGAAAACATATTATACTTACCTGTTACACCTGTAAAAGAGTTATACTTACCAATTATTCTTAACTGTTATACCATTACTAAATTGTCTTGGTCCAATGACTTTATGACAAACCACTTCATGAGAAAAGTGAAAAAACTGTTTTTGTGACTTTACATGCTCGTTTCGCCCAAGGGCATATGAGGGAGCGCAATGGAGGAGCTCATTTGATGCCAACACTCCTAGGATGAACACCATTGATTCTAGCCTATCTAGCTATGTCAGATTTTGTCGAAGTTGGGAGGTACAACACCCTGAATCTAAGTGATGCATATGAGAGCCAGGAAGACATGGAGGCCTTCCTCCATGACCCTGAGGTTAGGATCCCCGAGTTTCCCTCAACCTATGAGTGGGAGGAGGACCTCCTTCAAACAAAATATGATGTGGATGGTGTGGTGGTTGAGCTGGGGAGGCTGGAGGGTGTGAAGGCCCAAATCCCCTTCATCACCCTCCCTCCAGCAAGCCCCAAAATGTCAAGCCCCACTACCATATGTTAAAAAAGCATATTTGATGGAAGGCAGCTCTAGCACCAATGATGCGTTAAAACATAGCCATGGATGCGGTCTCGCACACACAGCAGGGGGGTATTTTGTGAACATCGCAGTTGTGCCCAGGGACCTTAAGGTGGTTAACCACGCCGCCTTCACATCCAACATTGCCCCTATGCTTACTGCTGAAGATCCAGTCAGCGGTTGTCAGGGCTCTGCGTGACTTGGACAGAAAGAACATGGCAAGGGATTTGGTATGGAGAACAGCCTGGCGAACCGGTCCAGATTTAATCTCCTATCACAAGATGAGAAGTTTGTGCTATGACTTCTGGACAGGGCAATCTAGGCTGTTGACGACCATCCCTTTGTCACGTTCTTGCTGTCCATGTTTGGACAAAAGTGCCCTGACGAACTGGATTAGGGGGCTCTGGTGGATGTAGACAACATCACTTGCTGCTCTGTCCATGCTGCCTGTACTCTTGTGTCTACAGACAGCAAGCTGCAAGTGATGTGGTCCAGGAAAGGCCTGGAGAAGGTGGTTGGGGACAGGGGGACGCTCTGTCCCACGCTCTGCCCCACGCTCAGTGTCAGTGAGTGCTCTAATTTCCAGAGCAATCTAGATGGCAGGACACTGGATGTGACTAGGCAACTGTTGGATGTGCTGTGTCATGGGGAGGAGCACCATGGCACCTTGCACTTTGTGCAGGAGTACACAGACACACAGACATCACCGTGATTGCAACCTGTGGCTTCCTCCACCATGAGCTCAACAAGGCCATGTATGCCAGGGCCCTGGAATACATGGAACACATGGTGGACTTGGAACACAAGATGCTAAAGCGCCTGTCCTGCCGTCTAGAGACACTGCCCAACCATGGTAAGCCCGCAGGCGCTGTTCAGTGAGCAGTGCCTCAAGGAACTACTCACCACGGAGGACGACATGACTCTCCTGATCATGGTCTAAGAGGCACTGACTTACCTGAACAGTGTCCTCAGGACCACCTTCGACACCAGCCACAGTCGGGCAGTTTTGAGGAGTCCTGAAGAGCCTACCAAACTGAGATTGCTCTGGAAGAGCTCATTTATGGGCACCCCCTGTCCCCCCATGACCACCAGCTCACCATTGTCCTGGGAACATCCGCAACCCGTGCCAAAAACATCACCAAGACGCAGGGGTTCCTGGGACTGGCACTCTGGAACACTGCTACGTCGGAAGTCTGCTGCCCTCTTCTTTCCAACTGGACCAAGGACATCCGCAATCATCTCTGCATCCAGCGGATCTTTGCATTATCTGAATCCTTGGGGGCAGTGGATTCCGTCGTTGCCCAGCAACTATGGATGGTGCTGATGGGGATGTGTCCAGGGAGAGGGCGGAGGACATTCTGTAGCCTCACTGAAGGCAGTGCAATACCCTTTACCTTTTAAGGTGGTCGGGGCACACCAGACAGAATAGTTCCTGGAAATGGTTACGTAGAACCAGTCATTCCCATTTCAGGAACTTTTGACAAGGCAAAGGAGATTGTTATCTGCTTGGGAAAGGACCCATTGCACTGCCTTCACCTGGGCCCACAGGAACTGAAGCTGCAATGGTTCCCCCATCTCCACCTGTGGCAAAGTAAAAAGTCACGTGCCAGCTGGGACCACAAGTCCCCTATTAAACTATATGATAAGGACCATGGGACCCTGCTGGCAACCAGGGTGGCTGTAGTGCAGAGGCATGTCCTTCAGGAGATGGAAAGACGAGGACTTTGCTATTCATGGAAGTTGGAGAGGTACAGGGAGCAGGGCATGCCATGGCTGGAAAAATGCATGACCGGGCTCCCTGCCACCCTCGACTCCATCGGAAAACTCAAGGTCCTCGTCTTTCTGTCCTCCATTGCCATCCTGGAGAACAACAACTATGTGTGTTACACAGCACTGGAGGCACTCCTGAAGGACCTGCCCCTCAACATTGCATGGATGCAGGAGCTCCTGCTACTGTCCAAGTACATCCTGCCATTTAAACTGTGGCGTCTCCATGACACCATCCCCACTAGGGTGGCACCAGTGGCAGCAGCAGGCAACTCCTTGCTGACTCAGCCAGCCAAAAAGCCTTGCCTTGAGGAGAAGGAGGAGGACACCGAGGACATCCAGGCTGTTGAGGACATTGAAAAGCTACTTGTACAAGTGATAAAAATGTTCACAAAGTTGCAGATTTTGAAATGACTTGGATAATGCAGGTCTAACTTCAAACGAATTTGAGACCAGTGACAGGAATTCCTCCGTCCCTGTCGTCTTGCAGCGAAAAGATACAAGTTGCCAGCCAGACACCTTTCTGGAGTACATCCTCCTTACTTTTCCCTTGTCTCGACTCAATTACCTGTTGAGACAGTGACCGAGAGCAGAGGTATGGAAATATATTAATTAATTTTGGCCATGGTAACGTAATGTAATATATAACTAAAGAAAACATACTTAATAAACAATAATCAAGTTTGGCCAGTATCCTATACAATGGAACTTTAAATATCTGGTCAAACTCAGGTCAACTAAACAGTGCTGATCATATATACACCGAGATTCTGTTACTGTATTGCCTATTTCTCACCTAACATATCTTGAGAAACATATTTTAGTGCACTGTTTGGCTGTAATAGCAAGAATTTGTGAACAGTGGGCGCTTTACTGTTGCCTATATTGTAAAAATGGAGGCTGAAAAAACTGGGATCAAATGGTACAGTAAAACTAAGTGCTGATCAAATATCAATCAAGATTATTTCACTGAGTCGCCTATTTCTCGCCTCATATGTTTTCATAAACATATTTTAGCTCACTGTGTAACTATAATTGTAGATTGTTTCTGACCAGCTGGCTGCCATATTGTTTCCTGTATCAAAACGGCCGGGCCAAATTATGTCACCCATTAGCAGGAGTGGTTTTTGGTTCAGTGCGTCGCAGTGCATTCTTGTAGCTGTAGGTTTTCTACCCCTTTTCTCTGTTTTCTCTGGTCATGTAGCACTAATTTCAGAAGTATTTGCATTTTTCTACTACATCGAGAACTTAGTTTTATGATCATCTTTCCAGCAGAAAAATACTTATTTAACAAATTTCAAGGTTGTTTTTTTTTTCAACATTTTGCAGAACATTTCTGTTTTGTTCATTTTTGGAAATCCCTATAATTTGGTACAAATCATAGGGAAAATAGACAAAATATTGTGAGACAAAACACATAGCAAGCACCCACTTAACACAAAAATATTTCAACACACTTGCTTCATGGTTTAACACATTCAAATGTACACACATGCTTTCACACACACAGTCGACTGCACTGTAAACCAGGTCACGCTCCTCAAATCTCAGCATGAAAGGGAACGTTTGACAAGGGGTATTAGCCATCCCTTTGTGGATGATAGTGCGGCTAAGAAGGATGGATTCAAATCAGTACCATGTCCCGCGTCCCTCCCCCAGTGTTATCAGCCCATAGCCCAGTGTCCCCTCCTCATCCTGTCTCTATTCAGTTTGCCCAACTTCAACTTTTCATCCTCCTCTCCCGTTTGTCTCATCCATGTCACGTTCTGCCATTGCTGCTGGCACCACAGCACCATTCACAGCTTCAGGTTTCACTCGGGTGTGTGTGTGTGTGTGCTTTAGCGACCATCCTGTCAAAAGCAAAATCAATGCTGTAAAAGTGGCGAGTGGCACCCCAGGTTTCTTACACCTCTCTGTGGTGTTTTTACATCATGTAAGCCACAAGGACAGTCAAAGGCATCCTGGATTTGAAAGCACCACGCAATGTGCTGACGTTCTAATCTCCCTCTGTCTTCCCTCGTGTGTGACTGCCGTGTTTGTGTTGCCCGGCTCTCTCCTGCTGGCGTTCAAGAGAGGACTTTGATTTCACAGGTTATTTCCATGAATTCAAGCGAACATTCCTCTCTGTTCTGTTCTGATTCCTGATTGTTTTGAAGGTTGCTTTGTCTTTGACTGCGTGGCTTAACAACTCAGCTTTGAACCCTGTTTCCAGAGGAGATTTTTAATGCACTGAATGGATTTCACTGCTTTTTGTTCTGAACATTAAAGGCCCTGTTGCAACAGATAAAGATTGTGAACCACTTCATCAGCTGCTGCTGAGAAACTATTCACACACTTGGACTATGTGTGTTCACTTAAAAATAATAAAATACTAAATCTTGATAGAAATTCACCTTTTAAAAGAAAAAAAAAGACCCATTTTATCAACAGCAGTAAGTGCAAGCCAACTAACCTTTCCTCTTTGCAGTTTTCAAGGTTATAACCATTAACAATGTGTTTTTGTTGACTCATACTGAAACTAAAATCCAATTTTAAACTGAAAACCTTTCTGTAACGTTAAACTGATAAAAAGTTATTACAACTTCAGTCCTGAGGTTGACATGAATGTGTTAACCTAATTTCATGGCACATCATCAACAGTTTTTTCAGACACACCATTTTTATACACCATAAACGGCATGAAGGTGTTCAATGAAAAAAGACCATGGATGTCTGGTCTAAATATTGTTCCAGTCCACCTCTTAGATATTGAGATATATCACTAGATAAGTGAAAATTTTGACCTGCTGGTGGCACTAGGGTTGCAAAAATATACTGGTTTCAAGGTTTACAATGATCTCACAGTTTTCCTTTATCATAGCGTATACATTTGCCCATCTACAATATTAAAAAAGAAATGCAACTAGATGTTGAATCTCCCCTTTATTTTAGTTATTTTCTAAGGGGAGAATTTTTACACATACTTTCATTAACAAATAACAAATATCAGTGATAGTGATAAAACATTTGTTCAACCAACAATAACCCTTCCATTTTCATTCCTTTAAGGGTCATTCTGACTGAAAATATAAATTCTGTAGTACTGTGTAAACCAGTTAAACTGCAATATTTTCTGAGACAGCTATTCTATCATGAAAATCTCATATCATTGCAACCCTAGCTGGTGCTAGAGGAAAACACAGAATTATCAAAATTAATAGGTTTTTATGATCAATTATCTCACCATTAGTGTCTGCACCACATCTTATCACAACCCATCCTTTACCTGGTAAGATAGTTTAGTGTCGATCAAAGTGGTCAAATTACTGATATTTAGACACCTAGAGCCTAGTGTTGCATATAAAGTATTCTCTGTAAACCCCAATTTTTCTCACTCAACCTTAACATCAGGTCTGACAGGAATTTTCTGTCAGCATTTAATTCTATGTCATATGAACATATAAATATTGTTTACATATTTTACAACTAATTTCTTTTTAATTTCTTTGAACTGTAAAAAATATATTGTGGTAAGAATGGGTTTCTCAAATGCTAAAATAAGGCAAAGGGATGACTTGCTTTATGTCAGACACTCTAATATCCACACAGGGAGGAGGTCGCAAACTGTGAATATGACTTGTGGTGCAAAATGTCTTTTACCACAACATTAACTGTAACCCATTAGAACCATTGTGAAATACATAAAGGTTAATCACTGTGTAATGGGTAATTTAAGTGATTAAGAACACATTTAAATACATTTTTTTGTCTTATGGCCTTAAACATATTGTCTCATGGCATGCTGGGAAACTCTACCGATGTAGCCCCAGCAAACCACAATATGCTAAGTGCATAATGATAGTGTTGTTTATTGTTTATTAAGCTAATTAGGCAAAATTGGCTTTATGAATTGTGGTCAAATTAACTCAAAACTCAAAAATTGCTGGAAAACAAAATGAAGCTTAATGAAGTTAAGCTGACAAGGGATAAGCTGAGTGTCAGGTAAATAAAACGTTTTTATTACAGTACATCATTTTGACAGTTTGGGCATTTGTATAGACTTTAGATTAAAATGTTATGTCATTAATGCGTTGGGGTTTACAGTGTTGATTTATATTGGTTTTGAATATTTAAAACAGTTATTATACTAATTTCCAACTGTACTGATACGCCAGTCCCAGCTAGGTTTACTGAAACTGTCTTGTTGTTAATGTGTACTTTAGACTTTCTGCAGTTACTGACCAAGAAAAGTCTTTGCTGTCATGTTATAGCCTTTTTATATTCATCTTTTAATACATATTTTACACTGCATCACCTCAATGTCTATTTCTCCCCAAAGTAGTACTGACAATGGTATCAAATATCAACGTGTTTCAAGGTACTGTATCAAGGTTAAAAACTCCAGTATTTTAACATCATTACACAAGCCACACTGCTATTTCAAATAGTCTGCTAAAATGTGGACTCAGATGTGTCTAAACCCTGACTGGTGTCTGTGACTGTGCTTTATGTGAAAACCAGAAAATGAAATTTAAACATGAAAAGTTATGCTTTTACATGGGGCTGTGCCTTATTGTTCTTTGACCAGGGGCAGTCACCTCCTTCTATCTTTACATGGTTTCCTGGCAACCTCACAGTCACTCCAAGACAGGACGGTGGAGTGTTTGACAGCTTCCATGGACAAGTTCAGTGCAGTGTGTGTTGCAAGTGAATAGAGAAAGATGGCGTGTCTGTACACAGGACAGGCAGGTGAGCATCAGGTTAGCATCATGAATGCATTCACAGAACCCATCAGATGTTTTCGGCGTCTGACTTCCGGCAGACGGTGATACAGCTTCTGGGGGCGGACCCCCAATTTTTTGGCATTCCAGTTTGAGGAAACGAATTTCTGTTTCCGACTTCTGTTTATATATAAGTAAATATGCTGAACTATTGCGATGGATTCAGAGCTTGCAGTGACGCCAATTATGTTCCACCTCGTTAGTTCTGCAGCTGGCTCAAACGTGATTGGTCAATACCACGCGGACTACAAGCAGCCTACAACCGGAAACCAGGGTTCTTCCGCTCTTCTTCCGGAGGCAGAGTCTGTATAGACTATCATGAATTTAACAATGAATGTTTGAGCTACAGTTTAATATTTATTGTAGTAAAGAATTTTTTAGGCATGTTTTGTGTCACCTGATTGGCTCTTCTGATTGGCCTTCAATCTATTTAAAAACAAATACTGTCAGACAGGGATCTGTGGCTGATCGAACAGAGCACCATTATCAGGGGGCTTTCTATTTATAATCCTTGCTTGTTGCCTACTTTCGCTGCATAAAGTAGAGATACCAGATTAATTGGGGAGATATTCATATAGAAGTGGCACAAATCACATGGTGGAGCACCTCTGCTAAGTAGCCTACATATATGGGGAAACACTGCAGGAAATGAAGGTAAATAAATTGATTCATGGCACACTTCTTAAATAACACACTTTTTAATCTTTGGGTTTGCGGAAAGGTCTTTTTTGACTTTGACAAGTCGAGTCTGAAGTCATCAAATTTGTGACTCAAATCTGACTTGAGTCCAAGCAATGTGACTCAAGTCCACACCTCTTTGTTAAACCGTTCCTGTAAGAGAGATTAGCAGAAGAAGAGTGTCTACACAGGAGGTGTAACATGAGAAGCACAATAGCAGAGCAGGGGCAAAAGCTTCAACCCTCTTTTTTTATCCACATTTACACGTAAAAAACCTCAGAGGAAAAGTTGAAGATAAAAAATAAAATAAAAATGTTTTTGCCGATATCTCATATGCTGACAGACAACAACCTATTTGGCTGATAACCAAAATCAATGTCGATATATCCACTTTTTTCCCCCATCTCATTTTAGTGACCATCAAGTCTTTACTGGAGTGGAATTAGCATCAAATTATGCATGCATACTCTCATTATGACAGCCCACCAGCAGATGGAGACTTGAAATAGAATGTAGGAGTGTATGTTATATTCATTCATAGTGCAAAATAAGAAAATGCATGTTGGCCGACTCTGATTTTATTCATTTAAAAGACAACATCGGCCAGTACCGATGACATGCTGATATAATCCAGCATCCTTAGTTGACAGTTACTTAGATTAATTAGACAGTACCACTGTGACATCAGCTGATGCTGGTTGAGTATTCAGGCCTCATGCCTTCCCTTTGTTGGGTCTTCTAATGACAAATGTTATTGTGGAACTATGTTTATTTTTGCAGTGTAAAGTCTGTTACCACCAAGTGATGCGTATATATTTAGATGTCACAGTGATGTTGGACTCTATATAAACACTCGGGAATGCCTCTTTCCTCATGAATTTACTTGGTTGGAACTACCTGTTGTATGATTCCACTTCTATAGCGCAGGTAAAAAATGAGCCACTTTGTGAAGACAGCTAGATTGATTGAAATCGAAGCGCATCTGCTCCATCAGACGTGCATGGTCAATTCCGTGATGTGTCTCTGACTGAACTGCTTTTATTCAAGCAACAACATAGGAACACTGCAGCCCACAAATTGGCAACTCCAGTCAGGATGGATGGATTCCAGCTGGTCACATAATTAAAATACAAATAGTAGAAGCTCTGGTGGCTTTGCTGTTTAAGGTGCTGACCATGAACCACAGTGTTTGTGGTTTGGACCTTTGTTGCATATTGTTTCCATCTCCCTCCCCTCATTTCCTCACATCTCTCTTCAGTCAACTCTAATAGAGACATAAAATGCAGAAAAATTCAGTAAGACAGTTATTTTTTTCCCATTCTGTCTTTTAATAAACAAATCAAATCTACACCCTAAAATGAAAAAGCTATTGCTTCCCAACAGAGCGGTGCATGCTTTTAAGCTATTTTTATTGCCAGAAAAAGTAATCACAGCTTGAGGTAAAGGTGACATAAAGAGAATTTTCTCATGGGAAAGAATGACGTGTTATATTCCATCTCGTGATTGTATCTGCACTTAGTAAAACAAGTGAAAGAGTTGTATAAAATCCTTGGAAAGAGCAAAAAGACATGAAACTTGGAGAAAAGTAGCTTTCAGTGGCAGTGTTATGATCTCCTTGCCCCTGCTAACCTGGCGGTCAGCTCATACAGCGACCCCCAAATGTGATGCTATCAGCTCTATGCAAAATATGCAATTAAATAACAAACAACCTGCTTTTGAATAGAAAATAGGACTAAAGAGGCAACAACAAGCTTTTCCTCCATCTGTCGCTTTTACCACCTCACCTCCTGTGTCTGCATGTGTGGCCAAAAGCACTCATTTGGATCAGAGAGCTGAATGTTTATTAGCTCGTATGCTAACACACACTCAACCTAAATTCTAATTGGTCCCTGGCTCAGTGCCAGTGAGCCACTGTTGTCTTGTTTTTGCTGTTCCCCGTTTTAGCATGTGAAAACAGAATATTTATAGTTCAACATTTCTCCTCCACTGTCTTTTAGACACTGGATGAGTCGTCATTCGGCTCATCATTTAGCTCAGTGAGTTGTCATTCGGCCTTAGCTTGATGTTAGCTTGATGTGAGTCCTCACTGAGCTGTCACCTGCAGCCAGATGCTACCTGCAGCAGCTGTATTGCTCCAGATTACCTTTTAGAGGGAAAGAGAAAGTTCCATAGAAAATGAATCTTTTCAGCGGCTTTAAATCCCATATGGAGTCCCAACTGTCAGTTCACCTACTCACAGCCTGGTAAGACTATCCTGCTGATGTGAGCTCAACATTTTGTTGTGCCCTCTCTGCTGTCCCAGACACTTTAAGTGGGCAGGAGTTCTCGCACTGACAAACTCTTTCAGCCAATCAGCGTAACACCAGGGAACATGGTCCTGTTGCAAGAACGGCAAAATCATATTTTTCTCTGAGAAACTCTGTGGAGCATACTCTTGTTCTTGTTTAATTGTTGTTGTTGACTCTGCAATAACTTCACTTACTGTATTGTTGTGTTTACTATACTGGCATTAGAGTTAGAGTTGTAGCTTCAAGAACAGCCATGACTGTTCTGCAAGCTGCAGCCTGCATTTTAAGTCATCAACTACAAAGTAATCCCTTATTTGGTTGCCTACATTGTCAACTACAGTGCAGATCCCTGATTAGCTGCAATTGGATTTTAATTTCTGGATAGAAACCAAGTTGGCGCCATGTAGCCTACAGGCTGATGACAGTGAGGAAAACAGAATGTTGAGCTCACATCTTCAGGATGATCTTACCAGGCTAAATGCCAAAACACACTGGCGGCAAACACTGCGCATCAAAAAATATGCCCTTATCATTTTCAATGTACCACCCCTTAATGATGGATGCAAGAAGTGCGTTGACGCTCCTGGACACACTGCCAAGTGGCATTTTATGCCGCTGTCCTATTTCCAGCCTCACCACCCCTTGAATTAAATGCATTTTCCCCCCACTCGTTTTCAGCTTGTACATACCAGCTCCTGTAGCAGCTTTTTCTGTGCTCCTATGGCAGCTCAACTCCTCTCCTCACCCTTGATGCAAAGAGAATCCTGTTGCTGTGTGAATATGGAGACTTGTTGTTGAGGTCAAGAAATATGCCAATATATGTGGACTGACTTTGATCCAGAGCCAGTCTCAAGTGGTCATTCCAAGAACTGCAGTTTTTGGCACTTCTTTGTGGATTTAATTTTTCAGCCAGACCTGGCAAGCACAATTTGCAAAAAAGTTTGAGTTTTTTTCTATTGGAATCTGCATTGATTTGATAATGAAACTGTCTAATATTCATGTGAACTGGCTTCAGCAGTAGCTGTGTTGTCTGAATTGCTGGTTAACAGACTTTGACACAACACCGGGGCTGTGTCCAAAGTACCATTTTAACAAGCTATTTAATTATTTATGTTTTTAGGATGTCCAAAACCTTAGTATGAAACCAAATAGTACAGTAATTGCATACTCTTACAGGTTTTATGTTACAGTTTGCAAACATTGGACGCCAGGCATTGGACTCTTTTTTCTGTTTTGAAAGTCTTACTGGTGATTTTTGTGATTTGCTTTGGATGGTAATAATGTGTGGCTGCAAGTCATTCCAGCTAGCTAGCTGCAAGCTAGCCAAGTCGAGGTTGTCAAACATGACAAAGTTGTCAAACATAAACATCAGCAAACATAAAGGAAAAGATGGAAAAGAATGAGCACCAGCTGGAGTAGCATCCTGCTAGCAAAATGGATAGGATGACCTCTGTGCTGCATCAGTTTCCAACGGGATATCAGGAACTGTAATATCCTTTCCCAGCCAGCACACCCATGTGGGGCTTATATTTGGGGCCCTGCTAATTTTGTCTTCAGTTTCCATGGAGGCCCCACTTGTTAGCCCTGATGGGTTGATGATGGACCCTTGTCTGGCTTCTTACAGGTCTCACATGGGCAGAACTGTTTTTTCCCCATGTGGGGCCCACAGAACTTCCTTTACATGGGTTGATCAAGGGCCCTTTTTAGGCTTCATACAGGTCCCATATGAGCAATAACAGCCTCTCTCATGTGGAGCCTATGGAGTTTTTCATGGGTTGATGATGGGACCCAACTCAGTTTTATATAGTGCTCCTATGGACCACAACAGATGCAGATATGGGCTAAATTACATTACATTAAATCCCCAATTACAAACATACATTTAGCTTACCAAAGAAGGGTGTTTAAAAGTAAACTAAAATCTAATTTATATATTTGAGAGACCATTGATGCCCCCTTTCAATAAAGCAACATTGAATAATGGCATAGGTATTGAATAGGGGTGATGATACATTACAAAATCTAACTGAAGAGTAAATGAATGAGAGTGGAAGAATAAAAAGCTTAACATGTAGAATTTATATTTACTCACTCCAATTTGTATCACTATCACAGAATTTGTCACAAACTGAGATGAAACACTGAACAAAAATGCATTAAGTGTTAGCAATGATGCTATAGCAGTGAACATTAGGAGCTCATTTTGGGAACTGACTGGTGAGCTCTGGTGGACGCCCTATGCCCTTGAACGGAGTGAAGAGGCTTCAGTCAAGTAAGTAAGTCATGCTAATGGTAAGCTTGTTTTGAACCAGCAAAAAACATAAACAAACTCTTTAAATAAAATGTATGAAGAGTGCTGTGCAGCTTCTTCACTCCTCTATCCTCTCTGTTCCAGTGACCCTTTGAAAAGAATTTAAAAAAAAAGGTGAAGACACACCTTGCCACAGTGCTTTGAGATAGCTAATTATTGCGATCTATAGGGTACCTGAAGGGTTCTCCAAGTTAAATTTAAGACTTTTATAGACCCTTTAATACCACTCAGAATGAAATGTACTGCTAAAATATACTGTCAAAAATATTAAGATATATTGTAAAATCAGTATAGATTTTAAGCCCCAGGAAACAATTATTTCCTAAATCTTTATACTCATTCATATTGCCTGGAATAATCTTAACACAGGTTCTGAGATTGAAATTCTGAAATTCATAATAAAAATAAAAACAAAACACACCACCACCCCAGCTAAATTCAAGCCAAACAAAAAAAGGTCAACAGGAAGAAAAACAAGGTAAATTATCTAGCATGGTTAATATTTAATACACATTTATACAGTTAAGTGCAACAAATATAGTTTTTAAAATTAGGCTATTAAAAAGATGTAATGAAATAATATGATTATTTTCTTTCAGAGGTCATTCTTTTAACAAACATCATTCCTAATCTAAATATTGAAAATATTCCTTAACTGTTTGTTATATGTTTTACCCTTTACATGCCAGGTATTTGCCTTGATCCCAAAATTCATGCCATGATCATGAACACAGCAAAAACTACCAAAAAATAAAAAGTTAAGGACTTAACCATGCTAATGTTGTGGCTGAACAGTGTGTCTAAACATTTTGTAAACTGTACTGCCATTTAAGACCTATCTTGAGACTTACCAGTTTTGCTCTCTGCCACGTGCTCTCATGGCACGGTTTCCTTCCCTGTCTCTGGCACCAATTAACCATTTTGACATCGCCTTTTCAGTATCCTTCCCTGCCAGTAAGTGACATCCAGAAAGATGAAATTCCACATGTGAGCCCTTGCAATAAAGAGGGAGTTGCAGTATCTGGACATTTTTTCAGAAAATAGCTTTAATTTAAGAGATGATCATAGACCTCCAAGAGTTAAACATGGGAACAATAACGATATTTTTAGTGAGTTTTATTTTTCTAAATCCAGGAGCAGGGACATTGGCTCCAGGCTGCGCCTCACCTGGAGCCAGCAAGAGAGGAAGACAAGGAAGAGGGAGATGTGGAACATTAATCATAAAGCATATTTTTTAGGTGTCACATATGGTGAAATAAATATTTTTTGAATTCAAAGTACATTGCCACCACTTGAAACTAAAGGTAATATGAAATAAAAAATGTAAATACCGATATTGTTAATGCATAGTGTATGCGCACTTTCATTTCGGCTCAGTGAGAGTCTAATGTTAACGCATTTAGAACATTTATTACTGATGACAGCAGCTGGGGGGGGGGGGGTCACTCTGGTGTTAGCTCCGGCTGACATTAGGTTGAGAAGGTGAAGTTCAGATAAAACTTTATTTTAATCTCAAAACTTTAAAAAATAAACTCCCACTCCAGATTTAGAGCAGAACTGGGTGTGGTGGTCCTTTACTAATCCAGAAAGCCTTCAGCTTTACTTTCTCCAGTAGCAACATGCTACCATGCTACTTGCTACCATGCTACCTCCAGCAGCAACATGCTACCCTGCTCTCAGCAGCTGTCTCTCAGCACACAGCAGCTCAATCCCCCAGCCTCGGCTCTCTACTCCAGCTTTCAGCAGGACACTCAGTGTTATGACAGTATATTGCTAACACATGTGTTGCAACATGTTAGTTTGTGGTGCTGTCTGTACATATAGCGTTAGAAATCATACTCACTGTGGCATAAAAAGTATTATTATAATGAATCGTTTTAGCTAACTTGCTAGCGGAACCACCCGTTCGCAGGTAACGTTAACAGCAAGCTTGGCCAATCACAGGCCCCGCTGTTACACGTTTGGATTATGGGTAATGTAGTACTTCTTTGTGAGTGCGTCACAAATGAATCATTGTTCTTAAACTTCTATTTTAAGAAAAAATGTTTTTAAGAACTTACATAGTTGGATACCATCTTATGACAGTCGTGTAGCTCTAGTGAGTCGACATTGGCAGGTTAGGACATTATAACCAACATTAAACTCACTTGAGTCCCATCATGTTAGCTAACAAACGTTTAGCCACCTATCTCAGTTAATGTTGCTAAAGGAAAAAATAGATACAATTTTTTTTTTTAGGTTAACACAGTGCTATGAATTTTCAGTTCCAGAGCTGCCTGCTGCTGAAGACGACACTAGCCATGTTTTCCATCAGCCTGTTTAGATGCGCATCTAGAAGTAGGCCTATCGCATCGGAAAATTCGCACAAACTAAAATACACTCGCTTTAGCCGGGTTTTGGTTGATTCGAAAAAATGTTGATTCGCAAAATGGGGGATGGACACAGTTATTACAATTATTTTTCTCCACCTAGTGGTGGATACTGGTATAAGTTTAAATTGTGATGTCACAGGAAGTTAGACAAGGAAACAGAAGTATGTGTGTTTACACTGAGAAGACATGCTGATGGACCTCACCACAATCCTATGACATCTGGCTCCGTTCTTTGGTCTTTAGTAGGAATGTCTGTATGTATATTCTTAGTTACTTATCTTTAGTTATACTTGGATATTTGTTAAGTTTATGTATTTTGAAATATATTAGTTAATTAGAATATCAGAAGGAAAATCACATGTGCTCTGGAACAAGCTAACTGTTGCTATACCATATACTACATGCAGTGAACTTATTCATTTACATGAGTATATTTTATTGATTAGATATTTATGTTTTTGCCTGTAGTTTCACAACTTCCAACACTATTAAACCTGTGGACAACACTGACGTATCCAGAGTCGTAATGTGATGAAGATGTTGACACTTGCTGTTAATACTCTTGCTCAGTAACACTAAGAGGGAAAGACAGTACAGTTATGTTCGAATTAAGTCTGACGTAGCGCACCTCTCTCCATGGTGATAAACAGACTCTGGGTCGGGAGAGCGGTAATGCATTTACAAGCTGGTTCCCAACTGCCAGAAAACATAGAAGAAGAATGCGAGACTTGTTTTTTTTCTGGTTCTATGGAAAACTCGCGCAAGTTTGTAGTTTTCACCAAAGTCCGTACATTTAATGGAAACACACAGGATTCGTATTTCTTTTAATGCCCATTTCCCAATGATTCGAATCACTTTTGGATGGAAACATAGCTAATGATGACAGTGCTGAACCAGACAGTAAGTGTGCCATAAATAAATAAGCAAAAAGAGGTTAAAGAGTTCTGTGCTGCTACAGGGGAAATGGAAAGATGCTTCATAATACAGCTCAGATCTATTTTGTCCATTCCTGCAAGATGATAGACAGCTCAGATTTGTGTGTGTTACATGCACTGAATGAGGATACAGGATGACACAGCAAAAGAGCAGTTTAAAATGCATACAGGCTTCCTTGTAGGCTGCTATCATGGCTGTTCAAGTTCCAGCGGGGCGAACCTTCTTTTATGATAGCACATACATAAAGTCACTACTGTTAAGCCATGGCTGGTGTGCATAATGTCCACAGATTAGTTATGGAACTCAGTGTTAGTTACTGTACCTGAATATTCCTAAGGCACACCAAATGAACATAAGCTTAACATAAATATATTTTTACCCTCACTCAGGATGTGTTTCAAAGCCCAGAAAGGTTTAATTGGCCAAACAGCCAAAGGGCAAAAACCAGGAGATCAATCCAATAAAAAGGCAAACTTAACCAACAGGGATCAGGCAGAGAATCAGAGAGTCCAGGGAATCAGGCAAAGCTTCAGACAGGCAGGATCAGGAATCAAAAATTAGGTATTGGTACCACTGGCATCTACGGCAGTATAAATTGAGAGTCCACAGGGTGAGTGGGAGAGGAGGTGGATGGGTCAAACAAACTCTGGACTTTCACCTGTTGGTTTCGTGAGTGAAACCAACAGTCAGAGGAGTCATTTTAACAACAGTTGATTGTGCTAGTATGTGTACAATGCTATATTAATGACATATGTCACATGACATATGTCATCTGATTTTACTTTACTTTTTTTTTGCTTTTGTTGCCCAAACCTAAAGAAGTAAACCTAAAAGCAAAGTGTTTTACTAATGTTGAACGTTTATTTTGTAAAAGACGAGACGCCATCCGTGAACATTCAAAACAGACAGGAGGGTACCTAGCTCTTCATATTTTGATGGGACGGTCCAGTGACAAAGCGACGGTTTTTGACAAGTTGCCGTGAGAATGGGTTGTGCTGGCTGCATTCATGACTGTTCTAGTTCAGACTGGGCTAACTTCCTTCTAAACAAGTATTATAGCACCAGTCACATTTCTTAATGGCCATCTACTGGTGAAAAATATATTGTAGCATCAATAATTTCCAATATTTAGCTTTTACAAGCAAGAGTCAAAGGATCATTCCACTTTATTACAATGTGGGACGTGTTTTAATATCCGGCGATCATATTAAACAGTTTTGGTGACAACGTACTCACCAAAGAATATGCTGAGGTCTGGAAACGCTGTGACATCACACACTATAAAAATTGTTAAGAAACATTAGAATTTAGATGATCAGACACTTTGGAAACAAACTAAACTGGCAAAAAAGAATACCACCCTGGAGTCACGAAAGAAGAGGCGGGTGAGTGTTCTATTGTTTTATGATTAATACAAAGCATTTTAAAAGAATAATACCATGAAAATAATGGTGGGTCCACTGCAGTAATAACAGAACTGATACAATAATAATTCTGGGTATAATATTAACCATTAAAATGTCCAGGGTGCCACGTGTGCATATGTGTGTGTATGTGTGTAGCTCAGAGTGGATTTCATTGGAACTTTCCCTGCCTGCGAGCCATCCCCCCCAGAGTCAGGGCTGTTAGAGTGACTGAGTAACTCAGAGGAAGTTCTGACATTATTTCATGCTTACATGGGAGGTTAAAGTGCGTGCAACACCTCTCCTCTCAGCACAGGAGTGGTGGAGCACCAGCTAGTCCCAATACACACACATGCAAAGCTAATGCCCACCAAAGTTTATCAACTAACTTGATTTTCCAAATTTGGCTGTAATATATTGCTGCAGCTTTGATCATATGCTGGATTTTACATTTGATCGCGTCAAGCTACCAACTTCTAGTCAAGCAGTGGCCCATGATTCACTGCAGCTCTGCCATCATGGACAACATCAACTGAAGTGATGCTGATTCTCATGTGTCAACACACTCTTATATTCAGCTTTATAAGCTGGAGACGAAGGATTATTGTAATTTATTACAAATTTAGGTCATATTTCTTAATATAATTATTTTTCATTGTTATCATTTTATCATTTTGGCAATCATTTCTATCAGTTATGATAATAATGCAGACCCCAAAGTAAATGTTAAGATTTTAAAACACATCACTCATAAACAAGAAGTAAGCCAGGTCAAGAAAGATGAGCAGTCAAATGATCAGACAACAAACCAAAAGTTCATCAGCATTATCTACAAGTAAAACTAAAATGAATCACAGGTCGGCAGTAATGTCAGTAATCTCTCACTACACAGGGAAACTTTGCACATGCACACTTACTCTAAGTGCAGCAAGTTGTGGAGGGTTAATTAGTCTAACCTTTCAGTAACAAGGTATCTGTCCTATGGACATCATCTGTGGTCAGCGATGAAGCAGCGGTGCTGTAGCAGGTGCCAGGAGCAGCTAATTTAACTCGTATAAATGTATTTCTTCAGTTGTTGTGCAAGACAAGTTATTTCTGCAAAGGTGACAGTCTGGCTCAAATAAACTGATAAACTAAAAAATACGTTGGGATTCTTAAGAACCTATCACATTATGACTCCCATTACAGTCACACATCCACATATATTGTAATTAAAAATATGGGGCTCCAGGCGATACTTTGGCCAAACTCTATAAAAAGGAAGATGAAGAAAACTGTTGTTACCCCGGTAACCTTGTGTTTTGGATGAAGACCCTGGGGAATTATTGGAATGGACAGTCCTGTGAGACTTATTAACAGAAAGATAAGTTTTAATCTTTTCACAGCTTTTCATGTTGCTGTGTGAAGTGTTTTTAATGTGGCTGTTTTAAACACAGCTGTTGATTTGCAGTGTCATTTTTGTAGAATTATTCGTCAAATCAGCCAGTTTGATGTGCATTAAGTATTCCATGGATGTTTTGGTGCTGATTAAGCAGCAAATCTGCTGTGTGTTATTGTGGTTTGACATTGGTATCATCACTCCAATTAGAGAACGCAGATGGAACAGATACCTGCTGCCTTCAGATAGCCATAAAGAAAGTCACCAGTGTTAGGGCCTTCAGTAGCCTACAGGCTACGAACTGTCAGAGCAGGTATAAATCACTCATTACTCCTTATTTTGTCTGGCTGGCCATAATTCCAAAACTGGAATAAAACTGCATGGTTTTAGAGAGGTCTGTGCGGGTAGGCTTTGTCTTCACCATATAAAGTGACCGCAGTATTATGGGACTGCACTGAGCCTTAAATCTGAGCACATGGGTGGCAGACTGGACAAAATGCACTTATTCTTGGTGCCAAGATGAAATGCTGGATCTCTACCATGCCTCTTTTCCCACATTAACTTCAGTGTGCCCCAGGATCTATTTTGGGCTTTGATCCCATGAAAAAAGTTCTGATTGTTTAAAGTTGTCTGACCTACTTCAATCACTGAACAAATGGGAAATTTGGACAGCAGCTCAAAGGGCTGTGGTAAGTTACAGCTGAAGCAAGAATTGCTCACTAAAATTAGAAAAATTATTACAACAGTCAGGTTGGGTAATACCTTTACCAATGGCATTTGCTTTCTCTTTCAAATAAATTGTCCAGCCCAGAGATTTTTAGGAAGGAATAGAGAGGGGCAGGTGTGACACAGAGTTACTGAATCAGGTGAAAAGGAAAAGTGCATGGTGTAAGTTATTACACTTTGGCATGCTCAGTAACATGACTGAGAGTTGCAGTGGCTTCTCAGTGGCTGCTCTGCAACTACAGGTTGAAATTGATGTTCACTGGGTTTAGTTAACAAGCCAAATTAGCCCCCTGAACTAATTCTGCAATTATGCAAATAATGTATCGGAAATGTGCAACATTTTCTGCTGACACTAGAAATCAAACAAAAGCAGAGACCCATTGTATTAAGCTGCAATAAGCTGTAAATTTATCACTTCTAAGCAGAATGCAGAAGATAACATAATCTTTGAGCCTGACCGAGCAAAGCCTCTCTTCCTCTGCCTCCGCGTAGCTGCCTCCATCTTACTCAAACTCACTCTGGGTCTGGATCTGCAGCTGCCTGTATTGGAGAGCAGAATGGGCAAGAAGCTCTCACTCTGCAGCAACATCTGAGGACCAAAATGCCCCCAGAAGTGCACTGCACACTGACTGACCAAAAAACAAACAAACCCCCCAAAAAAACAAAACAAAACAAAAATGACTGCTCAACTATAAGGAATCTCAGTCAACTGAGGGGTCTCCAACTGATGGTTACAATCTCTCGCATACATCTCCTGCATATAGTTTGACTACATGTTCCATTACACCCCTAGTAAATACTTCTTAAAAAGGAAATGAGGTGGTTGGTTACAAGTTACTGTGGACAGACAAGATGAGCTTAGGAGTGCTTGGAGCTTTTAGGTCTTTATTCCAACCAAACTTTGTACCAGGTGATTTCACTGAGTGCTATATTCAACTGGAGAGGAGCATGCAATCAGTGAACTCACCTGATCCCCAAGTTTGTCAGCTGACAGCCCCCACACACACACACACACACACACACACACACACACACACACACACACACACACACACACACACACACACACACACAGCTGCAGAGTGCTGTGTGTGTGTGTGCATAAGAGAGTGTACATGTTCAAAGCAACTGCGTCACAGAAGGGAATTAAAATTATGAAATGTGCTCTCATCTATTCCTTGCATGTCCATAGCAGCCAGGGCTGCTTTTTACATCCACTTCAACCTCCTCGAGTGATGCTCCACTGAGAGAACTTAGTGTCCTCATTCTGTCACAGAGGGAGAGAAGGAGAGGAACAAGGTGGGAGGGGACAAAAACAGAAAGACAGACACAGTGTACCATAATGCTCCTTCTTGAAGCCAATAAACATGCGTCCAGTCTTTTCTGTGAACATCGCTGGAAGGGGAAAATATCTTTTACAGTGAACTCCCGGTTATTACAATATTTAAGAGGAACTGAGTGAAAACTTGAAACTCACCACAGCTCCCAGGGTTTGACCACCAGTGCTGCTGAGTGATTGCTGAACTCTCATTCACTGAAACCTTGAGTGGATATCAAAGTTCAGAGTTAAATTTCACTTCAGTTACAGTGGCTCCACAGAGAATTCTAAAGTAACACTATGCTTTATTGCAACACAGGTTTTAATTCCGTGGCTTTGAGCACTGATTGTATTGGTTATGATGACACTAATCTCAACAAAGTTACTTAACTTTCTAATTAACATCTGATAGCTCAAATCACAGCAACATCACTAAAAATAGGTCCAGTAGGGCAACAAACACAAGCAGTCAGACAATAGGTCAGGTTAACAAATCACCAGTTTAGACAAATTATCTACTCCTTTTTTTCGCAGTCAAACTGAGAGTGGGGAGAGAGGATGTCAGTGTGGACTTGTTAAATAAAAGTGTGAAAGGTATTTAGACAGACACTGTTTACCCTCAACATTAACAGAAAAAGCAGGTGTTGTGTGTTCATCTTCAAAACGACTGCTCTACTTGCATCCTATACTTCTTAAAGCTGTTCTTTAATTACTAAAACTGCTGAAACCCATTTTCATATCTCAAGAACAACTTAAGGGAGTTTATTCAAATTCAGCATAAAACATCCACTTGGACTTAATAATGAACTGATTAAATTTTGGTGGTCATTGGTCAAAGATCAAGGTCACTGTGACCTTGTCTGACTCATTCTCATGAATGCGATATCTCAAAAAGACCATAAGGGATTATTTTTGAAATTTGGTACAAACCTCCAATTTGAGTAAATGATGAACTGATTAGACTTTGGTGGTCAAGGTCACTGTGACCTCATCTGTCTCAGACTCCTGAACACAACATATAAAGAGCACCGTGAGAGACTTTTTTTCTTCCTTTAATTTGGCACAATCAGTTGATAAGATTTTGGCGGTCAAAGGTCAAGGTCACTTTTACCTTATCTGTTTCATTCTCGTAAACACTATGGGCCCTATTTAGATGGTCTAAAGCGGACGGCGGAGGGCGCATAGTCCATGTCGCAAGTGTCATTGCTATTGAGATACAGACGCAGTTGTCATTTTCACGCCCTGCGCCCTCGTCATCTAACTAGCAAATGAACTTGCATTTCTCTGGATGTGTTGATCTAAAATGAGGAGTGGTCAGGCGCAGTCATGGCGCATTGCTAGTTAGATGACATAAAAAGCAAATGCGCAAAATATAACAAATAAAAATATGATTACAATGCGAAAGGTTATTATTGTGCACATTAAAATATTTATCAGAAACACGTCTTAATGGTCAGTCATTAATCAGAATGATCTAATTGCAGTAATAATGATCATCATAATCCAGGAGGTCTGCTCACAGTGTCCGAATATACGGAACTGCTCAGGATGCTGGAGAGGCAGCTGGGCTCTCTAACCTCCCGGGTTAAAATAAAATAAATTGAATAATTTACATTAATTTGTTAATCAGCGTTTCTCTCATGCGCGCGCGTGCTCTCTCTGTCTCTCTCGCAGTCTCACTCTCACTGTTTCTTTTCTTTTGGCTTTTCTAAGATGACAGATGCTGAATATATACTCCCTATCTGATGCTGTGGCTGTTTGTGGCTGACTGAGAGGGATGTGAACTCAGCTGTGTTAATCAAATCAGGCTGGGTTTCCATTACGCGTGCCAAACGTGCCAAACGGTGCCAATCCCCTTTGATCTGACATCAGATGTGATGGGACAGTCGATATAGAGATACATTTATCGTCTTCTCAGCTGTAAAACGCTCACTCTTTCCAGTTGGTAGGTCCGCCATCTAAATAGCTCTATGCCGTGCGCTCCAATCGCGCCTCATTTAAAGGGAATGAGAGGTAACACTCTGATTGGTTTATTGAATAATACGCCCAAAACACACCCATGACTAATTCACAGAGTAAGTCCAACCCTTTTAGACTCTCCGCCATGGCGCACAGTCTGAAAACGCGTTGTCTAACTAGCAAGTGACTGGGACACACCCATGTGCTGCACGGCTGGCGCTTTGAGTTTTAGACCATCTAAATAGGGCCCTATATCTCAAGAACACCTTCAAGGAATTTCTTCAAATTTGGCACAAATGCCCACTTGGACTCAATAACTGATTAGAATTTGGTGGTCAACGGTCTAAGTCACTACAACATCATGAAGCATGTTTTTGGCCATAACTCTAGAATCAATATGCTTATGTTTACTAAATTCCCCACTAACATCTAATAGGAAAGTAATGATAATGTGTTGACATTTTATTTTTAAAAAGTCAATGGGCAACTTCACTGTGACATCATAATAATCTGCATAAAACACTTTTCTGCCCATTATTCAATTTCATAATTCAGGAACAGAAGGGAAACATTTGGTCAGATACTGAATTGGAAACACTAATTGTGGGTGCAAATTGAAACCTTGCTGATTGTATAGATCCTCTGTGCTGCAAGGTGGAAGATGCGTGTGAAGTATCCATGTTTTCACAGATATTAATGTAAACTGTAACTGTAACTTGACTGGTTCATGGAGGTATACAACGACGAGGCAGTAATTCTAGTTATATATTTCATGAGTTGCCCGACCACTCACTCACAGCACCGTGTGATCTGGGTTTTAACAAGGCACAATGTGTGTTTCACAGTTGTCATTCCTGGAGCAAACATCTGAATTTATGGCTTCGTAAATATGTATCAAAAAACATCTGAATTGATCCTGACCTCTGTAGACTGGCTTGGGACATCCATACTTTCATTACCAGTGCTTATATCATTGCTTATCGTTGCATGCTATCTTTTGTTTAACTTAGTAATTTACTGATTTCTACATGGCAGAGTTGAGGGTGCACAGGTATCCGTATCCAGGAGGTTTGTGTAGGTGTGGATTATAATACTATGTTTCCATGGATCATGAGTGACCTGGTCATACATACTTGAGTCATACACAGCATTCTGGGCAAATGTATGGTGGGGTCACAAAATTAGGAGCAGCCAGCTGATTACAGTTTTTGCCCTTTAGGAAAGTTTGAGAGGCTTCAAAGGCACCGCATTAAACGCTGAGGTTATCAGAATCTGAATCAGAAATACTTTATCAATCCCCAAGGGAAAATTATGAAGTTATGTATGAAGGTACTGCCCCTTGTACTGTACCAATGCCACATCATTCCAGAGACCTAATTCTCAAAAAAATGTCACATTGGAAGCAACTCAGTATCCCAAAAAAACCTGTGCATTCCTCTGAAAGGCCATTTTCCCCACAGGTACTCTCCTAAACAAATCACATGGCTAATTATTATGCATACTGACATTATAGGACCTTGAGGCATGACCTGCCTCTGACTGGCTAGTACACACTGCCTTTGTTTGTAGGGTTGGTTAGGTTTAGGCATGAAGAGTAAGACTGGTTTGGGATAGGGTTAGGATATCAGGGTAAGCCGATCGGAGGCAGAATAGGGTGGATAGGGCAGGATTGTCATCATGCTGCATAATAATTACCCATGTGATTCTGTTTGGCAGAGTGTGTAGCATAGCAATGTGTGTTTGTTTTCAGGGCTGTAGGAAGTTTAGAATAATAAATTTATGACTTTCACATTACTACCATCAGACAAGTCACAGTTGTTTGACATTAATATTTCTATAACACACAATATTTATTTAACTTACATTGTTTGCATTTTATGGCACTGTAGTGCTATTAAATAGCAATCCGATAGATTGGAACTCTCAGGAAAATTAGTTTCCTGGTTGTTACTAACTTCGATGTTAATTTAAATGTAATTTACAAGTGGCAGGTACAATAATGGATGTCACTGTACCTATGAAGGCACTTACTGCTAATACTCACATCTTCACTTTGGCAGGAACAATAGGGCAAGGACCCTGGGCCTTCTACAGCTTTCTAAAAAACTTTAAAATTTAATGTCTTTATCTAGTACTGGGTAACTTTGCCAGGTGACCAAACAACTTGTCATAGTGGATGTGCAATTCTACAAAGTTTGCCACAGTAACAGCTACCACGACTTCATTATGTGTTTACTTTTGCTTGCCTCGAAGACAAGTATGCCAGGACTTGCTGCATACAGCAGAACACCTACAACAAATAAAACTTGAAATGATTATCCTCGAAACGTTCGTTATTTTTATACGGTGAATCTTGTTATGTGGATGATACTGGCATCTGTTCAGTCTGCTTGCTGCTGCAGAGCTCGAGCAATCTGCAGATTTCAGCTATCACTGCAGCTCATATCTGTCCACCTGTGGGTGTGAAGCTGCTGCATTGAGAATAGTTCACAGAAGACAAGGTTTAAGACAGAGATAATGGAACCACTCCAGCTTGGGTAAATATCTTTTTACTCCTTCAAACACGCTGAGAATTAACCTTTTGATTAGAAATGAAGAGAGGGGAATAAACAGACCACATACACTATGATTATTTGGATTTATTTACAGGTAGTGTGTGATGGGATTTCTATTAAGCGTCTCTACATCACAGTGGGGAGAATATATTTGATTAAATTTGTTAAAGCATGGAGATACAGTAGGCATGGAAATTAGTTTGTGATTACATTAGCTATGCATGGCTGGCTGTGAAAGGAACGTGGCCTTCCTGTTGACTCTTATTTACTTGTGATAATGTGACTTTTAACAGTCAATTTGCTGTTTTAAACCTCACAGGAGGCACAGATCACTGCTGCTAAGGAAGGGCTTTTTATAAAAAGGTGATGATGTTAAGAGTCCATCCAGCTTTTGCTAGAAAACTTTGGCCCAATGGTTAAAACACTTAATGTCTTTGGCTCAAGGACCATGAACTGACTGTGTCCATCTCACTGTTAGTATTCTGGACTGTGTCCTCCCGTCCTCTACTTAGATAAGAAAAATGAGACGTGTCATTTCCAAATATAGAGAAAATAAAATTTGTCCCAAAAGAAAGCAGCGATGGCTTAATCGGGGATTGCAAATGCCTTGTTCTTCTAACTGAGAAGAAGGACTTTGACAATCAGATCCCTTTTGTTCTGAAGGTGTTTTTGTCTTGGTGGTCTGAGCATTGGGAAATAAGGTAGGTTGTGAGTGAATACTAATATGAGACGTTAAACACATCATCCATCAAAAAGAAAGTGAGGAAAATTATGAATACCTTCTTAAGCAGCTCATTTGCCTACTCATTTGTAAGAGATTTGATTCTGCAGAAATTCATTTTGTAACTTAGGATCTTTAAAAAGCAAACAAACTTCAATTACGGCCTCACTGTTGTATTGTTCTGGGTACCAGTCAAGTTGCAGGAACAGTTTACATCCATGTCTGTCCAGACTCATGTAATACTCATGTGATAGTAGACAATTCTTCAACTATTAATGCTGCAGCAAAGAAGCTATATATTCTGAAACATGAATGCTTCACGCACATCTTCAGCCCCACAGCACAGAAGATCTATACAGTCAGCACAGTTTGAGGTGGACACCCAAGATAAGTGTCACCAATTCACTATCTGACCAAATGTTACCCCTTCTGTCACCAAGATATGGCATTAAATCATGGCCAGAAAAGTGTTTCTGCCTAACATTATGATGTTGACCTTTGACCCTTTGGATATGAATAGCATCACTCCATCAGTTAATCCTATTAGACATTTGTGTGATTTTTTTTTTTTAATAATTATTGTATGAATCCTTGAGTTATGGTCATAAAGATGTTTTGTTAGGTCACAGTGACTTTGACCTTTGGGCACTAAATTCTAATCAGTTAATTTTTTAATCCAAGTGGACATTTTTACCAAATTTGAAGAAATTCCCTCAAAGTGTTCTTACGATATCACATTCATGAGAATGAGCTGGACCAGGTCACACTGATCTTGACCTTTGACCACCAAAATCTAATCAGTTCATCCTTGAGTCCAGGTGGATGTTTGTGCCGAATTTCAAGGAATTCCCTTAAGGTGTTCTTGAAATATTGTGCTCACGAGCATAAGACAACACCAAATCACACTGACCTTGACCTTTCAACTGTGACCACCAACATCTAACCAGTTCATCTTTGACTCCAAGTGTATGTTTGTGCCAAATTTGAAGAAATTACCTTAAGGTGTTCTCTAGATATTGCATTCTCAACAATGAGACTGACATATGGACAGACGTACAGATGTATGGACAACCTGAAGGTATACTGCCTCCAGCAATGTCTATGGCTGACATGGAGGCACAAAAACCTTATGATCTTCTTATATCAAATCATACCATATATGCATATTGTTGCAGTAGCAGTTATTCTATAAAGCTTGTGCTTTTATATTTTACAATGTCTGTAAAGGTCCACTTTGCAGACTGGAATCAATCATCCATTCAGTCTGTAACAAAGATTTACTGCCATTTACTATGTGGTTTGTTCATTTAGTTGTAAGTGATTTTAACATTGTTCATAACACTTTGATGAATATTCTAGTGTTCTAGTGCTTTTGACTGTCCTCGGTTCAGTTTCATTGACTTCGAAAAAGCAAGGCCCTGTTTATACCTGGTAAGAATATGCATCTTGAGAAATCCAATTTCAAGTAGACAGGGCTAAATACAAGTGTAAATGACCACAAAAACGCATTGTGATCCCACCATTCAATCCACTCGCTGAGGTGGTCTGAGATGCATTTGACTGCGTATCCTTTGCAGTGTAAACGTGATGTGTTCCCGTCATCAGTCCAGGGTGTGGTTTCTTTTGGTAATGACACACAAACATGCTAAAACTGGTCAGTTTTACAATGAGTTGGACAAATTGTTGTGAGATGTGTTGAATTCTGCTCAGCACATTTCATACATATTATATCAACGTTGAATTTTTGCTGACTTTTTCATTGGGAGGTGGAGGGGAAGGTGGATGGTGTGGCGAGATGCCTGCCAAGCTGCACACCGCTGTAGACCACCGTTTCAGACCAACAAACAGCAAATAATCGCTGTATGGGGCCATTATGGTAGCAAAATAGCTGCAAATGCGTATCTCAATCTGTGTGTGCGTAATCAGATATGTAAATGTGTAAAAAAAGACATCACTGCGTTTCCTGACAGGATCGTTTCACCACAGCATTGTTGAAACGTCAGGTTTTAACATATCCACCATATAACAATGTGTTGTGTGTCTGTGGTTTATAGGAAGGTACGATGCCAACATGTATTCTGGCAACTGGGGTGATTCTGCTGGTGGTGATAATTCCAACTGCTCACCGAACAAGTGAGCATGCTAGGAAGAGTGTAGATGTAATTACTGTGCATGAAGCCCTTTGACCTTCCAGCATATTGATGAAGGCAGTCATGAAATCTGAACACAAGTGGTCACTTGGAAACACATGATAGACACAGGTGTGAACAGCAATGTGCCTCAGCTGCCTACCTGTGTTTGGATCACCGACATGCATGTTAATATGAGGTGTAAACTGGATTTAAGTCTCATCAGAGGAGGTGATGTTCCAGAATATTAAAACATCTTGTAAGACCGCTGTCCAGGTTGCTTTTGCCAGAGCTGTCCTGCGTGTTCACCAACATCCATGTTATTTATTGATTGATGCAATGTAGTCCTGTATTCCTGTTCTCTGTACTAGTTGTGCCTTGTCAAGGTAACTTGACACTGTGTCTGTCTCCGAGGCTGCTCACTGGAACAGCGATAACATGGCACATCAACATATAGGCAGTAATTATAATTTTCTGTTACCACATCTTTGGTATTCAGCACCACAGGCCACATTCATACTGCATTAAAATGGGGCATGGTCAGAATAGGGAGGATGTGTGTGACTGATGTGAGCTGATAACTGCCATTAGATGGCACTGCAGCTCACTGCTTCAGTGGTATATGTGTTGCTCAAAAAATAAAAAAAATAAAAATAAATAGATGCTGGAGCACAACTGACCCCTGCCACCAGACAACACCTAAAATAATATCTATTTATGGAACTGTGGCAACCTCTATGCACATTCCTATTGCAGTGATAAAGGATCATTCTTGTTTGTTTTTCAACTGACCTCTTACTTCATAAGAGAGAAGGAAAGAAAAGAAAAGAAAAGAAAAGAAAGGGAGGAACGACAAAAGCATTCAAAGAGAATTAAAGAGAAGCAGATCAGAAGGATGTGAATATCTGAGGTGTTTTTTTCAGTCCTCAGCCTACAGTCTTTCCCATTACATCAGGTACAAAGTAGATGCAGTAACATCAGAGGCTCAAAAACACAAATCCAGAGAGACAGAGAAAAATCCAATGGCACAGTGGATGCAAAAATGTAAAAGCTTAACTACACAGAGTTGGTTGTGTTAGTGGCCCTGCTCCTATGTGAAAATACAGTGCTTGCTCAGTCATTCATGTGTTCTGATGTTTTTTGATATGAAGCTATGTGACACATGAGCTGGTCTCAGTCCTCAGGTGCAGCCTGTTGATACTCGGCATTCAGCGGACAAACTCACCCTTGGTTTGCTGTTGGTATGCAGGTGGTGAAGCTGCTCTGTGATATTTTCAGTTCTGGTTGATTAGGGCTCGTCTGGCTCCAACATACTGTTTATGGTGGTGAGATTCTGTGACTGTGTTTTAGCACTTGTTACACTGTGCGCTATTTTTGTTTGTTGTATTTCCACAGCTAAGTTAAAAACACGCAGCAATGTTAGTACAGTCTACAATACAAAACTGTAAGCCATCGAGAAACACATGCTGGGGAGCTTTAGAGTTTTAGTGAGGCTAAAAATGGGCTTGTCCTAAGGGTACTTAAGGAAAGGTCACAGGGGTTATTGAAATCCAAGGATATCATCATCTGAGGAGCAGAAAAGTTGTTTTTTTAATATTTGTTGTTATAACTGGATTTTTTTTTTCTACTGACAGAAGCACAAGTTTGGCCCACAGGTCACTATTTGCTGACTACAAGAACAGAGCTTTGCGTGTGCTTTGTGAACCTACAATACTTGAATAGAAGGGGAAAGTCAGTAAAAACATCTGAATAAACAACTGAATACATCATAAAAATAGTTCTTTCAGAGCAGCGAAACTGACAACATTCAGGTAGAGATGAGTTAAGTGTCTTCTACATAACCTGAATTAGCCTCCCGGCACCTCTGGCTTCATGGGAAATAACAGAAATGAAACCACAGGAAGAGTTTCTCCAGAGGACATATTTTGCTATCATGCAGCTTTGAGGTGATGAATCATCTGCTGTTATATTTGGCTGCTCATCGTCTTGGAAAAAAAAACAACCTTGTGAACTGTTAGCAGTCCCTCGTGAGAATGAGCAGGAGACATGGCTACACTGACTTAGGTGAGTAATCTACACCATCTATAGGTGGTTCATTCAGCTGCAGCGTAGCCATGGATACCAGCTCCACATATTCATAAACCAACAGTTCAACTGTATTACTACCATGCATACCAGCTCCAGATGTTTCTGTAGTTCCAGTGGAGCTACAGTGTTGCCATGGGTACCTGTTCCAGATGTTACTGTAGTTACAGTTCAGCTACACTGTAGCCATGCATGATAGCTCTACATGTTTCTATAGTTACAGCTCAGCCACAGTGCAGTCATGCATACCACATCCAGATGTTACTATAGTTACAGTTCAGCCACAGTTATAGCTCCAGATGTTTCTGTAGTTATTGTGCAGCTACAGTGTAGTCATGTGTACTGGCTCCAGATGTTTCTGTAGTGAAATATCAGTTACACTGCAGCCATCTATGCCAGCTCCAGATGTTTGTGTAGTTACAGTTTGGCTACAGTGTAGTCATGCATACCAGTTATAGATGTTTCTGTGGTTGCAGTTCAGCTACAGTGTAGTCACACATACCACCTCCAGATGTTTCTGTAGATACATTTCAGTTAACACTGTAGCCATGGATGCAAATGTTTTTTGGGGTATAGTTTTGTTTCACTGTTACTGAAGATACTGTAAGATAAACTAATTAGATGAATCAGCACAACTTAAATTGATGTCTATAAAGCCCAGGCACTGTGGGGCAGGATAGTCTATTCAGTAAGCACTATTTAGAGGAGAACAAAATGTATAACCAAGCAAAAAAAAAGAAAGATATTGTCACTATAAACACCACTATGTTAGCTGTAGCCTAAGGGGAGTCATTTTAAAGTCAGCAACACTAGAATATCTGGTTTTGAAAAATCTTCCACTGCCAGAAGCCTGCTACAATCCCAGTTTCTCCAAGTGCACTGCCCAACAAATGAGCGTTTTTAAAGCGATACGTAGTGTTGGGTTTGTCATATATCCCACCATACTGACAGCACATGAATGCATAATAGCCCAGACAGACAGGCTAGCAGACAGATGCACTGTTTAAACTGCTGACAGGCACAGACAGAGCTAGAGGCAGGCTGACAGGCAGACAGACAGGCAGTAAGTGGGTGTTTGGATGTGGGCTGTGAAAACTTCGAGACTCCTCCAGGACACACATGGCTTCAGCAGGCTTCCCTCCAAGTGTTATTTGGACAAGATGGCTGCTGCCTCCTCCTAACTGTGCTTACCCACAGTAATGGTTGTTATGACATACGTTCAAACTCTTAGGAAATGAGGACGTATCATTAGCAGGTAAACACAGACTTTTATGGGGCCTTCTAGGCCAACAAGAGAATGAAATGTTGTCCTTGAGAGAGTAACACTGTGAAAACCTTGAGACAATCCAACATTTCTGGGTACCGTGTGTATACATTCACATATGTAGGTGTGTGAGTGTGCCACTGTTTACCATCACTGCAAAGATGTGACGATCCCCCACACTCAGCTCAAAGTGCTCCACTGCTTAAACACTTCTTTAGATGAGAGACCTTTCTTTATTATATTTTTCTCATCTTGTGCTGCAGAGGAGGAAAGGCCATGCTTCCAAAGAAACTCCATATGCCAAACAAAAAACATATAACCTTACCTTTAGTTAACACCCATATATTAGATATGATCAATATATCCTTATTAACAGGCTATGTACCACAGTCTTTAAAGGTAGCTGTAATTAAACCTCTACTAAAAAAGCCCACCCTGGATCCAGAGGTGTTAGCCAACTATAGACCAATATCTAATCTTCCCTTTCTTTCAAAGATCCTTGAGAAATAGTCGCAGACCAGCTGTGTGATTTTCTCCATAATAGTAATTTATTTAAGGAATTTGAGTCAGGATTTAGAGTGCATCATAGCACTGAGACAGCACCAGTAAAAATTACAAATGACCTTCTGATTGCTTCAGACAAAGGACTAGTCTCTGTACTTGTTTTATTAGATGTTAGTGCAGCGTTTGACACTATTGACCATCAAATTCTGCTACAGAGACTGGAACACTTAATTGGCCTAAAAGGTTCTGCACTCAGCTGGTTTAAATCTTATTTATCTGATCGTTTTCAGTTTGTTCACGTTCATAATGAATCATCCTTACATACTAAAGTTTTTTTTGGAGTTCCACAAGGTTCTGTGCTCGGACCAATCCTATTTACTCTACATATGCTTCCTTTAGGTAACATCATTAGAAATCACTCTGTAAATTTCCATTGTTATGCAGATGATACACAGTTGTATTTATCTATGAAGGCAGAAGAAAGTAATCAATTAACTAAACTTCATAACTGCCTTAAAGACATAAAAACCTGGATGAGCACCAATTTCCTGATGTTAAATTCAGACAAAACTGAAGTTATTGTTCTTGGCCCCAAACAGCTCAGAGACTCTTTATCTGATGACATAGTTTCTCTCGATGGCATTGCTCTGGCCTCTAGCACTACTGTAAGAAACCTCAGAGTAACATTTGATCAACATTTGTTTTTTAATTCTCATTTAAAACAAACCTCACGGACTGCATTTTTTCATCTGTGTAATATTGCAAAAATTATGCCTATCCTGACCTGAAAAGATGCAGAAAAATTGGTCCACGCTTTTGTTACCTCAAGGCTGGATTACTGTAACTCTCTATTATCAGGTAGCTCTAATAAGTTTTTAAAAACTCTCCAGCTAATTCAGAATGCAGCAGCACGTGTACTAACAGGAACTAAGAAACAAGATCATATTTCTCCTGTTTTAGCTTCTCTGCACTGGCTCCCTGTAAAATCCAGAATTGAATTTAAAATCCTACTGTTAACTTATAAACCTCTAAATGGTCAAGCTCCATCATATCTTAGAGAGCTCATAGTGCCATATTATCCCACCAGAACTCTGCGCTCTGAGAACGCAGGGTTACTCCAAAAGTCTCCAAAAGTAGATCAGGAGCCAGAGCCATCAGCTATCAGGCTCCTCTCCTGTGGAATCATCTTCCTGTTGCGGTCTCCACATTTAAGACTAGACTTAAGACTTTCCTCTTTGATAAAGCTTATAGTTAGGGCTGGCTCAGGCTCAGCTTGTACCAGCCCCTAGTTAGGCTGGCCTACTCTGCCGGAGGACCACCTATAATACACCAGGCACCTTCTCTCTCTCTCCCTCTCTCCCTCTCTCTCTCTCTCTCTCTCTCTCTCTCTCTCCCTCTCTCATCTTGCAAACTCGTCCATTCTGGATGTCACTAACTCGGCTTCTTCTCCGGAGCCTTTGTGCTCCACTGTCTGGCAGGTTAACTCATATTGCAACGGTGCCTTGATAGTGTGACGTGTGTGGTTGTGCTGCTGCCGTGGTCCTGCCAGATGCCTCCTGCTGCTGCTGTTATCATTAGTCATACTTCTACTGTTATTATACATATATGATTATTGTCACACATGTATACTATCAAATATTAATATATTATTATTATTTATAATATTATTACTTCCATTAATGTTGTTGTAAGCTACTGTCATTACCGTCTGTCCTGCATCTCTCTCATCTCTGTCTCTGTCTCTCTCTCATTCTGTCATACAGATTACTGTTAATTTATTATGTCGATCTGTTCTGTACGACATCTATTGCACATCTGTCTGTCTGGAAGAGGGATCCCTGCTCAGTTGCTCTTCCTGAGGTTTCTACTGTTTTTTTTCCCCTGTTAAAGGGGTTTTTTGGGGGAGTTTTTCCTTATCAGCTGTGAGGGTCTAAAGGACAGAGGGATGTCGTATGCTGTAAAGCCCTGTGAGGCAAATTGTGATTTGTGATATTAGGCTTTATAAATAAAATTGATTGATTAATTGATATAAGTCACTGTCATTGAAACTCTAAACTAAGATGGGTTTCGAATCGTTGACAAATAGAGCTCCAGTTATGTGGCATGCAACCTACTGGTTCCTTCTGAAGATGTAAATCTTTAAAAACAGCTCACAAATATATAGTTTTACATTTTAAAAAGGCTCAGTATTTTTATAAAACAGATGGTCACCATAGTTGTTGTTTTTTTTTTATCAAATGTCAGTCAAACAGGAGTAGGGACTATTTTAAGCTGCATATTTATACACGTGGTGCAATAATTCAACAATTTGCGGTGTGATTGATTCCATAACAAATAAAAAACAATTTAATATTTTTTATTTAATATTTCTATCTTTGTGGCCTTGAGGTAACACCAACACCAGGTAGAGCGGGTTGTCTGCTAATAGGAAGATCAGCAGACCAAGCTCTACTCCTCCAGTCAGCATGTCAAAGTATCCTTGGGCAAAATTGCTCCTGATCAATGTGTGAATGTCTGAAAAAACTGAGCGGCAGTTGGCACCTTGTACGGTAGCCTCGTCCACCAGTGTGTAAATGTGTGTAAATGGGTGAATGTGCTTTGAGCAGTCAGAAGACTAGAAAGGCGCTATACAAGTGCAGGTCCATCCATTTCCAAGTGCAACAACAACAAACTGAGTACAAGAAGGACCAAAGCGGTCTCCACTTCCTGTGAGTCCTCCAGTCATTCAGTGTCTGCAGTCGCATGCTGGGGATGTTTCCCAGTGCCATCTTCTTTGCTGTGGTGTGCTGGGGCAGTCAGTGCCAACTGAATCAACATGAGATCAGGTAGGGTGGTTTAGTCCTGGGGGTAGAACTTGATACTTTGGTGGTGGTGTCAGAGAGGAGGATGCTGCACAAACGGCAGACAGTAACTTTCACCCTCTCCACCGTGTGCTGGTCACACACAGGAGCACCTTCAGCATCACACTGCTGCCACAGGAAATCCTTTCCTCCTGTTCAAACCTTGGAACTCATCAACCTCATGCAGAGAGATGGACAGCAGAGACATGGAGTGCCTCTATTTCAGCTCTGTTTGTTTAAATCTCTCTCTTTCTCTCTGGATTACTGTCTCTGTGTGGATTACATCATTGCAACTCTGAGTTACATGACAAAATGTGTTAGAATGGGACACTACACGTTATGATGATAAAACATAACCATAAAAAAATTCAATTAAAAATACACACTTATCTTTACTTCAGATTTGATACTCTACATGCATACTGTAGATTAACACTTCTCATACAAGTATATATCTATGAATCTATCCTTCATGCATTGCATTTTATTTATACTTTTTACAATTGCATTTTTCCTATTTTGTACAGCAACTGTTGCACGACAATTTCCATTGGGGGGAGTAAAGTTCTATTTTATCTCATTCATGATGTTGCAAGTCAGTTTTACACAAAAAAAGCGATCAAAGTAATTGTGTGGAAAATAAAGAGAGAGCACACAGCGAGCCAAATTCTGCGTAAAGAGGGTGTGCTTGTGTGCAAAAATTGTCTCATTCAGAAATTCTGACCTTGCTGAAGCTGTTCGAAAGAGGGTTTCATATGGCGTTGAAGATCTGAGTGTATGCTGTACCCTGAGATATTTTGATACAAAATACAAAATACCCCTCAAATAAATGTATCAAAATAAAATACAAAATACTGGTTCCAGAAAATGTATCAAAATAAAATACATGTATTTAATGTTTTGTTTTTTGTTTTTTTCAAATAGCCTACAGAAAATACATTTTTTCTTTTTCTTTTTAGCAGCGACCCACAGCTCTATCACGCTGTCAGTTGGTTGGTCGGTTGGTCCACAAAGCTTTTCGTGAAAACTCAAAATTTGCATACAGCAACTAGAGACCATGAGTAACTATACCAGAAAGAATGCCCACGATTCGTCAATAGGTGGCGCTATACTAACTGATTCAAATATTTTTGTGAGTAACTCAAAAAGTCCTTGACTAAAATTGCTCAAAATGTACATACTGCAATTAGAGACCACAAGTTACTATGCCAGAAAGAACAACCATGATTCACCCATTAATGGCTTGATAGTAGCAAATTTGGTCGCAGCTACAATTGTTTTCTCACAATTTGGTGTAGCAGAGTTTTCAGGTTTGGGCTGTAGGCTACCCTACAATATTATTTATTGATTCAGATTTCATTCAGACAACTATTGATCCCACGTGAGGCAATTCATTTGTAGCATACTCATCCCAAGCATCAACCACAACAACATACAATTTCCTATGTTATGCACAGTCCAGTAAAACAGACCACTAGGTCATTGAAGAGCCCAAGTTTAAAAAACATATAGATAAAAATACAATTCAAATACAATTGATCCATGGAGAGAGTATTTCGAGTATTTTAAATACAAAATGACTCCACTCAAAAGTATTTTGTAGCAAATTACATTTGCTTTTTATCAACCTTATTAAATACAAATTACAAAATACTCAAATGTAATTGAAATACGTATTTTAAATACAAGTAATAAAAGCCTACACACATGGCCTATGCTGTTATGACTTGTGCAGTGGTGTGTCTCTGTTGCTTTGCTGTTACACCTTCGAAACACTAGGCGTCAGTAGTGTTTCTGTGAAGTCTTGTAAAGTCTGATTGATTACAAACTGAAATCCATGTTGAACATGGCTTAATGGTGACACCATTAAACACAAGTAAATAAATTGTTTTTATCAGATTTCGCAAGGTTCATAGGTTACGCTTATGCTAATGTTATTAGCATGACATTATGACATTTCACGTTGCATAAATTGGCCTAGTGGCCAGTGGACTTTCCTCTACTCATATGAAGCCAGCATAACTTGCACCCAGGGGCCGGTTGCACCAACTGGTCTTAAGCCTGGTCTTAAGCTAAGTCAGTCGTAACTTGGCGTTCTAAGTCCGACCTTATAGTTACGCTGGTTGCACCAACAGGGCTTAAGCCTTCATCTCACTAAGACCGGGCGTAAATCTTACGCCTAGTCAAGAGCAGGCGTAAGGTTATTATCAAGCTGCTCTCATGCACTCTAGAGCGCAGAGAGCGCAACTTGGTTATGGCACGTCTCATCCACCGTCTGTATAGGCTACGAGCGGGCATTTAGACGGGAGAGGGTAATTAGGGACAGAAGCAATTGGACATAGCCTATATAATGACGAGGAGCTGATTGAGAGGTTTCACTTCGGTAGGAGAGATCAGTTTGAACTTATTGAAGAGCTGTCACCGGATTTACAGTTTGTGTTGGGCTGCAACGCAGCACTACCACCGGCCTTCCCACCAGGCAGGGGAATCCTCCCCAAATATGTCAACAATGATGTCACTGTAAATTGAGGTTTTCGGGGAGGACCCCTGCCAGTTGGATGATTTTTTTTTTTGGAGGAGATGTATTTTTTTGCCTTGCTGAGAAGATCTTTCCACTTTTTCCTCATGTCAGCCTCTGTATGAAGGCAGCCAGAGTCTGAACACGTATTGATGTGCCCCATTATCTCTGCCCATACCGACTGCTTTTTCTTAATTGTGATACGTCTCTGGCTGTAAAGCTTGATTAATTTTCTAATTTTAGTGTCGGTAAAGTTTTTGGTTGATCCTTAATGTTTTCTTCAAATCTTAAACTGTAAATAAACTGTCAACACAGATGAGAGGGGCTGTCAACTGTCAATTGTCATCTGTCAAGCACACAGGGTGATTCAGCGGCGCGTCATTTAACGTCACCACGCTCCTCTAGGCAGGCCGCATGGGGCATTCACATGGACGCGCACAGCTAAAACCAGCATAGCTAAGACCAGGCGTAAGCCCTGTTGGTGCAACCGGCGTAAGTCCACTCCTTAAGACTGGTCTTAACAAAGACTGTCTTAGGAGTTACGACCAGGCTTAGTAAAGACCAGTTGGTGCAACCGGCCCCAGGACTTTAAAAGTTACTGTGTGGCGGCTCAATTGTCCTTAGAATTTATTGTTTCTTATCTGTGAAATAAAAGTAACTAAAAGCATTGTCCTCTGAGGGAAATGGATTTCAGTCTTCAAATATACACAGAAAGGTCTGCGTCCCCATGACGTGTCATTACATTTCTGGTGACGTGCATGTCAGGCTACGGCATAGGGTATGAAGAGTCTACACCAAAGGTACGGTGTTGATTTGACACAGAAATATACATCCTGCTTTAGACAGAGCTAAAGCAATGGTACATTGTTGATTCTGTCTAACAGTTTAGTTTGTGGGTACAATTACGACTTTGTAATGTAATTATGTTGTATTTTTTAATCTTTCTCAGTGAAGCTGTCAGTTTTTTCAGTTCTAGAATGTTGTCTTCTTCAATGAACAATCTAGCGCTGTGTAAGCCAAGCTGCTTGTCTCTCCCCTTTTATTTAACCACCTTTCTCTTCTCTCTTCTTCACAGTTTTGCCATTGTCTGTCCAGATCCACAGCTTATTAGACCCCAGCAATCCCAGCATGCATGAGCAGGCAGACCTTTCTTGGCTTTGTTATTGGCAACAGCTGCACAAGGCTGAGTATTATTACCGTGAGCAATGTTATTGTCATTTTCCCCTCACTTTCCTCCAGTGATCGTAATAACATTGCACTGCCGAAGCAACATTAGCTGCCTTTTGAGCAAGACAGTTTGCAGGTGAAAGACATGGCATGGTAATAAAGGCATTAGTATGCCCTGCCATGCCTGCCTTCCATCAAATCCAAACAAAGCAATTACCTCTAACTGGGATTTGATGGTCTTTATGTAGATGCTTATTTTCTGCTGTTTGCTTGATAGAATACACAACTCAGCAAATGTTGCCCTTAAAGAGACTGCTGGCTGCAGTGATGCCTCTTTGCAAAGGCAATGATTCTGCAAATACAGCGAGGACTGACAAGGTGGTTGTTTTCAAAATTGTCTGTCAGACAGGGTTTCTGCATCCCATGAAAGCCTCAGCTGAACTTATGAAACATTCCCAATCAAAATGGGTGAGCAACATGACACTCTCATTACGTGACATATTCAGACATTTGCATTTCTAGACATGCAGTACGTGGCCACCAGAGGAGGGAAGAAAGGTACTGATACCTCACTTACTGACTTGGATCAAAAACTGTGGTTTATAACATATATCGTATATTGGTTACGATAACACTGACTCACCAAATTAAGCACTGACATCTGGAAATACAATGATGTTGCTAAAAAAAATTTCCAACAATGCAAAAATCCTGAACAGGCGACCATACAAGTTGTCCACAAACTACCCGCTTACTGAACTCATTTTTTTAAGAGAAAATAAAAGTGAACAGTAAATGTATTACCCAAACTGTTTCTTGTAAACATCCTTCACAGTGTACAGATGCACCTCCTGCTGCTCCATACTGTAGTTATGTGCACACACCCTCCATGTGTAATGAGGGATTATAAGCAACATGTGTGCTTGCTTTCAGGCTACATCCGCAATAATACATTTTCGTTTTAATGCATTCAGTCTATCCAACTAGCCATGTTTACGCCTAGTGTCCACACTGCTCGGGCGTTTTGGAGCCCCTAAAATGGAGACCATTGAAAACACTGCTGAGCCTGTTTTAGTTTGAAAACTCACTGTGTTACATTTTAGTCTGGATAGGCAGAAACTGAGACTTTTTTAAGACACCCCCGTTCACTTTCTAACTGGATTTCATCAGTGTCAACATAAACAAAACATTATAGCTGGGTCTACATACCTCTTATGATTTTATCATTCTTGTGTGGGTATTCCTTTCCAGTTGCCATGGCTTCCTACAACAATAGATAACACTTCTGGTACTGACCTAATATGCTGTAACAACTCTTTTTTCAGCTACGTTGACCACCTGAGACAGATGTGTTACATTCAGTAAAAGTTCCACCTCATTGTCGGTCCATTCAAAGAAATCTTCGGTCTTACTTTTTGGCATCTCCGTCGTTTTCTATGTAGCTAAGTAACCCACCGCAGAGTAGACAATCTGCTTCCTGCTTACATTGGTATACGCATACTCAGTGAATGTTCATGTGATTTCCAGGCATGTTAGTATGGACAGAGATAATTTCAGATATGGTGTGAAAACACTCCTGTATATGGTGATTGTTTTCAAAATATATTTGTGTGGATAGGACCTCCATTTCAGTCTGATCGTATATATATTTGTGTGTGTGTGTGTGTGTGTGTGTGTGTGTGTATGTGTGTGTGTGTGTGTGTATACTGGGCTCATTATGAAGCATAATGAGCCCAGTATACACGGTGCATTAGTCTTTGATCTTAGTCTAGTCTTTGATCAAATGCCTAATTTGACCTATACACTTCTTACATTCAATTCAAGCCATCTCTTGTGGTTGTATGAATCATGACTCTTGTCTGAAAGGTGGAAGTGGCAGGATGCTATATGTAATATCAATGAGTTTGCTCAGTTGTCAAGGAGACAACCAAGCCCAGTTCTAGGCAGGCATAAGGGGGCAGTCATAACTGTGAAGGAAGCGTCATGCTCCAGCACTGGATGGATTGCACTTTGTCAGGCCTCTACCCTAAGACCTGTCCAACTTGGGTGTCCCACCTGAAGACTAAGCTCCTGCTGGTATAGCTCTTAGGGTCACTGAGGCACACATTCCCCTGACCACAATATGGTGGCAATCCCTCAGGGACTATATATGTATATATATATATATATATATATATATATATATATATATATATATATCCTTAATTTAGAAATAAATTTGAACCTAATAATTACAATAACCTCACTATAGCCAGTATTTACCAAAGCTAGTCTTATAAAAAAAAATTATTAAACTAACAGAACTAACAAACACAACAGATATAGGCTAGAGCAGAACATTTTATATATTTTTTTGTTTTGTTTTGGGTTTTTTTGTCTTCTTTTGTTTGTTAGCAATTTAACAGATTTCTCTTCACTCTCCTTTGAGCTGCTGAAAGCTCCACGAGTTAAAAGTTAATAAAAGCTTTGTAAAAATCGCTGTGATTGTCCAAAAGCAGCGTGCCGAACAAGAGGCTGGGCGGGGCTTTATGTAGGGGTCTGGCACACACAGGGCATTTGTCCTCAGTATGTGACATGCAGCAGGCACTCATCTCTCGCTGTGCTTGTGTGATTGAAGAAACGATCGCACTGACAGGCTCACACTCTATGCTCACACTTTTTGTTAACTATATATTAGGCATCTCATGACACGAGACGCTATGACAAGTTTAACAGAGCTTCACTTTACTGCTGCATTCTGCCTCACTCAGACTGAGAAACCTGACACCAATGCATCTTGGCTCATTTGTATACTAAATAGTGATTGGGTGTTTACTGGGGGGAGGGTCTCTGCTGACTGCAGACAGTAGATCACACACAGCTGGCACACAGCACGGAGTGGAGTGGAGACAGATGAGAAAACTTTTCTGTTTTGTGCCTTTTTCGGCAGATTTGATTTGAGGGGGCAAGACATTTGTTTAAAGGGACATTGCCCCGTCTTGCCCCTGCGTAGAACCGGCCTCGGAGACAACTGAGCAAACTTCCTCATCAGCACCTCTTGAACTTTATGAAAAAGGTATGAGAAGTGGTTGACAGGCCAGAAAAAAAAGTAGTAATTGGACTTTTAAAGAAAACTACTATCTCTCAGATCACAAATACATTCAAGGGTAAAAACAAGGGTCTTTTCGATATTATACTTTTACTTTGCGTGTTACTAGTGCAACTTTTGATTTGCAGGCCTATGTAGGCCTATGCAGACCATTTAAAATCAGAACTGCAGTCACAGTAAGTCTTCTGTATTCAAAAACAGAATACAGCAAATAGAGTGATTGAACTCTAGTAGGCTATGCTACCAGAGTAAGGCTCCAATATAATATTTCTGTTGGGTGACAGGTTATTTGCTTCATGGATTATTTAGTGATTTGGATAGGTTATTAGGGATTGAAATGGGACAATAATTGATCATCATTGGAAATAACAATTACTTCTTGAGTCCTACATGATTTCATGAGTGCAAAACTCATGTGCTTAATATTCATGGAAGGTCAGTGTCCACTGAAACCTGCTGACCAATCCGAACAGTGCACAAGTTTTTATTAAAACAATGACATAATTAAATTATCAGATGACACTGCAATCTAAGCTCTATTGAAAAAGAACTGCGACCCATCTGGCTACTTTTTGGAGTTTAAAGGTTTGTGAAATGGTGTGAGGACAACCACCTTGTGTTGAATGTCAATAAGAAGAGATGGTGTTTGACCCAAGGACAATGGGCGACCACAGGCCAGTGGTCATCCACAACCAAACCATTGCACAGGTCCCATCATTTGAATATCTCAGTGTCATTGTTGACAACTCACCAACCTGGAACACACATGTTGATAATCTTTGTAGCACATTACAACGACGGTTGCATTTCTTACGTCGTCTGAGAGTTAATGGTGTTCATCAAAAATGTATGAATTTTTTTTTTACCAGGCACTCTTAGAGAGCCTAATCAGGTACAGTATCACAGCTTGGTATGGAAAATGTCTCTGTGAAGTTAAAAACCAAACTGTTCTGATTGATCCATACTACATGGAAAATAATTGGTATCAAAGAGCACCTTTCTATGCAGACTATTTTTGAACATGCTACTCTAAGTCAGGCCAATAAGATCATCAATGACTCATCTCATGTTCTTCATACAGAATATGAGGTGCTGCTCTCTGGTTGGAGATTTAGAATACCTTGTTGCAGACTGAACAGATTTAAAAACTCATTCATACCTATGTCTGTAAAACCTTTGAATATTGGCAGATAAAGCAAGAATTGGCACTGGATTATGGTAATTTGATGAGTTGTGTTTTTGGAGAGGTATTTTTAACATTTGATGTTATTTGTTTATCTTTTTTTATATTGCCACATTTGGTGTATAATGTTTTTGTTTATGCACTGTGCTGTATGTTGTATTTTTATGGCTGCAGTACGGGTGTAGAGCCTATGACAAACTTAAAGATAATCTTGATCTTCCTACATAGTTAGGGAAGTCAATGGTTAACTGCCCAGAATATGTTTTGATCAGTTATGCATGTTGGCCTATAGGTCAATTTTTCTACTCTTCATTTTACTGCACGGTGTACCATCTGGGCCTGGTGGGAGTTAAAATTAGTTAGTTAGTGCTGCTCATTCAGTGATTAATGCTTGCAGTTAGGGAATTTTAGCAAATTGCATAGACAATCTGTGAAAAAAATGCTTACCACTAGCTTTCTTCACTAATATGTTCATCTAGGTGTCGACTAACACCTATCAATTTATGCAAACCCAAATCCTTGTGGAAAATTCTTGGCAGCCAATAAAAATCACGGTGCTCAGAGGACCTGGGCAAAAAAAAAAGGGAAAATTTTGCCAATAATAGCTAGTGAGATGTCTATCTATGGTTTTTTGGGGTGCTGAATTGAGTCCAGTCATTATTTATCAGAAAAAAAATCACTCCCTGATCATATAAAAGGTATTTTATTGTGAAAAAGTTTTCGCTCGAGTGTCAAGGGAGGTGGTAGGTAGGCAGACTCAGCAGACTTCTTGGCTCCACCAAAGTGTAAATTTATTTACAGTGTTCGCCATTACATGTGCAAATTAGGCAAAAACAAACAAAAACCCAAACAAAAAGTCAAGCAAATAACTGAGGAAAATTAACTCATAATAAATCAAACATAAGGGCACATGTTCACAGCAGCACGGCCTCTCCTCTCAGCCTCGAGTCCAAACCTCAACTGCCTTTATATAGAGGGACTGACTCACACTTAGACTGCCTCAGCCCCTACCAGAACAAAAGGAGGTTGCAATACACACTAACCTTAACACAAGGAAATCAAATAAACACCTAGGATTAACTTACAAGCACATTTACATCACTAAATGAACTACGTAAATAATCCCAACCAGTTACTTTAAACTGCACTAAACAAACAAAAGAAATATTCCTACAAAAAGAAAACCTCTCCACTTAGTTCAGCCCAATGATGTCATTGATGACATCACTAAAACTATAAAAGACAGGAAGTGCTGGGCGGCGGCCTTTCAAACAATCCTGCATGGTGGGTCTGAACAAAGGAACAAACAGAGGTAAGTACTAGTGATGGTGAAATCGAAGCTTCATGAAGCATTGAACCACTTTGACACACCTGCTTCAAGAATGACACACTGCTTTGAAGCATTTCATACAGTCAGAAGAGTGACATCTGCTGGCTGTGTGTCAGAACTGCATCTAAGTGGAAGATCATTGGGACTGCCTGTAACGAGGCCTCGCTCCCAGTAGTCACGTGATTGTGGGCGTGCCGAAGCAGGGATCGAAACACTGCCTCGGAACACTTGCGCTTCAAAAGATCGACTCTGTCGAGCAAACTGGCTCGAGCGTAACATCACTAGTAAGTACAGACAAAGGAACAAACAATTCGACTAAGTTCAAACCTGAAACACAATAAAGGTAACTGAAACCAACTTATGACTGTGTGTTTGTTTTAATTTACTCATATGCATTGATATTAACTGTAACATAACAAGAACACAAACAAACCCGGGATAGTAAGTGGTGTAATGTTACGAAAGCAATGGTAAATTATAGCAAAATAAACGCATGTAAAAGTAACATGGTATACTGTGTACACTGAGCATGTAAGGGACAAGTGGTGAGTGAAGGTGCATTCTCACCCACTTCGTCACATTTATTAACATAATTAAACAGAACTCAACTCAATGGAAACGTTGTTTTATCAGTTTTCTAGTCAACCTTATTTATCAAACTCCCCAGCATCTCCCTCACACATCTTGTCATCTTGCTGGTTAATGTTCTGGCAAGAGTTGCCATGACAGTTGCCGCAAGCTGAGATACACCTGACTCCTTGCTTTTTACAGCAGCACCTGAGTGTGCTACAGTCGCCTGCACAGTTGCAGCTGACAAATGCCAGGAGGTAGTCTGGTGCATGGGGTCTGTTGAAGGAACCAGTGCATATCCTTGCTTAGTGAGTTGCCATCCACAGTCCAGGGCATCCAATGATGGACTTTGCAGCATGATCCAGTCCCTAGTCTGGAGGTAAGCCCGGAGAGAGTGTTGTCCTGCAGCTCCTGTTGTCAGGGGGAGTTTCTCAGGTTTGATGCTCCCAGCAGCAGCTCGCTTGCTAAAGATGTCAAATCGCAAGTCTTCCAAGTCTTTAGGTGGTTTGCCATGGAACATGAGCATGAAGAGCAAAGTTGCTTTGCTAAAGCCAGAAATTGCAGACACTGTATCACAGCCAGAGAGACTGTGCCAGAATATCAGATACTTGCGGTATCTCTCTGGGAGGGCCTCTCGGATCTTCCTGACATCATTTTTGGCTGTTGTGAGGAAGATTGGATGGTCTGCAGCATGGTGAATTAGCATAACCATGATGTCAGTGTCCTCAGTCCTCACCTCAACAGGGGACTCTCTTGCCTCATCTTGAGCAGCCCGGATGATAGAGGTGTCTGCATCATCAGAGCACCATTGTACACTGAGATCTGAGGCTTGCTAGCGATTTCACCTTGTGCTTCTTTTCCATTGAATCCAGAATAGTTTTCCCATCAATCTTGGCCTGTATGGCTCTACCAACCTCCTCTGCCTGATCAGCATTGACTCGGTCTCCAGGAGAGCTGCTGAAACCAGTGGAAAAGGATGCCAGGGTCTTCTTGTCTCTTGTGGCATCAAAGGGGTTGACTTCTTCCAACCATCCAACTATGGCATTGACAGCATCATCATCTCTCTTCATCTGGGCTTTTTTGACATCTGTGTGGACAGGCACCCCACATTTGACCATGCTTCCTTCCAGCTCCTGGTGAATGAACGAGAAGTGGTTCAGAGTCTGAACCCAAGACTTGTGAGCAGACTCGTTCCGGGAACGCCCTCTGTTCAGACCACCAGAGGATTTAGCCTCATGCATGAGTGTGGTTTCTATGGTGATGTCAGTCCTGTGGTTCTCAGACCACTCATAGTCTGAGAACCTGACTGCATGGTTGCCGTACTCAGTACACTTTGTGAGAGTTTCCTGGAACACAGGAATCCCTGTCAGGGATTAAAGGTTTGAACATTATATTTACATGAAAAGAAATGAAATGAAAATTTTAATTCAGGTCAACAATTTGTATAGCCTGAGATAAAAAGATTTACAGATCAGAGAGGTTTTAATTACATGTTTTCTCATCTTTTGATGTCCTGATGAAGTCCTCCATGTCTTTGAACTCCTGCTTGCTGAACACAACATCTCTCAGCACGAACTTGGCAATTCCTGCAGATGCAAAGTGAAACCGGATGACCTTGGCATAAGCCCCTCCTGAGAGGATGTGTTCTGCTGTGCTGCTGCCTGGGTAAACCAGCTGTATCAGCTCTTGCAGCCCAGAGTCTGCCATGCCACCCCGATGGATCCCAGGAAGCTTTTCGGGAGGTGGAACCCACCTAGTCTCGTGATGATGGGCAAGTCAGACTGGAGGACTATCTGAGTTGCTTTCAACCATATTGGCAGGTCAAATGTGATGACAGCAGGAGACTGACCGCTGCATAGGCACTCCATTAGAGAAGTGTCGATGGTGCTGTAGTCATTTGGGTCACCCTCAATGATCGGAAGAAATTCAACAAGGGACTTCTCCTTGCATTCAAGTTTGTGTATTGACTTAATGAAAACATTCCAGTTGGCATGTTGGAATGCTGGGTCATAATTCTTGATGGCCCATCCTGCCATCCAAGTGGTGTCCCCTGGCTGCGAGGCTGGAGGGATTTGTTGGAGATCAGTTGCTGGGACAACCTTAACATCTGCCAATCCAAGTTTCTTCTTTGGGACAAAGGGCAGAATCGTTGAGTGTTGCTGCTTTCTCCTCAACAGTATCTACCTTCTTGGCACTGTGGCAAAGAAGCTCTTCTCGTCTTGTTTCAGGGGCCGGCGAAGTAACTTTGATGACACCCATAGCATGGAATGCTGTGTTCCTGTTTAGTGACACAATGTTGAGATCTATGTTATCACCAACACATTGTTGAACTTGTGGTATCTGACGTGCCATGTTTATGTTCAGTTAGGGGCCCAGGTCAAGATTTTATCACGGCCCAGGTCAAGGATTGATAAGACAGGTTGAAAGGTTGGATTCCATCTAGATTGTCTCTCTGTCACCTGTTTCATTTTGTCTTAAAGTTCATCAAAACAACCAAACTTATATAAGCAGAATATTTGGGACTGTGATTCAGAGCAGTTCATATTGGCTTCAAACCCTCTCTCAGGCAATCCTAGGTGCTTGATTTGATGCTGTACTTCTTGTAATAAACCTTTCTATATACAAGCAAGACGGTGTCAGCAGAGTCTCCTTCATCACCTTCATATCATCGCTATCTCATAAACAACAAACTGGACTTTACTCTGGAACGAAGAGAGCAGAGGTTTGAGGATCCTCATCCATCTCATCATCATGACTTTCCTTTTGCTCTTCTGCCTGTTCTGGTGATAGGACTTCATCAACCTCAGCTTCCTCAGTCTCCAAGGCTCCTGCTTCATCCTTGTCTGCAATCATGGTGTTCTGATCCCTGCTCTCAAATCCGTTTTTCACGTTCAAGTGACAATACTTATAGTGATGGAGCTCAGCATATGACTTAAGAGTATCCTAAGTGATGACAATGGTCAATCAGCCACTTTGATCCAAACATGTGGTCAAGCTGAATCGTGAGTACGAGTTGACAGGGCTCACACGTAACACACCCAATTCCTGTTACAAGATTGATATGAGTCCAATGACTAGGGGTAATATTTTAGTTGTAAAGCATAGTACTATAAATGGACGATACCAAAGTGTATATTATTTTTATTACTGAATACCTCAGGGTTTGTAACTGAGTGCTTGAATAGGGTCCGGCACCGAAGATGATACAGTGTTTCTTCTGTAACCAAATCTATGATCCTAGATAGGCGACTGGCAACCTCAAGTCCCCAGGCATCTCCTCGTCTCATTGCTGACTCCATCAAACTCTTTTTCAGTCTGTCCTGGTGATAGTCAGGTGCACGATACACTTTCCGCGCTCTGTCTGGGTGATGCCACATATATGCAAGATTAAAGTATTGCACTTTGAGTAGGACAGTGAAGACAAATAAATAAAAGGAATCCTAAAAATTTATATTTGAAATTTTGCAGGACTCTGTAAACGGGCAACTTACTTGGATTTCATTCCAATGTTCCAACGTTGATGCCTTCATTACAGAGTATGCAAACCACAAGATAGACAAGATTTGCTGATGTTGTTTTGGACGTGGAGCTGGAGGTACTTGGCCCAGACAGTGTCCAGCGTCTTTTCACCCTGTCTGAGCATTGGCCCTCTTCATCTCGTTCTAGGGAATTGATTGTTTAGAAAAGACGTTTTGGCTTATTATTGTTCTTTTTATTTGCAATGTCATATTTCTTCTGAAGGATGAATATAAAAAAAAAACAACTTACGATTAGCAGTTAGAGTTGCAGTGGATATACTTCTAGCATGACTGTACAACTCTGTTCTACAAATACAACTTTGGGGCTTCTCCATTGTTCCAGTCCTCATTTAGTCTCCTGATCAGCTCTGCATCACCCACTTGCTCAGAATATGATAAGATCTGTGAGTGGCCTTTTTTGGACAGGAGAGTGTATGCCTCTCAGTCCCAGGACCATATTCTTGTGCACACTGTCCTAAAATGCAAGACATTTTTTGTCACAAAACAGACAGAACACACATACAATTATGTGTTTCAACATCAGAAAGTTCATTTTATTTTTAATAATTTAGTGAGTCTGCTACAGAATCATTTTAAAGCTAAAATCTTTTAGCTAGCTAACGTTAACTAGCTAACATTAATACCTAGCTAGCAACACCTATTAGTATAGAGTATTCAGATGTTCATTTTGAAGCAATAACTGAGATATAATTTAATTTATGTACGTTAGCAGTCATCTAAACTTTAGATAAAAGAAGAGAAAAACTTGCCATGCCAAAACCATGCGAAGAAGTAACTTTCTACTTTTCCTGTGAACTTTTACTGTGTTCATGATTGTCGTCTGTGAATATCTCCAGGTTTGCTTTTAGCAAGGCCAATTTCAATGACCGTTATTAGCTAACGTTATTGCACGGCTACGGTTCACTATTTTAATTATTACACAGTGTTTTTCAGTCCGGTATCTACCGTTTACGTCTAGGTCCGGACCAAAGTAAATTACCTGTTTTTTTCCGGCCATGAACCAGCATTAACGTAACATTATGCTTCTGCCCATCCATGCAGTTATAAGTACTAGCTAGCTAGCTAATGTTAGCGTCAAAGTTACTATGAGACAGTTTGAATTCTTTGTGCCATTTTCAACCTGATCTCACGGAAATACGTGAAATGACCACAACCTCTTAACACCGCATTCGGTGGCAGCACGTATCTAGATGCAATGTATTAACTAGCTCGGCTTTATTAGATATTAGATATATTCAGTAGATCTATCTTTTTACGACCCTATTTTACAACAAGCCTCAAACAAACCCACTGTCCCAAAAACGCTGTTTCTAGCGTATTAGCTAAAATATCGAAAATTAGCTGACATCTTTACTTTTTCTTAACTTAGTTTATCTAGATGCAGTATAATAACTAGTTCGGCTTTGCTAGATATTAGATATATTCAGTAGATCTGTCTTTTTACGACCCTATTTTACAAGCGGCAAACAACCCGCCTGTCCCAAAAACGCTGTTTCTAGGGTATTAGCTAAAATATCGAAAATTAGCCGACATCTTTACTTTTTCTTGACGTAGTTCATTTAGATGCAGTGTAATAACTTGTTCAGCTTTACTAAATATTAGATATACTGGGTAGATATATATTTTACAACTCTATTTAGAACCCTACTTTGCAAATCAGAATAACTACAACTATGTTGCTGATATGTATCAAGCTGCATGGCGTGGTCCCAGGGAAATGTAGTTTTTAAAAAGTGTTTTTCCTAGATTTGGACGTTGTAAATACTGAATTGAGAGTACACTGTGGACTTTAAGGGGATGGTAAACATACTTGTGTAATTAGATTTTAAATATCTAATTTCTAAATGGGTGAAAATTAATTTTTATCAATTTTATTCATTTTTATTTTATTATTTTTTGTCAGTATGGATAAGCTGCTTTGACAGCAGTGCTGTCCAATGTTGAAATTAAGTATCATAAACAAAATATGCTAATGAACTCCCAGCAAACAAGGTGACATGATGAACAACACAGCTAGGAGCTAACGTTAGGCTAACTTTAGCTAACGTTAGCTAGAGATGTTAAAGATAACTTTATATTTCTTTCCAGCAAAGTGACAATATGTTGCCTCAAACACAATGTTGTCTTACCTTAAAACAGATGTAGACATCATTGTCAATCTTATTCACGCTGAGTTGATGTTGTGGTCTGACGTTAGCACACAACTTTATCCAAAGGAGACACTTTTGTGTGTTTTTGAGATGTGGTTTAAAGTGTAAAAAATACACCTGGTCGCCCAGCCTCTCAGGATACCTTGTGTCAGAGTTGCATGTACCCCATGCACACTGTTTGACCATTTTTAAACTTCAAATCTCAGAAAAAGCTGGGGTGTCGTTGGCTTAATGGATAGAACAGGCGGCCCATGCACAAGGCTGTTACCGCAGCGGCCCAGGCTCGAATCCGGCCCGTGGCCCTTTGCTGCATGTCACTCCCTCTCTCTCTCCCCCTTTCGCGCTAGACTGTCCTGTCAATTAAAGGCTAAAATGCCCAGAAAAATATCTTAAAAAAAGAAAAAAAAATCTCAGAAAACGCTCATAAAACGGAACAAAACTGACTTAAGCATTTCAATGAACGTCCAGGCAGAGAATGTTCGAGTGTGTGTGAATGGCTATAAGCACTGTGATTGGCTCATCGCGTTTGAGGGTGGGATTTAGCCATAGGTCAATTCTTGGCAGATGATCAAGACGACATGACCGGGGAAAAAAAGTGAATCCATAACATTCTCCCTGCCTGTGATTATCAAAATGTTAAAGTAAACACATGCATCAACACAGGGCAGGGCCTTGACTAGGCATGGTGTGTGTCTTGCCAGATATTGACTCATTACAAAGATTTAATGGGATAGAAGTGTAGTGATTACTGTGTCCATGATGAAAGCTTTATTAAGAGGATTAAGAACAGAGAGACTTGTCTCCTTTCATGCCAGACGTGACCAAGACTCCAAGACTTCTCACCTTTCCAGTTGAAGCTTTACGCTTTCACTCACTCGATCACTCAGGGGCAACACTGGAACTAGATTAACCAGACCTGACTGTCTGCATTAGCTGATGGGAGGAAAAATATATCAGTTTGATACAGTGGCCCTGGAAGCCACACTGCCCACAGCCAGCACACTGCTTCTGAAGAGGACATGAGCACATGAAGAAATCAACAGCGATTTAACAACATGTGCAGCATTTAGATGAAAAGTGCTGCAAAACAAAATCAAATATAGAAACATGGTGCTTAAACAGAAAGCACAGGGTCCCAAAGAAAATGTTAAGAATGCTATCTATTTAATAAAACAAAATATAAGATTCAGCCCCCTCCCCTTACTAATAAGGGTGGACCCCAATGATAGCCTCTCCTTCTGCAGGCTATATAGGTTTGAGTCAGATAAAGCAGAGATGCAATGCAGACACACTCCTCCAAAACAGACCTGAGCTCCCCTGGAAGCATCAAAATATCCTACATTTGGGTTGCAGCTCTCTAAATATTGAAAAATATCCATTAGAATTTCTAACGCGGCATTAAATTAAATCAGAAATACATACAATTGAATGAAAAGCAAAAATCCTGTCATCTGCAATTTGTGTGTGTCCTGGCCAGTGCAGCTGACTTCATTTGCTGACAATATTTTGTGTACATGATTGATCTGCACAGTGTGTGTTATGTATCAAGGCTCATTGCCTTCTTTGTATGTCTGTGCTCATGTAAGTTGGTTTGCATTGCTGTACATTTGACTACTTTAAATAGTCAGATACATTCACACTGTGAGGAGAAGCTGTGCTCTCCTTACACATTCTGCCCACTGACACACACACACACACACACACACACACACACACACACACACACACACACACACACACACACACAGTCTGTCCACCAACACACACAAAACTGGAAGCAGTGTGTCTTGTGACAGCAAAGTGGCAGAATTAAAACAGTGACTATTGTCTTTTGTTGCCTTGGTTTGTGGCTGATGAAGTTACAGTCTGTTAGTGCTGCAGGAAAATTAACTAATATTTTTATTTTTTGTTTAAACATTTTGAAAGCTTGATTCAGATATTATTGCATATATAGGCAAGTTAAATCTAATTATTTATCTGATCTGATTTATAACAACAGATTACTGGTCTCTCTGCATTGCTATCAGTTCACGCAGGAGCTGATTTCGAAATCCTTAAATGGACTAGCTTTCTTGTATCTCTCCAGTCTTATTTCCCCATATACTCCATCACTCCCTCTGTGTTCCCTTGATGCCAATTACTTAACCATTCCTCGCTTTAATGAAAACTCTTCTGGTGGTCGAGTCTTTGCCCACCAAGCTCCACTTTTCTGAAATAATCTCCCACTGCAAATTCGTCAGGCAAGCTCTGTTGATACTTTCAAATCCAGGGTTAAAGCACATCTTTTTTTTCTGCTCACTATGAGCTCTCTCAGTTTCAATGGCTGAGAACCCAAATCTCAGACCTTGTCAACAAGTAGATAAGATACCACTATCAAATCAACCTTGTTGTCATTCTGACATTATTATCTGTGTGCGTAAATGTGCATAGAAGCGTGTGTTACACTTTTTTTTTACATGTAATATCGTGTGTCATATCTGATGTTGGTTTCACTGATTTGAAAGGTGTACAGAGACTTGCTGGGTGATCTGCACTTCAAATGAACTAAAGTTGGAGCTACAGTTGAAATAACGTATATGTTTATTGGCATACAGAGCAGGGAAGTGAGGTCAGATCACAAGTGGTCACTTGAGATGCATGGGGATGTGTGAACAGACAGATTTAGAGCTGTCCGCTTGTGATTTGACCCCCAAAGATACATGTTATACCAGGTGCAGATAGGCTCTTTGTCTCTTCTCCTCTGTGCAAATTGTGAGCTTGAGATCTGTCTCTTGTGAGTTTGTGTTTTTTTTCCCCCCAGGTTTCCATGGTGGAAAGGAAGTCATGTGACATTCAAGCAAATGTATGGTTTATAATGTTGGGCTATATAAATAAAACTCAACAGACTTGATCATTTATACCACCATGCCATTCAGTGCTGATTCTGACTGCCTTCAGTTCAGTAGTACATACATTTTTCTGCTAGTACAAGCTGGAACATTCAGTTCAGTACAAATCTAGGCACTTTATATAAGGTTATTAGCACAGCGGTCATTGACTTGCAGCACAGTTGCCACATTGCAGTTGTTTTGTTTCTGCTGCCTACTTCTCCACTTCATCCCTCTAACTCTTTCACTAAGATTGTCCTCCATTGTTGTGCACACCAAAGAGCAAACCTGACAAGTGTTCAAGCTCTGATTTCAGCACGATCTGACTGGTTACATGCAGTTTTGAATGATGTGTCTAATGTAAAGAAGTGATTTTGGTGTTTTGCAAAAAGTGTGAGGCTTAGAATGTGCATATAGTTCTGCAAATCTGGGCTGACCTTTTGCTCCTTGTGTGTTGAGTTTAATAAAAAAACTATAAAATGTCGCCCTTATAAATCAGTTGAAATTTCCCACAGTTGCGTTAAAAGAATGCTTATTAAATATGAATGAAGTAAAGAGCACACAGATAAAAGTTAATGAGACCTTTATTTATTCCTCTTGTCAAACATCATATGGTTGTTAACATGATGGTTAACAGGTAAGTTTAGCACAAAGTATATCATCCATCCATCCATTTTCATCTGCTTATCTGAGGCCGGGTCCCAGGGGCAGCAGGCTGAGCAAAGCACCCCAGACTTCCCTCCCCCGGCAACGCTTTCCAGCTCCTCCTGGGGGACCCCAAGGCGTTCCCGGGCCAGACAAGATATGTAATCCCTCCACCATGGTCTAGGTCTGCCCCGGGGCCTCCTACCAGTGGGACATGCCCAGGACTCCTCCAGTGGGAGGTGCCCAGGAGACATCCTAGTCAGATGCCTGAACTACCTCAACTGACCCCTTTCGACGCGAAGGTTTCTGACAGAGAACCATGGCCTCAGACTTGGAGGTGCTGACTCTCATCCCAGCTGCTTCACACTCGGCTGCAAAACGCCCCAGTGCATGCTGGAAGTCACGGTGTGATGGAGCCAACAGAACCACATCATCTGCAAAAAGCAGAGATGCAATTCTGAGGTCCCCAAACTGGGCCCCTTCCTCCCCCTGGCTGTGCCTCGAGATCCTGTCCATGAAGGTCACAAACAGGATTGGTGACAAGGGACAACTGTGGCGGAGGCCTACACCCACTGAGAACATGTTGGACTTTACACCAAGTATGCGGACACAGCTCTCACTTTGGTCATACAGGGATGCCAGACAAGAGTCTGGCACCCTGTACTCCCATAGTACCCCCCACAAGACCCCCTGAGGGATGTGGTCGTAAGCCTTATCCAAGTCCACAAAGTACATGTAGACTGGATGGGCAAACTCCCATGACCCCTCCAGCAGCCTCACAAGGGTATAGAGCTGGTCCACTGTTCAACGGCCAGGACTGAATCCGCATTGCTCCTCCTGAATCTGAGGTTCGACGATCGGTCGGAGCCTCCTTTCCAGCACCCTGGAGTAAACTTTACCCAGGAGGCTGAGCAGTGTGATACTCCCATAGTTGGAGCACACCCTCCGGTCCCCTTTTTTGAAGATAGGGACCACAACCCCAGTCTGCCACTCTGCAGGCACTGTACCCGACCTCCACGCGACACTGAAAAGGCATGTCAGCCAAGACAGCCCACTAGTGCCCAGAGCCTTCGGCATTTCAGGGCGAATCTCATCCACACCTGGCGCCTTGCCACTGGGAAGCTTTTAACTACCTCAGCAACTTCTGCCAGGGATATGGCAAGAGTGCCCCCGAGTCTTCAGGTTCTGCCTCATTCACAGTGGACGTGATGACCGGGTTCAGAAGGTCCTCAAAGTGCTCCTTCTATCGGCCAACGATGTCCCCAGTTCGGGACAGCAGTTCTCCCTCTCTGCTTAGTACAGCCTGAGACGAGCCCTGCTTTCCCTTCGTGAGTCGGTTAACGGTCTGCCAGAACTTCCTTGAGGCCAACCAAAAGTCCTTCTCCATAGTCTCCCAGAACTCCTCCCACACCCAGGTTTTTGCTTCAGCGACCACCACAGCTGCAGCTCCTCTGGCCAACAGGTACCTTTCTGCTGCTTCAGGAGACCCGTGGGCCAGTCAGACCCGAAAGGCCTCCTTCTTCAGCCTGACAGCCTCCATCATCACTGGTGTCCACCAGCGGGTTCTTTGAACATGGCCCACTCAGACTCCATGTCCCCAACCTCCCCGCGGATGCACAAGAAATTCTCCCCGAGGTGGGATTTAAAGACCCCACGGACAGGGTCCTCAGCCAGACGTTCCCAGTTCACGTTCACTACATGTTTGGGTTTACCAGGTCTGTGCGGCAGCCTCCCCGCCATCTGATCCAACTCACCATCAGGTGGTGATCAGTTGACAGCTCTGCTCCTGTCTTCAGTGTCCAAGACACACAGCCGCTGCTGATAAGACCACAAGATCAATTAATCTTTGGCCTAGGGTGTTCTAGTACCAGGTACACTTATGAACCTCCCTGTGCTCGAACATGGTGCTCGATACGGCCAGTCCATCACACGCACAGAAGTCCAATAACAAAGCACCACTCGGGTTCAGATCAGGCAGGCCATTCATCCCAGTCACCCCCCTCCAGGTTTCTCCGTCATTGCCCACGTGAGCGTTGAAGTCCCCCAGGAGAATTATGGAGTCCCCAGCTGGCACCCCTTGCAGGACGCCGCCAAGAGACTCCAAGAAGGCTGGGTACTCCGCACTGCCATTCGGTGCATAAGCACAAACAACAGTCAGAGAACTTCTCTTTGCGACCCGCAGTCACATCGAGACGACCGTCTCATTCTCCGGGGAGAACCCCAACACAGCAGCGCTCGGCCTGGGGCTTGTGAGTATCCTCACACCCACCCGGCGGAACTCCGGAACTCTGGAAAATGCGAGAGTCCAGCCCCTCTCCAGGATTTTCGTTCCAGAACCAGTGCTGTGCATGGAGGTGAGCCCAAATATATCTAGTCGGTACCGCTCCACTTCCCGCACCAGCTCCGGCTCCTTTCCCACCAGAGAGGTGGCGTTCCACGTTCCAAAAGCCAGTCCGTGATGCCAAGGATCGGCATGCCAGGGGCCCCGCCCCAGCCTGCCGCCCAGCACACAATGCACCCAACCCCAATTTCTGTCCCTGCGGGTAGTGGGCCCTCAGGGCGACAGCTCCATGTTGTGTTTTCTGGCTGAGCCCAACCTGGCCCCATGGCCTAAGGCCCGGCCACCAGATGCTTGCTGGCAAGCTCTCCCCCAGGGTCTGGCTCCAGGAGGAGGCCACGGTGTACCCATACCAGGCGAGATACTTTGCTCCTGAAAGGTCTGTTTCATCAAGGTCCCAGGATCAACACAGCTCCCAGGTTCACAGGGACATTCAAACCCCTCCACCATGTTAAAGTGGCGATTCTCGGAAGAGAAAAAAAGTACCATACGTAAACAAAACAGGTGAGTGTTGTCTCATTGCAATATTGCTGACAGTAAAGAAAATGCTCAAACAAATTGTTTTCTTCATAACTGAATAAAGTGAGTAATCCTACTGGGCATTAACTAATACAGAAAATCCAGAGCTGCTTCTGAAATAGATAATGATAATGTCACAATTGTCTTTTTTAGAGGCAAAGAAGACATAGTACTGAAAATGATTGTCTGTGCAAGTGTACCCATGCACTGTAGTTTTACATGAGCACTAACCACAATGAACTAGACCAGTTAAAAGTTGTATACTGAAGTGTTACTTGCAATTAACTTGGACAGGTGAGACACTGGTGATGCACCTGGTGTGAACTGGCAACTGACACTACCACAAATCTTGTAAAAACACTGTATGACAAGAAAACTTAACCCATTATAACAAGGAAAGTTTGTCATGATAACAGCCTGAGCTGATTTTTGTTTTCCAATCATGGTAGTAATACTGTTGTAGCATCTACAATTACATGCAAAGACATGAATAAAGGCAGTCATGAATTGCTCACCAGTACAACAAGACATCATTCTCTGTTTCTTGAAGCTTTGGCAGATGTTTATTATTGTGTCAAGAAATGTCTGTTATTTTGGTTATGTTGCAGAACTTGCTTTTTTTCAAATGCATTTCTTCGGGCCTTTGAACTCAGATTGTTTCTGCTTCTGCGTTTATCCATCACGCCCAAGTCCTGACATCACTATGATAAATCCTCCTGGGCCTAAACTGCTTTGGCACATTTAAACACAAAAAAAAATAAAAAATCAAGAATAAAACAAAACAAAAAATGAAAATCCGGTGTCATTTCTGAAATGCTATCTCACAATTCGGCAAATTCCTATTGTGCAGGCAAAAGGGACTTGCATACTTAAAATGACTGCATTTGCAAACATGTACATACATTGAAGTATAATTTTAACACTAACAATAAACTTGAACCACTGAAACACTGGACATGCACCTCTTGTGAACTGACGACTGATTGACTTCATGAATCTCTATTTTAGAGGCAAGTTATCAGTTATCTTAGGAAGTTTTTGAGAGTTGCCCAGGGGGTTAAAAACTTCATAATCAACTGACCAGTAAAAACACTGAATAGAGCACTCTTACGTTACAAATTAGTGTTTCTCTCATGCTGTTTGGCATGTTGGAGACAGGCTGCTAACTTAGCACCTGCTAATGAGTGCTTTTTCTCTTTTACCTTAAGATCAAGATATTCAGGGTTTTTTTTATCTGGAGCTGAATTATCTGCAGAGGTCTCTTCCCCTCCAAAATGAACAAACCCACTGATTTAAACCAGTAAAAATAGTTTTTCCTATGCTCTCATGGCCGAGGGGCTTCTAACTACGGTGGTTGATGTGAAAATGCCCTTTCTAGAGCCAGTGTTTGGTTTGTCTGTCCTGGGCTACTGTAGAAACATAGCAGTTCAACATAGCAATCTCTGTGGGTGAGAATGACTCCCTATGTCGACATAATTGTCTTGTTCTAAAGACAATACACAATCATTCTTCTTTTCAAGTTATTATACACAAAAGAAAACATTACTTATTATATTAAATTTTTGCCAACAGAGTATTCCAGGAATGATGTTTTTGTGTAGGGCGGTGTGGAAGTTAGTGTCATCCTGGTTTCCTCAACAATTGGATTGGATTATTGCCAAAAAATAAGCTCTGTGGCAAACAACAGTTTATGATACTTGGATGTTTTGTTCGGCAAGATAATCTTCACCAATGAACACCACTTTTTTTAAGCATAAATGCAATCGCCACAAGTAAAAAACTAACATTATGTTGTAAACCAGCTGCATTACAGGCCATCACTTAACGTTGCAAGCACAACATACAGACAGCACACAGATATAGAAACAAAAGTGTTTAAATGGACTTTGTTATAAATATATTCCAGTCTTAACTTTTTAACAGAAAAGTGTTCTTTGAAATATATAAACTCGGTGATCTCAGTGGCTTCAGTGATCTGTAGATAGTGAAGCTTTCTGTGTTGTTTTGAAAAGGAGTGGTTAGTCTGAACTAGTCTTTCATTTCAATTTGATGTTTTGAAGGAATCTTTCTTACACTTTTGAGAGTCTGAATATTAGAAAATGGCAGCAGGTTATGTAAGTCCTCAATCTTTTGTGCTGCACCTGTAGAAACATGCAACGCTGTTTGCATACAAAGAAAGATGCCAATTTGTGCTTTAGTGTCTCACTGTCCATATCTTCTAAATTCTCTTCAACCTTGTTTGGTCTTACCTATTACGAGATGATCTCCCTGCTTGTTTATCAGATTGTTCACCATCATTTACCTCATCTTTCATATAAGCTCTTGCTATTGTTTGAAAATCCTTAAGTGTACAGTTTTTGTGGTTTCTGTGAGAACTGAAGGTTAGGCAAGTGATTGTTTTGAAGGTACATCATACTATATTGTACAATTGCTTGATTATTGAAATAATGTTCAACAGGGTTAAAAGGGTTTCAATTCTAACTGTAAATGTCACACAGTTCACATTGCAATGTTGAATTTTCATGGACTTTTCCAGTTGTGTGTTACATTTACAATCGTGATGAACCAGGTGTTTACAATGGACATACACTGTCATGTATGTCAGCCTGTACACACCATGTAAATACAGAGTCCAGAAGAAAACTAATGCATTATACATTTCTGCACAAATATGTTACATCTGCACATTTTTTTATGTATCATATCAAGCTGTTCAGCAAGGAGGCAGGTTGGGATGGCTGATGGATCATCAAACAGAAGACTTTCCCCCAGATTTTCCCTAGATTGAATTTTGAGTCATTTTAAAGTATGTCCTCATGATGTTTCTTTATCCTAAACCTAACCACAATAACGTTACATACCTAAACCTAAAGACACCCACAAAACACAGGACTCTTCCGTGGGACTCTTCCTAGAAGGCGGGTGTTTGGAACTTGTGCATTCATTATAACATTTATAAAGTGACATAGTATATAAGCTGACTTTGTCATCAAAGGGTGGATGGGATGGGGGGGTGGTGTGTTAGGGTTGATGGGATCATGGATGGCTTGTCACGTAGGTGAGATGCCTGTCAAGTTGCAGACCACTGTTGGAGACCAACAAACAACAAAACACACTGTGTTTTAGCAAGTCAGTGCCATGTTTTCAGTGACCTTTTAAACACCAGGCGTGGGTGGCCTGTTGCTGTTGTTCCACCAAACAATTATCTTTTTCTATTCATAAGCAAGTGGTTCTTATGCCTTAACCTAACCACAAGCTAACAGCATTGTGGAAATACAAAGTTTCAACATATCTGCTATATTTTTATGTAATATGCAGAATGCCAACACCTTTGTCTGGAATTCTGGAAGCTGACAAACTTTTGAAAGAGTCTCTTGACTAGATGTGAATTAGTATAAAATGCTCTGCATGCAATCCACCCCTGAAACACAAGGCACATATAGGACATATTCAGTTTTGCAAATAGCGTTTTTGCTGCGGGCCCTGTAATTTGCAAATGTTGAATAAATGACAGGATACACCTCTATTTCACCATTATGAAACGTATCTCATTGAAATCATAACAACCCCATTCATGTTCCATGACTGAATAGACAATGGCCAGATTGAATCTGTCATAAAGCAGGAAGAGGACGTGCAAAGTGGCCAGCTAAAAACTCAGGAGTAAGCCACTTGCTTTAAAGGTATACTCCAAAGATTTGGGAGTTATGCCCTTTCTCTATCATTTTCATATTGAGACAACATGATCAATATCTTTTTAGTGTCTGTACATCCAGTGGCTGGGTCTCAAGAGGTTAGCATTACGCTTATAGGGGGTCAGCACCATACTCGGTAAAAGTGAACAAAAAAATGTTACAGAAACCCTGAAGCTGGCATTTCTACAGGTGCATTTAAAACAAGCATGTTTAAACATTAAATCTAAAAACGAGTCCTTTTTAATCGTTTTAGAAGAAGTTTGATACATGGAAGTATAGTGTGTTTACGTCCTGCGCAGAGGGATACACCGGTGAGCAACAGCTGCAGCTGGCTCTGGGACAGGTACACTAGGTCACTAAAACCAAACAAAGAGACGACACGGACGATATTACTCACTCGACTGAAATGTGTCCATTGGCTCCTGCAGGCCTGGGGCATTTTTTCCACTTTATCTTAGGAATGTTGGGATTCACAGGACAACGGTTGATTTATCATTTGGTAAAATCATCACTGGACATTTAAAGGCTTTTTCCTCTGCATGCTCTTTGTCTTCAAACAAAGAGAGCAGGTGACACCCATCTCCACATGAGGTCTCACCTCACACCTCAGTGAGACACAATTCTCACAACTTGATTGGACAGTACTATTACAGTGACATGCCTCTCTGTGATGTCACCAAACTCTTAGCTAAGTCTTTCTCTAAAGCTGCGGAGCAGCTCACACCTCTTTCCGGCTGGGCCTGGACCAGCATAGAGGCCTAGACCTTTGCTCCATAGCCCAAAGCACTAAAGGGAGGGCAATTGATCATAGGCTCTCTTGCAAACACACGGTTTGCAACTAGCTTTCCAGCAACAAGGAACTAAGTGAGTTAGCACCAGCGTCTAACTCTGCTAAACCCTGAGCAAACAGCTTCCTCAGAGTTGTTCCTTTTGGAACAAAGGACACAACAAAGACTGCACCTGGAACTATCTTCCCAGCCTTCTTCTGCCGGCTAACTAAGCAGTACACCTCCAAGTGGCTCTTTCTCCCATCCATTCAAGGGTCCGTAACGTAACAACTGGGCATAGCTTATCACATCTTAACAGGCTAAGCAAGACTGTTTAACTTGTTGTATGTGATGCCATTGAGTCATTGTTGTGATAGTTGCAGTTAGGTCATTGATGTTCACAAACAGATTCTTGCATACAACTAAACAATCTCTGCACTAATCCAGACCGTTTGCAACATAAATCACATTCACATAGATTCATTAACAAATAGGCTTTCAACAGAGCTGCACCCAAACAGGCATCTCAAAGTTCTCACCTCTTTTCCTTTCTCTTTGTCCTGACCACACAGTCAGACAAACACCTCCCCCGATCTGAAGCCAGCTTTGATTCGGCCCTCTTGTAGTTCCCTGTTGTCAGCCATTTTGTTTTGTATGCCAAACGGCTCTTTGATCACCACACCCACCTTTGTCTTTCTCTTTTCTCTCTCGCACACACACACACACACACACACACACACATATACACACCAAGCTTGTATATACTTACAATTTGTGTGTTTATTCAAGAACTCCGAAATCCTTCAGGCATTACTGTTAATTTGGGTTGTTATCATTAATTTAAATATTAATCAAAACTTCAAATGAATAGTTTAGCGTATTTTATGAGACTGATATCTTTAACTGGCTATCAGGTGATTTAATGTTAATTAAGTCACATTATTTAACATAATTATTAATTATTATTAATAATTATTAATTATTTCTGATTTCCAATTTAAACCCCAGCATTTTGGTGCCTCCGTGTGAAGCCCGAATGTATGTTCCCAACAGGAACATGAAAAAAAGTTTCAATCACGCCAGGATTAGTGATTGCTGCAAAGTTTTCAGTCCTTGTGATGCACTCTCTGCGGCAGTTTTCCTCCTGATGATGATGATATATCTCTAGCCTAACCAACGATGGTAGCACCGAATCCCATTCTGTGCAGCAAAAAGATTCCACCTCCGTAGGCATAGGTTGGCAAGCCCTGCAGCTATACCACCAATCCTCCCCTGACCTCCGTCTCCCCTCGGCCCCTTGCTGTTCCACTGCCTCGGAGGATTCTGCCTCTCTTCTTGCCCGCTCAGCATCCAACACCTGGAGTTCCTCTGCTCAAATAGGTATGGCTCTGCAGCTACTATAGTCTGGAGAGATATCGCTAAGCTAAATTAACAACTGAATTTTGTTTACAGGCTACGTCTGTGCCTGTGCCTGCTCACCGGTGTATCCCTCCACGGATCACAGCGCAGGACGTACTGACCCCCTATAAGTGCAATGCTAACCGCTGAGACCCAGCCACTGGACGTACTTTACTTTTAATCATCTGCTTGAAACCTAACAGGTAACACAAACTCAAGAAAACAAATGGACTGCATTTATATAGTGCTTTTCTGGTCTTATTGACCACTCTAAGAGCTTTCCAACACAATCACCATTCACCCATTCACATTCAGTGGCCGTCAAGAATTCCATTCAAGGTGCCACCTGCTCATCAGATTAACATTCAAAGGCACTCAGTACCTTGTTCAAGGGCACATGTAGACTGCAGGGGCAAGGGATCGACCCACAGACCATCCCATTGATAGACGACTGCTCTACTTCCTGACCCACAGCTGTCACACATAAAACCTGAAAAAAGGAATCAATAAATGTGGGCGCCAAATACATCAAAAAGATAAAAAAAAAAAAGAAGACAAGATAAAAAGTATGTTAGAAATAATATAATATTTTAACACTCTTCCACTGTCAGTAACATAAATTCATTTATTAAGTTATTTTCAATAACTGCTTATCCTGCTGGGGGTCGTGGTGGGCTGGAGCCCATCCCAGCGGAAATTGGGCAAGAAGCAGGGTGCACCCTGGACAGGTCGCCAGACTAAAACCCATGCTGACACTGTCACGTATCAGTTCAAGGAGGACCCAGATGCAGACTAACAGGCATGTTGAATTTTTAACAAAAGGCAAGCTTTAATGCAGTTGATAGAAATCATCCGGTACAGGCAGGTGACTAAAAGTCAAAATGCAAGCAAAACCAAAACTTATCTGAAAACCAACCCCAATAATACGATGAACTCAAATCAAAACCCGACAGAACACCAATGCAGGAAATGAAGCAGGGAATGATTGGTGAGCACAGTAATCAATGCTGGAGTGAATGCAGGAATGAAGACAGGAGGAGGAACACAGACAAACTGACCAAGAACAAAGGGAAACACACAAGTATATATACACAGAAAACTAATCATAAAAACTGAGACACAGCTGGACAAATGGTCTATTTATCTAGAATGATGTTGTAAGTTGAATCAATGCATCAGTTTATATCTCTTATTAGATATAAAACGCATTGTTTGGTTATTTGCCTTTTGGTTGACAGTACAAAGAGAGAGAGAGAGAGGAGCAGAGAGAGGACTTTATTTATTAGTATTCTTATTAGTACTTTTGGTACTCACTATAGGGGGCAGGTTTACTCCAGAAACATACATATTGTTTATGTGTATGTTGAGGAGCTGCTGTATCAAAATGAGTTGTCTTCCCCCAGAAATTAGGGTTACGATATGTTTCTTTTATGATTCCAATCCATTCCTCTTTTGCTGTGGCTCAGCATTTAAATAACCTTTATCAGATTTGATGGTTTAGTCACAGACTTTCCCAAAAGATGTTGTGCTTTTCTTTCACAAATATGGGAATGAAATTGCGTTAAAATGTACAAAACAGTTAAATTTATCTTGCCGGGCCGGGCAGCTCTCTGGGTGCTCAGCACCCCTAAACCTCTGATCCTAGAATCGCCCCTGGGAGAGAATCTACAAACAGGAAGCAGATTAAACGTGAATGAATTACATGAAACAAGGAAAGCCAACAGAAAACTCCAAAACAAAGTCCATAAGATAACAGAATATAAACAAACCCAGGATCATGACAGACACAGGGAGCACAGAAGGGCTCCCCCACCCTGGGTTCAAACCAGGAATCTTCTTGCTGTGAAGCGACAGTGCTAACCACTGCAACACCTTGCCCAGTAACATAAATGCAACCATGAATTCAAACATGTCTTTGCTTACATTAATTAAACTAATGAAACCATTAAGTTCAGCTCAGAACTAACTAAAAACGTAATATGAATTCATACAAACGCATCAGTACGGTGTACTATGAAGACAAAATTGGCGAATTGAAAATGAACCAATTCTGCACCTGACCTGATGCAAACCTTTCCTGCTTTATCATCCAGACAGTAGTGGGAGGGCAAGGGTAGACTTTTTGTTCGACACCGACACCCCTCCAGCTCCCAAGTCAAGTTCCCATTGACTGAACTGCTGCTGCCCCCAAAGACAAATAGACATCAAATGACTGAAAAATTGTCCAACATGGTCCAAGTTTTTCTCAGTCATTTACAATGGGACAATGTAGAGTGTGTTCCTGTCACTGCAACAAAAACAGTTGGTTACAGCCTAAGAGAGATCTTATTGATTTTAATTTCAGATACTGAGAATAAAAACAGCCTATGAAACAGTTTGATACTGGACTGAGTGACTGACAGGAGCATGTGGTTGGAAAGACAGTGAAACCAGCTGTACTGATCAATCCAGACAGTCAACATGCTGAATACTTGATGTCCGCTTCTTTAACATCTTTCCTCTGTCTGTCTCCACACATTTCATATCAGCCCAGAAATAATATGATGAAAGAGTCTAGTTAGTCTAGTCTACAACAAAATATACAGACCAGGAGTCAGTATGTGATTAGCTGATGCAAGGGGGGAAACAGCCAGCCTGTCCATGGCTTTGTCCAAATCTAAAGCTCAACATATCATATTGAAACAAAAATGTAAAAAGAATAATTTGTCTTTGTGCTTTTGTGACAAAACTATTTTTGTTGACCAAACATGTATCCATCTGACCAGTATCTTGTGTAGCATCTCTGGCTACATCGCAGTTTGTCAAATGTGGTTGGTGATTGCAAGCTGTGGTTTTAGTATAGAGACATGAAGGTACTGAACCTGGCAGCCTCGCTGTGACGATGAGATTTTAGCCCCTAAAATCACAAATTATCAATTTAACAATTCTGTTTATGTACAAGTTAAATGAGCACAATGCAAAAAAAAACAAAAAAAACCCTCAAACACATGGTAAAATTTTATTAACTGAGTCCAGAATGTATTTAACCCTGAAAAACTGAAGTCATTCTTTTTGCAGCAGAAAAATAAGGCCACACTGCCTGCATGAGCAGTGAGGTCATCTTGTATTTTTTATTTATTTATTTATATATTTTGGCACATGTTTTCACAGGTCAGAGCAGCCACACTGCCCATGTGAACAGTATTGCTCAGGCATGGCTCTCCAGCTGCTCAGGTGCGTCACATCTACAGAGTAGTAGATTCATTGACTTTTGTGTGATGCGTGCAGTTTTCAGTAAAAACACACTGTGAAATTTTTCTTTTGACAACCATATGTAATGACACACCTTTCACTACAGTTCCAAAGTCTTTATCTTTCACAGACATGAAAACATCTAAATATTTCTGTTTTACTCAACCTTTCCTGTTTCCGTTTCAAAAAAGCCCACTGACAGCATAACTGTCGACAGAATTCCTTCAGTTTTTAACACATGCCGTTTTATTGTGAAATATGTGTCCTGGCTTTCATTTGTGGAAATACAGTAGTTTTAGCAGCAGGCAGCTCTACAGCAGCACTATAGCACCAATGCTGTCTGTGTTAACAGCGCAAGCATGCAAGGCGCAGCAATGTAGCTGTCAAGCACTGCTCACGTAGGCAGTGTGGCTTGGGCATAATGGCCACAGGAGATCCTTGTTCACATAATCCTATATTTATCTATATAAAATTGCAGAAAGCTAAGGCCTCTGTCTTTTGTGTCATCATATTGTACACTCATATTGACATCATTCTTCTACGTCACGTGCCCTGCAAAAGCACACACAAAAACGCACGTTGCCGTCCGAGGAATGAATGACAAACCTTTCACACCTTGTTACTTTGCTCATAAAAAAGATCATATCTCAAAATATACATTATGTATATAGATTAAATAACTTATGGAGGATTAAGAAATATTTTGTTAAGTTCTACATTGTTTTCTACATTTACATGTTTGTGTGTTTATTTAGTAAAATTTGTCCATATTTTGTATGATTCAATTTGTATGTTATTACAATTATTTTGTCAATTATTATGGATAACTGGTTCTCTTAACCCTTTGGCTTTGGTTGTACAGATTTTAAGAATATGAAGCATTCACAGATACTCCAAGAAATGACATCACAGTAAACAAAAATACCAGGCCCTGGCGGACCATTTCTATTGTGAGTTCAAATGGTTAAATTAACACAACATCAACTGACAACTGACCTTCAGGATGGTCTTGATTTATCACCTGATCTTGAGGTCATGTCTTGAAGAGGCTCCCAGTGTCAAATTCTAGTTTCATAACCTTTAATATTTTAGTTTTGTGCTGCATATTTCTAACTTAATTTGTGTTTAATTAAACAAACACACACCAAAGCAGACCAGGTCATATCCCTGCATAGAAAAACTGTGCACGTCGTTAGCAGACAGCAAAGAGGAACAAGGTTTTAATATGGATTTTTCAACCTGAAATAAACACCTACAACAGACGCTTTCAAACAGCCCAGAAACATTGGATACCTCTACAGGCAGCCGAAGTGATGAGAGCTCTTTAGAAATCCTCCCATTTAAGGTCAATGTCATCTTTGTGCTTTATAGCTGAAATACCAAAAATCTGTGGTGGTATTTTCTCTGAATGCCAGCTCCAGCTGCTAACAAGCACAATAAACTCCCCAGCAAACAAGTGCATGAAAATACCTTGCATTGTGCATCATACCATATTGGAAATAATAATAATAAAAAAAACCTACAAAGAGAAAAAAAAGTGTATCAGGCTTTTGTGGGAGAGAAAGGGGGAGAGGCTGCGGGGTGTCTGAGCGCTTCAGCCGTCTGTGTTTGTCGTGCTGCTGTGGATAGAAGAGGAAATGTCATTCCTGTGGCCTTTTCCATCCAGACCAAACGCGCTCAGACATATACACACACACCACATGTGTCTGTCTTCAAACCTATCTATTGACAAGAGAATAGTTTGTGTCCATGTTTGTGTGCTCGGTGACAGTGTTTGCAGGCTGGACTACAGTGTACATGTGTGGGTGTGGGAGAGAGAAGTTGCTCGGCAGGTGAGTGAATGTCTGAAATGATGATATGTTTTTTCATCTTTACGTCTCATCTTTTCTTTATTCCTGTTCCAATGACAACACTCATACAGACACACGGACATTTTGGATGTGAGGTTCAGAATGAACGGAATGACAGAATAAAAGCCAGTTCAAGTATTAAACATTATTGATTATACGTGTTTTTGATCTTGTTCCCCACAGTTAAAATGATGGCTCTGTGTGAACTGTTTTGTGTCATTGTTAGTTTTCATGTTTTCGACACGAACCTATGTCATTTCAGTTTTCAGATGATGTTCTTTATGCAGTTTTATAAAGCATTATTACAGTAGATTACTTACATTTCAGCCAGTGCTTGTTATGTGTGCTTTGTTTTTTCAAGAGACAGACTCAGTTAAGAATATCAACATTGAAGCAGTGGAGGCTAGGATATCTAGGATAGCCATCAGTCAACATCAAGCCGTTGATTAGTGTCTGTCCCCCTAGTTTTTGCGGCGTTTCCTGCACTGTTGGCACTAGTCAGGCCTTGTCATTATCAGAGCCAGCGATGTTCGTCATTGAGAGAAATCATTCTGATTGGCAGTTCAGCTCAGCGCACAAGAGGAGAAATGGAGGTGCGGAAAGAAAATAAACACCTAATGTCAAGAATGCGTGACAAAACAAACATGTTACATTAGGTAGGATCTTTTATTAGTCACTGAGCTCTTCAGCAGTTCAGTTTCTGATTGCAAGTGTAATCGTTGATGAGCACATGGTAAATGTTATTTGCTCTTTGAACATCCGCTTGTGTTGTTAAAGGGCTAACTGGCTAGCATCTTGAATCCGCGCTGTCGGTCTTCCGGTAACCCTTTTTCAAAGAAGAATACAGACTGCTGCCGTCGTTTGGAATGGAGAGTTGTTTCCTCTCACACAGCCTCAGAACGTACGTGCTCGATGGCCGTTGATTGTAGTCTTTGTGACGTGTTCAAGCACAGCTTGTGGACTGAGACACAAGCTACGCTACAATCGGCCACTAGTTCTTTGATGTCAGTTTGGTGTGTCTTGGCCCCTACAAACCCTGTACTTCCCACACTGACACTGAATAAGCTATCGCAGCCTGATTAACACCCATATCTTTCAAACTCTACACACTTCCTGTTTATAAGAAGCAGGGATGCACAATATTGGATTTATAATATGATACATAAGACTTTATTTTACGGATAACCGGTACCGATATTGTTATTTCCACTTTTTTCTCCACCTAATTTCAATGATCATCAAGTCTCCTCTCTAGTAGAATTAACATTATATTATGCATGCATACTTATATCGTGATTGCCCACCAGCATATGAGACATGAAATACAATCCTTTTCAATGTATGTTATATTCAGTCATTGTGCAACTTTTAAAAAAGCATTTTCGTAGCTCATTTTAAAGCCAATATAGGCCGATACCGAAAACAAGCCGAATAAGAACATTTGCTGTTGGTATTTTCAGGTTCAGGTTGTTCACCTTACCCTTACCCTGCATGGGTCCATGTCATTGGTCTGACAGCCCATTAGTTCGACATTGTGTTAGTCCAACTGTATGCGGTGCTGAACGGCTCGCGGCTCTGGGTCAGCTTGGAAATGCTTGAGGCGGAGCAGGCTCACAGCGTATGTGTTTGCCACTTTCTTTTTCATTTTAACCCACACCATGATCTTTTCCTGACCCTAACCAAGTGGTTTTTGTGCCTAAACCTAACCAGACCTTAACCACAGGGCATCATGATGATTTCGGAACGGACTTCAGAACAATGGGTTTAATATGGTCGGAACAATGGGATGTTGGACCAATGGGCTGTCGGACCAATGGTCAGTTCCCCCTGGCATCACAGTCCAATTCCCAAATGTGCATTAGTTAGTCTGGAACTTTTTTTTTTAATTCCAAGGGGCGCTTTCAACAGCCATAGATCAAAATGCCTCTGGACGCAATTGAATAGACTCAAAACAAATCAGAGCAACAAAACAAATTACATATAGCCCTGAGGGACAGTCAAATATAAACAGACTCCAGTGTGCAGAGATGAGCTGTGATGGCGTAGCATCAACATGTCTGTGAGCAAGTGTTCCAGTGTTTGCCATCACAACTTGAAAAAAATACTTAAAAGGTGCAGTATGCTATTCTAAAGAAGGATAGTTGATTGTTGAGTCTCATTCCCAGGTCATCAAATAGCAGCACTTTGGGTTGGTGGTTCAGTCAGTCCGACTATCAAGCCAAGGTCATTGGTATTTGACAACCTGGGAATGAGACTTAACAAACAACTATCCCTCTTGAGGTTCATACTGTACGTTTAAACAAAAGGTCCCACATTAGCTGCAGCCCCCTTTGGTCAAATGGCTCAACCCAAGCCAAAACCTGAAAATCTGTCTGAACAGGAGGGGGACCAGACATATAGCCAGAGCAAATAAAACATGAGCTTGCAGATTGGTCGGGTTCTCAGCTAACCTTACCCATCACCTGTGTAAATCAAGGAGGTAAGGCAGTCCACACAAGAGAACTACAGCTGTGTCCTATTTTCATGTTTGTCATTCTTCAAACACAAATCTAAGCTGTTTGGTATGACTGGCAGCATGAAGTGATATGAATGCCATCAGTGCTTGTTTAAATGTTATTGGATGTAAATATTTGGTGTCAAGCCAGTGTGAGGCAACTGTGGGGACTAGCTAATGATAGGCGTGCAAGTGTGTGTGTGTTTGTGTGTGTTGGGCAGCTACATTAGCCTTTGTATTTATACAGTTGTGTGTGTGTGACCTTCTGTCTGTGTTGGGACATCAAATCCCCACAGCTGAAATAAAGATAAATGTGCATGGCTCCAATGATGTGAGAGATTATTTTAGATTCAACAATGCAATGCAATGTAACAACATTAATTTTCTTCTTTTTTTTTCTTTTAACAGTTTTGAATGTGGCTCCCAAAGGTGTAGCAGAACTGTTGGTGTGTGTATGTACTACGTGTGTGGAGGATCATAAGGAGCTGGCGCAGGTTACCTCCACTGTTTCTGACTCCAGTGTTTGCCAAATATGGATTGTGCAAAAGGTCGCCATTAGCATAAGGCTCCCTGTGAAAGTCCTCCGCTCTCCCCCAGCATGCCAACTGGCTGTTTGTGCTCTCTGACTGAAGAAGTGTCAGACGCAGCACTGCTATTTGCACTGACTACTGCTTTACTACAACACCAAGAGTTATTGTAGTCAGCATGTGGACAGAGCAGAACTTTGAGTTAGTCATTTTCCTGGCTGGCAGCGGGTGTGGGTTGGTACTGTTGATCTATTCCATCTGTCACTCTTCCTCTCTTCATTATATACGTTGACATATTCTGAACTATATTTATATTGTATTATATTATACTGAACTTTATATTATACTATATTATAACCATACAATACTGACTTTATATTTGATTCTACTCTATGCTATATTTGTCACATCAGAATCATAAGGCTCTATCTGCAATCTGAGTGGTTTTAAGATATTAAGTTTTTGCATCCAAATAGCAGAATGATATGTGGAAAACGTTTCTTTAATACATGAAAATTGCAGACACCCCAAAGTAATTCTAAATGTAAAATATCTAAATCCTGTCAGTTAGGTAAATGGGGTTTTAGGGACGCATCATACGCTGATAGAACCTTCAAATCCTAAGAACTCACTCTCTGTTTGGAATTATAAGGTTCTATCTTGCAAAACATGAAAAGAAGCTATGATTTTCAAAGAATACAGTTTACTTATAATTTGTTTTAAAACATGAAATTTGTGTTCTGACAGAGTGTCTACATGTACGAAAAAGTGTAATTTAATGTTTTCTATGATATTTTTACTTTTTTTTCTTGTTATGGGACAAATCTTAGCTTAGCATTGCAGGTTAAGTAAAGGTCAGTGATATATTTTAAAGGTAGGAATATGGTTGCTAATTAAACACATTATTCCAGGAACAATTAGTTCTTTGGTTAGATAACAAACATCTACTGCAGGGCTTAAAGTACTCCGGCGTGGCACCAGATTTCTGGCTTGACGGACATTTCTCGTATTTTTTTTCTTTTTTTTTGTGGCAACAACTTGGCATAAGTTAGCATTTAACGAATCATCTTCTGATTTTCAGCGAAGCACATGGGTAGTTCCACCGATAGTATAGTGTTATCAAACTCAGCTGACCAATAAGAGCTGAGTGGGGAGGGTCTAAAAACAGCATGCACACACACACACACACACACACACACACACGTTTGTAAAGTCTATAAACACAACGATTGAACAAACATTACTATTTCTGTGCGCACGTTTTGTAATTAATAACATGGTTATCGTAGATTAGCTGGGCCAACCGTTAGCTGTTAGCCGTTAGCTGTGTCTGTAATAACTCAATAAACAGTCCGTGAAAAAAACATTTTTTTCCAGCGGATGTCTTAGTTACAACTTGATTGAGCTAACTGGAGTATCCGACATTGGGAGGCTTTTAACAGATGACCTGATGTTAGCTTTGCTGCTAGTGTTAGCTGTCCCTGTCAGCTGCAGCCACTGATGCTTTCTAGACATTGTGATTTCCCAAAACTGAATAAATACCACACATAGCAACACAAAACTGCTTTGCTAACTCAATCATGTTGTAACGGCTGGATGGTTGATGCATACATGCTGATTCGGGTACTATCAGAGCCGATCCGCGCATCACTATGGCTTAATGATCAACTCAGTCAATAAAAACAACCCGTCCTGTGTTAGGAGTGTATGTCGCTGACAGAAAGAAAGAAAGAAAGAAAAGGAAAAAAAAGATCGAAAAGCAGTGTACACCTCACATATTTATTTCTCACAGTTGCGCACACGTTCGGCTGGCATGCAGAGGCACTGTCTGTGTGTCTGTGTGTCGAGGGTGCGAGCTGCAGCTTCAGCTGCTCAGGTAGAGAGGCTGTGTAGCCCAGTGTGTTTTTCTCTGATTCGGTTCTGCAGGTTCTCTGCTGGTACACTGGAGACGGGGATCAAGCAGTTTGTCTCACTCGGGATAGATTGTGCTTTTTTGGTTCATAGTTTTTGATTGACGTGTGATTTATTCGCGTTTAGAGGGAATTATTTTTTACCAGAAAACAGAAACGTGGGCACAATTATCTATATAAAATACACAAACAAACTAACTAACTAACTGATTGACTAACATAAACAATTGAAAATTGAAAAAGAATTAGCTTGCACCGTTAGCTCCGGTAAGGGAAAACGGCTGACTGGAAGTCATGCACAAAAACACGGAAGTTGATCACTATTTACTTCCATGTTTTAAAATAAGGTGGATAGCCTGGAATCAAAACGAGTGTGGGTGAATGTGCAACAGAAATGGACAATTGAACTGCGTTTAAATGATTAGCTTGTGTTAGCTTGACCGCCAGCTATCGGACACTGAGAGAAAGCAGCGTGCCGTGTGCGTTTTGTGCAACAGGTGGATGGGGTAGTCTACCGGTACAGTAGAGTAGAGAGAGGGAGAGATAACTAGCGTTGAAGTAGAGCAGAGCAGGGCAGAGAGATGGAAGCAAAATATATTATATCTGGTGTTAATACAGCAGAACTGGAGAGATGGGTGAAATAAATAGAGGTGGGCATGGCTCGAGGAGGAGGGCACTGAGGACAAACCATTTAAAACATGGTGCAGGAAGCTGAACGAGCCAGATTAGTATACCTGTTATAGAAACAACAAAAAAACTAAAAATTGATATCCAATTGTAATACAACTGGATGCTGGGTGCAATGCAGTGTAGAATCAGCAAAACTGAGGTAAGTGTGGGTCAATGGGTTATATGCACAGCAGCCATCTTTGACAAAAGTATAGACAAATCTCTTCCGAGGACAACTGACAAAGATTGCCGCTGTGCAAAAGATGTATGCACCCCCCCCCCCCCCCCCCCCCCCAGGTTGCAGGTTTCAGGTGCAGGTTCACAGTGCATCTAGAAGTGGATAGATAGAGAATGTTTAGTTAAGTACTGTAAATGTATTTTAATTTATTGCCGCAAAATATCCTTAGCATTTTATCATGTTAGCACCACTGTGCTGCACTGATAACGCTGCTAACAGAGCTAACAGTTAACAAAACTAAAGGCTAAAGGGGGTTTATAGCTCAAAATGAAGCTGCTTACTTACCAGGGCTACCTGAGGGGAGACCAGGGGTCGCCATGATGGTTCTGCAGCAACACTATTGGGTTGGGACAGCGTCACTAGCAGTGATCGCTGAATGAGCAGCTCTCTGACACAGCTGGTCCACCGTGCAGAGCAAGACTAGACAAGACTGACAAATAAGTGTTAGCTGAGTGGTTGTCTTGTGTGCTTTGTCAGTGATGATCGGGTCACAGATAGAATCTTACAGAACCAAGTTTGATTTTGGAGAACCTTTTTATTTTCTTAAATTATAAATAGTCCAAATTTATGAACATAAAGTTGCTCACTCTATGCCAGCATTACGCTGATTGTAACCTGTGGATGCTCTTGCTTCATTGTGAGTAAACTATTGTATGTCAGTTTTGTGCCATCCTTTTGCGGCCATGCAGAAAATGCACATACATTCTGCACATGCATTCTGTTGGTTCCAAAAAAAAAAACGAATGAAAAAGGTCAGGATAATGTGGCCAGAAAAGATACACACAAATAAGGCTAGTAAGGCTAATCAGCTTCATACTGTATTTACCGTGCAAATTTGAGTGGCTGAACTGACTTCATAAAATGGGCATCAAGATGCTGCCAGTGTGGATGGCTTTCATAGGAAACAATAAGTGTTGGTGTTGTAAAGTGCCTCAACCCCATCAACTCTACACCAACTATAAAGCAGCATGTCAAGAGCAGCAGCAACTTAACTCCTCTGTCAGTGTCAACATGGGATGTACTCAGGCACAGTATTGAGTGTAGCTCACTTGTGCTTTTGCAGCCCAACACACAAGCACTGAAATGATGTGCCTGAAATGGAGGAAAATAAACCTGAAGCCTTCAAAGATGCTTCCAATTTTGGTTACGAGTGTAAAGCAAAAACACAACCTATTACACCCATGTCGACAGCTGTGTTGATTAGATGAGTATCTGTTGCATCAGGTGCTGTTGAGGCTGTTAAAAAGTGTCTGAAACAAATCCTGAGCAGACAAGCCTTTACAGCTAACATGGCTGTGACTCCATCATGCTGATTAAGACCCAAATTTAGGGACGGCATCTGAAAGTTAGACACTAAAATTTGATGGTGTGGTAAATATCAGGCTGTTTGCTTTTACCCTCTAGTTTGAGGGCATTAGCAGTAAACATTATTGGCAGAGCAAACAGTTGTTGACACACAGCAGTGATCGTAAAACTACTGGTGAGGGACTGAAAAGGTAGAAAATAATGAGCTGTGTGACTTGTATGCATAGCTTGCTGGCAATATTCTGTGTATTAATTATTGTCCACAAATCCTATAAAAGATCCAAACCAACAATGTCTGACTCTGTCTCTCATTGTTTGTCGCAACTGCTCTTTCTGTCTTTAGTTCATTGGTTCCTACTGAAAACATACGGCTTTTGAAGAGTCAGTAAAGACTCTAAAACAGATATTCACTGAAGATTTTAAGAAATGTTGCTCAAACAGGATGAAATAATGCATTTGTTGGGGACTCTTTTCAGTGGTGGATTAATCCACATTTGGTGAGTACTTGTGACAGCATGATGGTGTTTTCGGGATTGAGTCAGAAGCAACTACAGTGTGTGTGTCCATGGTAATGAAGGAACGTGTCACTCACTGCAACAGTGTGGCTCACTGAGGTGCTTCTAACAACAATGTAGCTTTATGGCACAGAGGAAGAAGATATATTCACACACATCCCAAACTGTCAAATTCCCCAGTTCATCAGTGATGTGTACGTCTAAATATCTAAATATGATGTGCTAGGAACCCTCCCCTCATCTGTTCTGGATGTTTAGGGACAGCTTGTCCATTTACACTTGTTACATGCATTTGCCTTTTCAAAATACACCTCTGTTCCTGTCACAGAAAATGTACAGTGTCTGCACGTTGGATACAGTCTTTCAATACAAACTTACAATGTTGGTAAAACACTTAATTTTCTTAGGTTCATTTCCTTAGGTTTAGGGCAACAAAAGCACGTGATTAGGTTTAGAAATAATAAACATAACGAACCCATCCACCTCCCCTCCTACCCTCCCTATACGCTCTGTCTTTCCCTCTATATCATGGTAGTTGCCTGTGGCGTTACAAACTACTGCCACCCAGGGGCATGTCATGCCACTGTGAAGGGTGCCTCTATGCATCTGTGTCTGATGCCGACATCACTGTTTAAGTGGAGGTATTGGTACTTGGTAGTATTTTTTAGTGGAGACCCTCATTGTTGGTTTGGGTATCTTAATGGATGCTACCACTTAACTTTACTTAAATTATTTCAGTATGATAAAGTTTCAGGTCACTGCTTAGATCCCTCAGCCAAAAGACAAAATAAGTCATATTGATCTCAGCACAGTGTACACTTACAGCTGCTGTTGTGCCTCTATTTCATGTAAAGATGTGACACATACAGCAAAAACAGTTGGCACATAATGGTACATGGCTGCATTTATCCATTTATTGCCCCTATCTTTGCCACTCATTCACCTATTCCTACACACACACTCACACCAATGCCTATCATGCAAGATGCTGGCTTGACCATCTGGAGCAATTTGGTATCAGCGTCCTGCCCTTTGACATGTGGACAGGACAAGCTGTGGATAGAATCAGATAAAATCTGAGCAGTGCTCTGTGATTAGCTGCTCTGCTGCCTCTCTCCTCATTGCATCCACAGGACATGTTAGGGAGGAATGCACTGCTAATGGGAGGGGACATGTTAACACATGATGATTATGTTTTCTGCTGGATATACAAAAGTCACACAATTTGCAGTGGTGAATTTTGTAGTGAAATGACTTGCCTCTGAACAGTGAGAATAAACAACAAACCCATGTGTGACAATACTTGACACTAAGAGAAACTGATGTAGTATGAAGAGCGAGAAAATCAACAAAGGGTGGGAGGGGAGTTGGATGGGTCAAACAAAACAGGACTTTCACTCTGGAGACCACAATTCATGTCCCATGGGACACCAAAGGTCAGTGTTGTTTTAATATAACTTTAGGTCGTTTATGTACTGTCATTGGGCACTGACGTCACTCATGTGACATATTTATGTCACATTAGGTCTTGTAAGGAACTGGTTGGCTTATTTTACGCAAACTTATTTTTTCAAACCTAACCAAGTATTTTTTTTTAATGTGTCAGCCTAACCACAACAATTTCACAATATTAACCCTGTGTTATAATGTGTTTCAGCTGTGCAGCACATAGATATGTGAAGAGTATTATGTGCATTGCTATGAGACACCAAGGGGCTTGACAAAGCATTGGCATTTTACAGCCTGGGATTGGCAACAGGTTGGTATATACCTGAAAAAATTATTGGAAACCAAAATGAAGCAGTTAGGCTATTATTAATGAACACAATATGATAACTGTAATGCAAACAAAGTGGTCCAGTTGTTAGCATCATCGCCTCCACCTGCTGCACTCTTGTTTGTCTTATTCTATCACTTAATCTCCTCTTATTCCCATGTTAAATGCATCCTAATGTAGAGTTTAACCACGAACAAAGATAGTTTTGTAATCATGATCACTATGTTATTATTTCTTTTCTAAGCTTAGTGATCTGATAGAATCCGAAGCCGATGAGCTCTCCTCCCCTCACAGGATGCTTCTTGGACTAGACTCTATAATGAACACAGTAAACCAGGCACTGAATACACACAGACTGCGAGTCAGTAAAAATGCAGCACACATTTGCTCAATGCCATTTTCTTAGTAAATAGGTAGGTGTTGGCTCTGTGTTCAATATTATCTTCCATTTCTTCATCCATGTCTTCTCACATGTCTTCTACACCTTTAAATTAACCCAATTGCCTGTATTTCTTTTCTAACATGGCTTAACAAATTCCATTTCTTCATGCATAAGAAGTGATAATTACACATCAACATTCATTGCAGTTTGCCATATGTTTCTGTGATGAAGGTGTTGGGGGATTTGTTCTGTAGGGAAAATGTCATTTTCTTTACCATTTCTGACTTGTACTGCGGTCAAATTAGCAGTGTGAGTTGAATTACACAATCAGAATGTAAAAGAAGGGTTTACCAAACTGAGTTTGGATGAAAGTCCCAGCTTTTGGTTTTGGCTTCAAGGTCATGATAACTTTTTTGAAACAGAAGTTTTACCCAAGATAACAACTCTTAACACTGGGGTTGGACACAAAAGCATAACTCAGACCAGACAGGTGGAGTGAAATGTTTAGCTTTATTCATAGTAAGAAAACAGGGGGAGATCAATACCAGGCAGGCTTGGTAGAGACAATAAACCAGCAAGAGAGCAGGGAAGCTGTGGTCCAAACAGGTAGGCACCAGACAGGCAGACAAAAATGGTTAAACACATGGAGACGTGCACGGAGCACCCTGTCAGCACTCTGCGTTCATTTTGTCCGTATTTGTAAAAGCTTAAGGTTAGGTTTTAAACAAATCAATAATATAGTGAAACCAATTCTCTGTCCACATGTCACAATGTATTTAATGGCTTCACAGACCACCAATGTCTACAACACTGCCTCAATTAAAAGGTACATTATTATGACCTTCTCCATCATCGCTTCATTTGTTGTTGTGAAAAACTTTTGAATCTGCCCTCAGGTGCCATTTATTGGCTGTGTTTATGACAACGTATGGATGAATGGAAGTATAAGCACATGAACATTTACAACATTTGGAACGGATGCATCTATTTTTCATATGTAAAGGGAGTTTAGATGAGCCGTTAAAGTGATCACATCTGTCCAGGTCAAATTGATCACTATGAGCAGATGATTATTGTAATTACCAGTGCTGGTACCCAACCTCACAACACCCTGGGGCCAGACACCAGAGAGCACATCCCAGAGGTCCTGTTTCCATGCTTTGACAGGTCAGAACCAAGTCTGATCCAAGGAGGATCACATATATGTATATAAATAGTTTATCATATAGTAAGTACTAGTGTAAACACATGTGTATAATATTGCTGTTTTTTAAACTATATTATTTAGTCCGCTATACTTACTTATTGTTTATCTAGCATGTGAAGTGGCCAGTGCATAACATTTATTTCTATATAATGTATAAGCAGCAGTATTTAGGCTACTCCAAAATAGAGTCCTACATTGATCTGATTTTCCAGAGCTGACACTGCAGTGTGCAATATTGCACCGTCCCCACTGCCTGCACATATGATAAGTTGCATAACCTGATCTGACCTGTTGGCACAAGATCCGTGGCCCACACCAAAACTGCATATCCTATAATTATCATACACTTTTATTAAACAGAACATCTCCACAGTTCACATGCCTGTTAGCAATATGATTGAAATGGCTCTCATATTTCAGGTGGCACAGAAGACAGAGCCGACACACAAGGGCAGCATTAAATTAGATTATTAATATTTTGATTGTATTTTAATAAATTGCTAGAACCAAACCTGGAAATAAAATTAGGACAAAATACCGCCCGTTAATCACCTTTTTTATGGGTCACCCAGCAGGTACTCCATGTGATGCAGGACTGTGCGTATAAATACAATACTTTTATTAAAGCCACCAAGCAGTACCATACAGTTCAGTTCAGTTTGGTGCGCTTTTTTTTCCATTTCCACTGTGAAAAGTTGTGGATGATACGGATATGATAATGGAACTGTTCCGCAAAACCAAGTTGCAGCATTATTTGGAGTGAGCCCTAGTACCATCTGCCATGTGAAGGCCAAGTTCCATATAGCAGGTGATATCAGAGACAGGCCATGAAGTGGGCGTCCCAAGAATACGGCACCCCAAAAAGACAATTTCCTCATCCAGTCAGCACTTAGGAACCCTAAGCAGTCTGCTACAGATTTGCTGGACGAGGGAGGCCTGCCATGACTGCCTTTCACTGTGAGGCTTGTTTACACTGTTGTCGGCAACAGGTGCACAGGAACCTGAGCATGTGGAGGAACAGCGACGAGTCCAGATTCTGCCAACGGCAGTTGGATCATAGGGTCAAGGTGTGGAGAAGATGCGGAGAACGCTTTACTGATTGGAAAGATGAGGCAATCTCAATGCAGAGAGATATTGAGATGAAATTCTGCAACCAGTGGCAATCCCATATCTCCACAGTCTGGGACTGAACTTAATTCTCCCAGATGACAACGCTCACCCCAACAGAGCAGGGTTTAACAGAGACTACCTCCAGAATTTAGGAGAGGATGGAATGGCCTGCCAGCAGTGTTGACCTCAACCCCACAGAATACTTGTGGGATCAGCTTGGGCGTGCTGTTTGTGCCAGAGTGACCAACACAACCATGTTGGCTGTCTTGCGACAAATGCTGGTTGAAGAATGGGATGCCATCCCACAGCAGTGTGTGACCAGGCTGGTCACCAGCATGAGGAGGAGGTGCCAGGCTGTCGTGGCTGTGTATGGTTCTTTCACATGCTATTGAGGCTTCTGTTTGTTAAATGAATAAATTGTTAAATTGCCAATTTTTCTTGTCTCGTCAGACTTCAATCATCCAATCCACCAAACAACATCAAACAAGAGTCAACAGCAAAAAAAGCTGTTTGGCATTGGCAGAGAAGATTTTTTTTTTTTTTTTTAATTTTTCATGGGCACAACCCACATACTCAGCTCTGCTGCTCATCCCACAAATTCATGTTCCATACAAATGTGGCACCATTTAAAAGGGACATTAACAGGCTTTCCAACGGTATAAGATTTATTGCAGAAGCACTGTTACAACAAAGAAATAATCTCTCTTCTTTCCTTACTTTTTGTGCTTAGTTTTTTACATCATGCAACCCTGTTCTGTGGATGAAAAACGGGGTGCAGACTCCCCTCTTCGCTGACGAGGAAATACAGCACATGAAAGACTAAGGGCCCATCCCAATACCCCCCCATGGCCCTACCCCTACATTTGCGCGTTCCCGCGAGGGGTGGTGGTGTCCCAATTCCTTTTTGCATGTAGGGTTAGGGGGCATAACGAGGGGTAGTGGGTATGAAACTAGCCCTTTGGAGTGAGGGATTTCAGATGCTGACTTGCCAGCGAGGGGTAGACGTAGCCATGGTTACCACCAAGCAAGTTCATACATAGCTAACGTTACCGTCGTCAGGTTACTTGTTAGCTAGCTAGCTAGCTAGCTCGCTCTATCTGGTGTCTGTCATCTGTCCTGAATGAGACTCCATTGTAGATGCCGGTTGTAAATGTAGATGGCTCGCAGTAATGGCTAGGGCTAGAGCCAAAGGCAAAGAGGTTGTGGACAAGGGGGGTATTGGGATTGGGCCTAAGTAGTGAGTGACAATAACCCCGCCCACAATTACGAGTCCTGTTTGCGATGGAAGCGCTTAATTGAATTAGGGGCTAGGTACCATGTCTTAAGGTTTACCTTTGGTTTCAGAGGTACTATACTGAAAGTATTTGGTGGAAACATGGCTTAAGAGTGTCTGTATTGGCAGTGTCCTCCCTGGTATTTTTGCCAAGGCATCAAAACTAGAAATCGTAGATATTCATGACTGCCAGCATCAAACAACCTCAGCTCGAGGTTCACTTACAGTCTTGTTATAGAGCTTTTGACTGTATCATGCTGTTTTCTCGGTAGATTGACTTTGTTCAGTTGTCAGGGAAGATCTTCAAATTCAACACATCAAAAATTGTTTCAATGATCAAAAATGACCAGCAGACCTCTGAATCACTTGACAAACAGTGTGAGTTGGCCAACCACAGGGCCAAAAGGCTGACATCACATCCCTAGATGTGTAAAGTTAATGAGCTTTACATCTTCAATGTGACAGTGCCATCCATAGGAGTGCACAGACTCTCTTTTTCCAGTGAAGGGACAGGAGATATGTGATGTATCGAAGTCAAAGCTCCCTGCAGATGATTTAAACAGTAGCCTTGTATCACATTGATGAATAATGTCCAGCAGCCACCCCTCTGTAGGAACCTCCCCTTCTATTTCTTGTGTAAACCTCCTCCTTCCTTCTTGTTCTTCCTCCTTCCCAGAGCGGAGGGAGGATGTCCAGGGTTACACCTAAACTGCTTCAGTAACCAGCTTTAATCAACGACTCAGCCGTTCCTTTTATAGATTTAGCCTCTCAGTGTGCTACACAGCACTTTCTCCCCATCTCTCTTTCTCCCTGTTTTTCCATTCTGCCTTCCTACAGGAGCGGATGGTTCAAATTAAGCGTGAACCCAGTGAGTGCTGGAGAAAAGGGGGCACAGCTGGGCGTATTTAATTAAGATTACAGACGTGTTGCCTGTACTGCTTTGTATTACTCTTTCTTCCACACATTACAGGCTCAGTGAGCATGACATGACTTATGGCCGTGGTGTTTGGGCCGTGGGGTGAGTTTTAATTAACCCTGAGAGGATAGGCGAGACTGATACTTCCTGCCTCACTCTGCATGTTGGCCAAGCAGAGCGGGCCCCTGAGGGCCGGTCAGGGGAGCCCCTTTGGATCCCAGCTGCTTCTCTTCTGGCACAGCAGTGATGACCAGAGCTTCACAGATACTTCTGGGATACTGACGCTGGCATGACTGTCTGCAGAGCAGCTATAGCCTGATTACTTCAGCAAATGAACTGATCCCGGTTCACCTTTTAGGGAGGGAATTCGAATCATGGGGGTGGAGCTTCAAGGGGGACAAGTAGGTATATATTGCAATTTGTTTGTTTCCATAGATTTGTATGTTTCCATGTATTGAGGGTGTAATTTCCACCGAGGACTACTTTGTGAATGACTGTGTTTAGTAATATTAACAGCTATCCTCTGGGATTTTTGTATCATAATACTCCTGTGTGTCATCCTGCTCTCAGATTCCTAATAAAAAACAAATCAGATCAGACAGCTCCACTCTTTGTATCTGAAGGGAGAAACACTGTGTCAGATTATTGTAATACAAACTGCAATCACCAAAAAGACACAAATAAACAAGCAAAATTAAAAGCATTGTCAGAAACTTCCACAGAAATTGTTAATACAACCTGACATTGTTTGAATTACAATTCAAAAAGTAATCTGTGATTAATCTTCCTGTGAAATCTTGTTAATCTTAGCAAAAAAGTAAAATGATGTGTTGCAGGCTCAGAATGACACACTATGTCGAGACTAATGGAACACATTTAGTGACAGGGTTACCAGTGTAAAACATATTTATGACCAGTATATAATTTGAGCGGGATGCTGGGGGACATCCTCCCCTTGTTAGCAAAATGAGCAAAATGTGTCGCCCTTCATAACCTGCCATCTCTCTCAGGACCCTGATACTGTCCTATCCAGATTCAGACTCAGACCAGAACTCACAGACCAGTTGCATACATTAGTAGTCTTACATGATGCTACTCAGCCAATCAGATCTGTGCACGATGATAAGCGGTGCCACTCGAGTGAGTGAAATAAGATGAGACGAGATACAACAGTCTGATAAATGTAATTTCACACACACTGATGGAACAGCCATCAAGAGCAAGTATCTGCCCCAAGGATACTTTGGAATGAGAATGGGCTGTAACTCTCCATCCAGTGAAACAATACCTGTGTCCCTAATCCATATAATCTAGGGCTTCACACTGGAAAATGGACAGGCTTCATAGTACACCCAAAACATTCAGTAGGGCCTATGCAGACTGTGTTCTTAATGGACACTTCTTTTCCACAACACAATTTACAGAGGAAAAGCGCACGCTGGTAAATAAAATTAAACTAATTGTGGATAGTGATCAAACATAACAGTAATATCAAAATAACTGATTAATTAAAAAAAAAACAAAAAACATTTTGCTCTACAGTGTGTTTCTCACCTTTTTTATTCATTCTCAATGAATATGAAATGTGTCACTCCATTTTCTTAAATAAAAATACAACTGGAGTTACACCAGGCAAAACATTGGTTCGGTTCATATTTGCCTTATTGACTGCCATTGGCCCATCAGCAAATAAGATGACATTCACTGATAGCACTTGGCTTATGTTTTTTTAATCAATTTTTGCATATGATAAAAACTAGGGCCCCAAACTAACAGAGTCCCAACATCCCGGGAACAAGAGAAATCTTGTTTAGGACTATCATAGGCAGGGTTCAACACTAAGGTTTTTTTTCACTTGCCCGGTCGGGTAAGTTGGTCAGAGATCTACTATCTAAGTCAGTTTTTACTTGCCCTATAAAATTTGTTTAATTTAAAGCAGCTGTGCAGAACTTTTTACCATTAATAAAACTGTCCCTAGTTCGTATCACCCCCCCTTAAAGATCCGCATACTTATTTGAACCCAACAGCGACAAAAAAGCCTTTCTCTATATGGCTATTTAGCGTAGCCTAGCTCGGGTCGGACACACAGCGGAAGTCAGCAAACCAGAATATGGCACCTGAGGCGGAAGTGATTCTGCTCGCCCGCAGCAATTAAACCACAGAAGAAGAAGGAGCCGTGTTTACAGTGTTCTTCGAGGAAGCAGTACGCAACGGGCATTGCTGAACACATAACACCTAACAGTTTTACCAGAGATGTATCTATGAGGACTTGGTTGTACTTTTGATGTCATGGCGGATAACGAAGGAGCATCATGTAAAATGATCTGTGACTGTGACCATGAACTCAAATATACAGCAGGCAGTTGTCCTCAGTTTATAAGAAATTCAGAGCTACACCAGAACATTTATGAACAGGTCTTACTTTATTACTAACTTGTGTGTAACGTTAGCATGTTAGCATGTTTCCACTAATTACTTGGACTGACCTAACGTTAGTAGCATTAGCTTTGCAAGCGAAGGCTGCAGGTAACAGCTTTGCTGTGTTAGGATTATGTTATGTCTTCACTGTGTATCTTCACATAAAAGAATACTCCGACGATTTGGGAGTTATGCCCTTTCTCTATCATTTTCATATTGAGACAACATGATCAATATCTTTTTTGTGTCTGTACGTCCAGTGGCTGGGTCTCAGCGTTTAGCATTGCACTTATAGGGAGTCAGTACGTCCTGCGCTGTGATCCGCGGAGGGATACACCGGTGAGCAGGCACAGATGTAGCTTGTAAACAAAACTCAGCTGTTTATTTAGCCTAGCGATATCTCCGGACTATAGCAGCTGCAATGGACGACTTTGAACGCGATTTTGAAAAGTTTCTTGTAGCGGACACAGATCCAGAGCCATACCTGTTTGAGCCAGAGTACACAGATGAGGAACTTCATGTGTTGAATGCTGAGCAGAGATGAGAGAGGCTGAATCCTCAGGTCTCATTTTGCTGCACAGAATGGGATTCGGTGCTGCCATCGTTGGGGAGAAAAGCGCCACAGAGAGTGCATCACAGGGAGTGAAAACTTTGCAGCAATCACTAATCCTGGCGTGATTGAAACTTTTTTTCATGTTCCTAAGATGAACTTGAAAAAAAGCTCCAGGCCTGCAGGAGCTGATGGACAGCTTTCAGTTGGGTGAGTAATATCGTCCGTGTCATCTCTTTGTTTGCTTTTACCGAGTGACCTAGCGTACCTGTCCCAGAGCCAGCTGCAGCTGTTGCTCACAGGTGTATCCCTCCGCGCAAGATGTACTGACAGTGCCATGCTAACCGCTGTCTCAATATGAAAATGATAGAGAAAGGACATAACTCCAAAATCGTCAGAGTATTCTTTTCACATAATAATGCGGACTCAGCAGATGACTTGTTAACTGTTTATTCCTCCTTACATTGAACGTACACGGCTGCTTCTCATTGTTTCCAGTAGCACAACAATGGTTACTACATTACCCAGAATAACCTGAGGCTCACACTACTACGGTAGCCTTAGTAGTTCAAAATACACAACAGATTAGTTTAGATCAGAACAGAAACACGACAGGAGAATTTACTGAGTAATTTTGCTGTTTCCACTATTTACTTGGACTGACCTGATGTTAGTTAATCCTCTCGCTCTCCAAAACAAATGCCGGCTGCAGTTGGGATTTTACGACACCGGGCTGTGGGTGTCATACCGCTTCGACCAAAGGGGCGCTATAAGCAACGAAAACGAAAAGTTCCGCACAGCTGCTTTAAGTGGCTATCAAATAAAGAAGACTGCAGTTATTTTAATGTTATGTAATCTTTATTCTCACTGTATTTATTAATTAAAACAACATATGTCATGTATTGTAGCTTAATTCCTACACAAATATGACAGCAGCAATCTTTGTCAATCGTGCACCACGACTATAAAAAGCCAGCATCAATGGAGCCCCGATTCGACGAGTCACCATGGCAACGGGGAAGAGGAGGGCTGCGTTTTTCACCCCACTAGAATTAGAAATCTTAATGTGTTCATACAGCGAGTTTGCACATGTTTTCAAAAAGAAGTGCAACACTGCTGCAGCTGCAAAAGAGAGGGAGACGGCGTGGGAGAACATTGCTGCTCGGGTCAATGCATAAGTTTAAATGTAGTCCTTTGCAATCACAATAATATTACAGGGGAAAACTGCTTGAATGGTAGCCTATTAATCTATTTCATTTAGGTGCAATCCAGAAGGGGAGAAGCACACTTGGCAGCAGTTTAGGATGAAATATAAAAACATTGTTCAAACAGGTAAGACCTCGGCATAATCTCATGGGGGAACCTCATTTTGATTACGTTTTACATTGTAAAGTAAATATTAAGTGGCTGTTTGACTGTGCAGTTGTTTTATCCCCAACATAATGCTGTTTTCACACACATAAATGTCTTCTCATCTATATCATGTTCTGTTAAATAATTAAGCCTATTTAAACACAGACTTCTACTCAGCCAACAGAAAGAAGGCAGATGCCCGTAAAACGAGCACACTTTTCTGACCGCCCTGCATACAGTTGCCTTACTCAAGTGCTCAGCATCTCCGACATTGCACAAAAAACTTCCATTTGCAAAGACACGCAGCGCAACACACAATATCTGCTGGGATGTGAGAGCATGACTACGATTGGTAATGTTGCAAATGTAAGGACGGATTAGGTTGTGTATGTAGATGATGGACTGTGACGTGAAACGGTACAGCTCAAAAAGATAACTGTGTGGAAATCCTAGAACATCTATGCGCAGTCTGATAACCATCTCCCGACGAATATTTAATTCTCTGCGCAGTAATGCTGCACCTTCATCCACGGGATCGTTATCAAAAGGACATGCCATGTTAGTGAACAAAGTCGCCACCTACTGTGCCTAATGGACTTCTAATATACTGACTCTGATTTTTTAAAATAACAGACGGCTGACTGAATGAATGAGGAAATCAAATGAAGTGTGGCTCTGAAAGAGGGCGGAGACAGAGAGAAACTTGAGATTCATTGAGAAAAACCTGGTCCCGACCAGGTTAGGTTACTACGGTAACTGACCGAAAGCTTAAGTTACCTCTCTCTCTGAAACAGGCTAGAGTTACCCCTCTTTCTCTGGTTTGAGTTACCTCACTTTTTGAAATGGAAAACTCAGAGTTTCCCTCATTTCAGGGTTAACAGACTCTGAGTTTTCACTAAACCTGCTTTGTGAAATGGACCCCAGAAGGGCTCTTTAGGACTAAGTACATACAGTATATGTGCACAGTATAAGCAGGTGAAATGTCTGTCTAGCTTACATATGAGGTGTCTCAAGATTTAGGAAAATACAAATTTTATTTAACATAATAAAAGTTAAAAGTCACTTGAGATGCTGCTGTTTTGTGCTATGACCTATTTAAGTGCTGGAAGTTGTTATTTACGTGACAACACCTGAACGCAACACAACACAATCTCAGCACCAAGTGCTGTGCTGTGCGAGCAGCGTGTTTGTCTGTGCGTAACAGCAGTCTGTTGATGGTTATTTACACACTTTCCATAACAATAACTTTGTAAGCTGACAAACTGCGCCGGGCTCGGGTCAGGTTTAGTCAGGAAAATGTGGCCTGAGCAGCTCTAGCGTGCTCACCTGTGTGTGGCGGAACTCCGATACAGAGAGCAGAGGAGAATTGTTAACGCGTGACCATGTAGAGACAGAAATGACACGATGACATAACATAAATAGTATATTGTTATGTTATTATATGTGTCCGTCGCGCAAAATAATATCAATGAGGGGCTGTGGGCAGGACATTGTTACACACTGTGCCTGTGACTTCAGGCAGAGAGACCGCTGCATCAGAGCCGAAGGAGCGCGTTTTAAAATGCATTTATTTTATCAGTTAGTAACTTTTACTGTTTTTAGCAACTTTCCCAATCGGGCAAGTGAGTTTTTAGTTTACATGCCCGACCTTGAGTTTTACTTGCCCCGGGCAATCAGGCAATCCTTATTGTTGAGCCCTGATAGGTCTTCACAGGGATGCTTGTGGGACAAAAAGCCAAAGTGAACTCATGATTAATGCATCAGTGGACACACCCTATTGTTTGTATTGTATATAGTACACAATTCGGTTATTTATAATGAATTGTTTATAATTTTGTTTATATACTATGTTTTCCTGGCAAAAAAGGAGGAATAAATGACAACAAAAACAAAATAAACGCAACAACAACAAAAAACATCAGTATTGGCTATCTGCCAAATTGTTATTTTAAACATGGATATCAATATCAGTTAAGAATTTATCAATCGGTGCTCCCCATAATACAACAGAATTGATTTCCTATACCGGTCAGCTGTGACTGGTCCGCTCTGATTCACATCAACACAGCTGACAGTCAGGTTTCAAGATATCAGTAGTGATCTGGGAGGAGGTTCTGGGATTTGTGGAACCTGTTGAATGCTACAAAAAAAAGAGTCTATCTTTAACATAGTGTTTCATTTGGTTAAGAAGCAGGCCATCACTCCTGGCCTCCCAGTGACTCATTCTTCTCACTTGGCGAGGAACAGACCATCAGAGAGGGATTGATCTCCAAGTAGCTTTATTTTATTTATTTATTCGTTCCAGCAGCCCACTAATGCACATTATGTATACTCATCTGAGAGAAGCCTTCAAGAAGTAGCTTTTTAATCTTTCCTCAGGACAAGCTAGAATTACTTTGACCCTTCTTTGTCAAGGATGAAGTGTTCTCTCAATCCATTTCTGCAAGCTTCCCAAGGAACCATGGCAACAACAACAAAAAAAAATGACTTCATTAATCAAAGACATTTACCATCTCAACAGCGTTTGGCAGCAGAAAACAAAGCAGCTCCTCTAAGCTGGCCCCTATTTAGCACAGCACAGCTGCCTGGATGAGGTGGTTTATTTAGAAGAAACATCAGGTCCCTTGGGGGAAAGCAGCCGTAATGGCAGTGGTGGTAGTGGGAGGTATATATATGCATCCCCCCACACTTCTACGCCTTTATGGGATGCCTTTAACGATGGGCTTGACAGTGTATTAAAATAAATCCTCAACACAGGAAAAAAAAGGGAGGAAAAATATCTGCAAGCATCAGCATCAGTGTTTGGGCCACAGTGTGATTGATTTCTCTGTCCATTCCCTGTTGGCTCTGCCAGAGAGAAATCATCAGGATAGACAGGCAGCCACTGACACTTCATCCCTGGAGAAAAACAGTGCCAAGCATGGACACTGTTTATGCATACACTTGGCAAACAGCACATAGTCCCACTTTCGAAGCAAAGGAATGTTGTTGTACTGAGGAGAAGCCACAACACAGATCATGTCGTGTTGAGAAAAAAATCTTCTTTTGGAACTTAGGTAACCTTTAGATGTCAGTATACTTCATCAGAACTACTTGATGTTTGTTTAATTTGCTTCAAAAAATCCCATACCTAACATTTTTTAGTAGTGTTTGGCTTGTTACTCAAAAAATGTAATTTACTTGTGTACTTAAGAGTTTAGCCAAATACTGGATGAAATGAGCACCAGCATAGATAGTGTACTTTTTATGAGTTCGAGTATCATTCAGGTAAAAGTTTCAATATCCGTACACCTGATAAAGAAATCCTCATTTGAGTACTCTGGTGATCAAAAATGATCTGAAGCTCAATCCTGAGATTGCTCTGTAAATACTTCTTCTATTCAATAACAAATATAACAACTTACGTTGCTATCTTGGTTAAGTCACCAACTTCATGTTTAACTACCGCCCATTCCGAGTAAATATAAAGATTTAGATCATTTAGGTGGTTGAACAGATACAAATACATCTAATGATGTACTTGCTTGCTCCTTGTATAACTCATTATTCACTACACTTTTCCAGTGCATTTTTTTTTTACTTTACTTATTACTTCCTGCCAACAGTAAATGGAAAAGTAATTTCTTCTCAAAATTCAGACTTTTCATGTGTCCTCTGTGTGAATGTCAGGGTAATCTCCGCAGGGTGCAGCAAATTCTGGACAGGTTGCTAATGATTTTTTTTTTGTTAACAGGGAGTCTTCTGTTGCCTGTGAATAGTATTTTCCCAAGGATCAGTCTAAAAGATGGAGAGTCCACGATTAAACTCCAGCTTTGGTTTTTTTAGCCATTGTAAGGTTTTAACGAGGTAATGAATTCTTAATACTTCTCATTACAAAGAAACGTAATATTATTAATGTAACGGGTTACGGTGCATTACTACCAAACACTGGTCTTTAGACATCTGAAGTGGGCTACGTCCGACCAGTTCTATAACTTTACAAAACTGACATGTCTACATTCACACCCTCTTTACACAGTGATTGGTCAGCTGTGGAGGTGAGGAAGGGCCCGGGATTTCAACTCCACTCTCCAGCTATTCTTTAGAGGCAATTGAGTCTCAGGAGGTAGACAACTGTCTTTGTCACTTTTCATGTGAACAGCAGATTGCAACACCATGAATCCAGGAGAGGAAATTTGTACAGTTCCCCATATTTTACTATCATCGCATCTCCAGTCTCTCCATGCCAGCTGGCATTTTACTCTGCCTTTCAGTGTCTTTCTGGTCTTGTCTTAAAGGGAAACTTTGGTATTTTTTAACCTGGACCCTATCTTCCCATGTTTTGTGTTGAATGGGAACAACAGTTTTTGAAATTGATCCAGTATTGAGCAAGAGCACTGCTGCTAAACAGGATGCAATATAATCATCAAGGTAATAGCACACTGTCATGGAGGTTCACTAAAAGTGTGTTTTTGCTGGAGACAGGCTCAGATTGTTCGTGTCTGACAACATTATAGAGAGCACCCTACAGAGAAATATTTTTTTCTTTAACTTTTGCTTGATCTGGTCCATTTGTTATTGTTTTCCTGTGACAACTCAACTCTCCAATGACTTCGGAAGAAGACTTCTCCTTTAAAGAGACTTAACTGGACGACAAACAGACCAGATCAAGTGAAAAATGTGTTATTTCTCTGTAGGGTCCTTTCCTTAATGTTGTCAGATATAAACAATCTGAGCCCATCCGTGGCAAAACAAGCACTGTAAGTGTAAGTACATTGATGGTGCGCTGTTGCCCCAAAGGATGATTGGTGGTCTCGCTCAATACTGGACCAATTTTTCACCTGGACATAAAAACATGGAAAAATACTAACTTTTTATTTGAAGTCAGAGTGGAATTCTCGTCATTCTCTGCTTGCACCCATTAGTGCTCCACACTATTTGTGTGATGCCACCTGATTCTTTTAACCTTTGCGAACACATCGACACTGTTCAAAGCCATGCCTTTAGCTCAAACAATGACAATTAGACCCAGATTGCAAATTACCAGAACTTTTCTTTACTGACCCAAATGACTTTAGAAGTTTTACTACATAACACAAACACCATGACTTGATTTTCTAAAGAGAGAGAGAGACAGAGAGAGAGAGAGAGAGAGAGAGAGAGAGAGAGAGAAAACAACAATACAATCTCCAACGAAAGCAAAAAAAAATCATTTTCTGCTGTTCAGTTCCACACAAAAAAAAAAACCCAAATAGAGTGGAACAGCATAGCTCAGTAACACAGAACAATTTGTTTTATATGGGCCCACATAAGCCCCGAGCTTCCTGTTTTCACAGCTGAATAGAGTGGCATGGCAAGCCGTAATGTGTCAGAGCCAGCCATGTCATTCAAGAACAAAAAAACACGAGTAATGAAAGCCAAAATGACAGCAAAGCAGCAACTCTCTCCTGGAGCCAAAAGGGAAAATGACACCAGGGCTGTGGCCCGCGTGCTGTGACACATGTCGTGTCACTGGCTGTGAAATTACTTCATCCCTCTGTTTTGCCTGAGGAGGACAGGCGACCCGAGTGGAGAACTGGACTCCTTTGAAGGCTGAGAGCTGTGATTTAGTGCTGAACTTTAAAAGGACTGCTGCTTTCCTAGGCACTGGGCATTGGTGGTAATAAGGAGGATATGAGGGAGCATTGGAGGAAGGATATGGGGGAGCAGAGGGCACTGTCTGGGCACTGGCCCCTCTGTGCTCCCTGTTATTTGAGACAGTGGGAATGCTGTGAAATAGCCTGTCTCATTACAGCTAAGCCCCTCTGGAACAGGTACGCTCCCAATGGACACTAGAGATAAAAGGCTGTCTCTATGATACCTTCACTGCCTGACTGAGCAGAGGAACCAAAGAAAATCGCTTCTATTAACTTAGATTTGAGAATGCAGGGAACACAAGTACATCATGCATTACAGAATTTGTCACAAAAAAGGTTATGTATCTTTTTTAAATACATTAAAAGCTCAGTCAACAACAGTGGAATGACGTGGTAATCGATGTGTAAAATAATGGACATAACCACTGTGACATCACCCTCTGGTTTGTGGACTCCCATTTTGAGGCCTATAGTCTGACATTTTGGCTGTCGCCATCTTGGAATTTTGGAGCCAGAAGTGACCATATTTGGACAAGAGGGTGGAGATAACCCTAAAGCTAGCTCATAGCTTAATTAGTAATTACTGAGGTGTTTAACTTTGATAACAGGTGAGAGAAGATGATTTCCACACACTGTCCTGTTACTTAAAAAAACAAAACAAACCTTGATTAGAACACTGTTTGCTTAAAAAAGTTCATTAATTTTTTTAATTTATTGCAAGTAATGGGACCTCTCTTACTTGTGGACTTTTTCCTCTAACACACCTGTCCACAAGTTGTGCATGAGCCTCCATATTTAAATGTTTAATTTGATAATGCTAATGTTAATGCTAATTGGCCACCGATAAAAAGGTTTAAAATCATTAGAACAACAAAAAAAAAAGTACTCACTGGAAAAAAACTGAATATCCGACTTATTTGAGGGTCTTTTAGAACAACAATATACTGAAAAAGCCTTTTTTAAGCAACCAAAATGTTAAAATTAGCTTAAGTGAAATGAAAACACACTGACATAGCAACAGCTAACTAACAGCTAGCCTATACTGTGTGAATATGGGGTTACCACTTGGTTACGTTATCGAACCAATGTTCTTGCTTTGGTAGTGACATGGCAATGGACAGCACCTGTCACTCAAAGTGGCCATGCCCATGTTCTTTGTTTTAGGATGTCGAGTTAATTGAGGTCGGTGTTTTACTGCTAGATGACCTTTGACCTCTTCTCAGTGGATGCCGTGAGAGGTTTTCATTCAGTCTCTTGTCCACAGTTCTTGCTGTCTCACTAATGCAGTGTTCCCCACAGCGGTCACATGTGGGCATTCTCGGAACCCATTGGCTGTATTTGGCGTCTGACTTCCGGCAGATGGCGAATACAGCCGATGGGGGCAGACCCCCGATTTTTTGGCATTCCAGTTTGATTTGGGCGGAGGAGGTGAATTTCCGTTTCCGACTTCCGTTTATATTTAAGTAAATATGCTGAACCATTGCAATGGATTCAGAGTTTGCAATGACGCCAATTATGTTCCTCCTCGTTAGTTCACCGCACGGACCGTTTAACCTGGCAACAACTGCAGCCGGCTCAAACGTCATTATCATATAACCCCAGTCCCATGTAGCTAGTTAATACTAATGGGGGTGTTGTAGTACAGTGGGACGGGGCCTGAGTTCGACTGGAAATGGCGCTAAACACCTGTGACAATTGTGGTAGTGATATACAATGACTTGGCGATGCCTCCAATAACTTTACTGAAGTAACCAAAAATGTTGGTACTATCCTTTTAAACCCAGTGAAAAAACTTGCACTTGCAATTACCACACCTAATTTAGTAAAATAAACACAGGGCATTTATTACAAGAAAAATAATAATTTAGTAATTTATAAACTATTTATCTGGCTCACTGTTGACCTTTAAATGTGTCACTGAATATATTCACAGTTTACAATACACTCCAGCAAAATAGACTCACTCTGATCACAAATGAACTCAAATAGAAGAAGCTGTATTGATAAAGAAAATAAACCCAATGTCCACAGCCCACTCTCACACACACATTCACACAGGGCTTATTTGAATGAGACAAATTAACACGTTGTGGGCCCAGTTGATGCTTGTGAGTGTGAAGGCCGGAAACTAGATGGCCATTTTACTGGGCAGCATAAACAAAAATGCACGTGCAAAGAGTTAGTTCTGTACTTACAAATCCAGCCGACAGTCAGTAATGCAGATGAGCAGGGGAAAAGGGCAATGGGCAATGCAGTTTTGGCGGCAAGGGGAATGGGTGTGTACAGCCACACAGTGCCGAAACGGAGCTCAGCGCAGCAGCTCAAAGTCTCTCTCCTGCGGTCCAGGTCCCTCCCGGTCCTCTTTCTCTCTCCCTCTCATGGGAAAATGTCCAGTCCTGAACCACACATTTTCTCTTAGTAAACCAACTACAGGCTAGCCTGGTTCCAGACCATAGACCCTGCCCACTCAACTGAGTAGGCTTGTCTCACTGGTCTGGTATACGTCATTGAATTTGCGATTTATCTCGTCCAAACGATGGACGGACCAATGAACACCAGGGGTCTAGCGATTAGCCAATCAGCGCCACACTGATGTCAAGCTGTAAATGGTGTAACTGGTGAGGATAACAACAATGGCAACGGCTGCAGATCCTACAGACCACATAAACAATGCTATCGAGGTATTTCGCCACTACTTGCGTTAATGGAGGACCAAATTAAGGAAGCTGCTAAACTGGATTTAACGGCGATGCAGTTGGGCGTGCACGACAACAGAGACATTTTAAATGAGCAATGCTCGCTTGTTTTCGGCACCCCCGAGGCATGGATACAAATGACGTCAGATTCTGGGTGAGTCGTTGATCTCTACTGATTGGTTAGGGAAAAAATCAAATTCCCTCCCCCTTGTAAATCGCCTTCAATGGAGGCGATGTCAGACTGAAGGTTCTGGGAGCTTCAGTCTGACTAACTACAGGCTAATTCATGGTGAAATAACCACAGCATGTCTTAAACAAGTGAGCCAGTGCTAAATGCAAGGCAAAATAACAGTGTGACACGCCAAAGGCTAAAGGCTAGCAGCAATTAGAATTACAGCTCATTTTATACACATTGAAACACATGCATTTGCCTCTGGCAGCTTCTAAAAAGTCACACACAGCAACCACAGGACGACTCTCTGTCAGTCTTGGTAGTCTGGAGTGTTAAATTCTTGTTCACTTTATGCTTATCCAGCTCTGACGGCAATATAGCTTCTGCCACAGCTAACCTGCGTTCTCCCGGAGGTAAGGCTAAGCACCTCCTCCCTCAACAAGGTAGGATTAAGATTGGCTAAAGACTGCACACAAGCCAATTAGAGAAGAGAGAATGAGTGATTGACATTCCATGCTGACATCAAGCTTGAATGCTCCATACACACAACGTGGTCTGCACAAACAAACTACTATGATGGTTATAACTCAAAACCATGAATTCTGACTGTTTTAGCTGTAAATACATTGACTGGTTTTAAACATTTTAACATTTTTAAACATATTTATACATTAACTTTTGCCCCTTTTTACAAACATTTTAAAGTATTCTTAGAGAAATAAAATAAAACAAAAACACATTTTAATGTCCTCATAGAAATAAATGAAATAATAGCCACAAGGCTACAATCACGCCAACAAACAGCCTACAACCGGAAACCAGGGCTCTTCTGCTCTTCTTTCGGAGGCAAGATCTCCGGGGTTTGCCTACAGACTCTACATTCATTAAATGGATAGAGGAACTGTCTTGAGGCCTGTCAGTCATGCTGCTCAGCAGGATTTGTTACCACTCAGATGGGATGCAGTCTTTATGGCTGATGATTTGCCTTTTTAAACATCAATGTTATTTTAAGAAGCTTTGCGGAAAAACTCAAGTAATTGAACCTTTCTGAGCACCAGTCTGGGGTTTTCGGTTTCTCTTGGACATCAGAGTGTTGTAGCTCTGTCTTCAGCTTGTACTGACTTGAATTTGCCTGTGAAGATTTGAACTGTTTTTTTGTTGTTGTTTTTTCTCCACATCAATATTACGCATTAATACACCCTCAGTAACTACACCAACTTAGTTTAATATGATTTTATTAAGATTTTTACAATAAGACTCTGAACGATACTGCTTATCGATCTGGTACTCTTATCAGTCCTTTTGGGTTTGTTTTTTAAGAGAAAAAACAAACAAATTAAGAACAGAATTAAGATTGCTTCATTTTCAGCATTGATTAGAATTTAATTTCAATTTTCAATTTTATAAAGCCCAATATCACAAATCAAGGTTTGCCTCAGAGGCTTTACAGTGTACGACATCCCTCTGTCCTTGGACCCTCGCATTGGAAGGAAAGGTAAAAAAAAGGAAAGGAAAAACTCCAAAAAAAACCTTTAACAGGAAAAAAACCTCAGAAACCTGAATAAATTACTATTATAGACTATATCATATTTGAGCGTTTTGCTCACTTTGCCATTGTCATTGAGAGCAGGGCCTCTCTGTGTCTGTCTCATCAGTAATGAATGTCTTAATCTTATTGCAAATTAGAAACGGAGTTGGAGAGATAAAAATTGTACAAGATAACATATATGAAACCTAAATGACCAAGAAATATATCTTCTGAATTTCTCCAATACTGATAGCAGAACCGTAAATGTCAGAGCTTATCAATACTATGGTCTTTAATAATTTGGCCCCAGGGCCCGTCTCATTTATCCAGTCCTATCCCATTCCTCTCAAAACTACTGGAAGGAGCCATCACAACACAACTCAAGCAATACCTCCTCTCCAATAACCTGTATGAAATACTCCAATCCGGCTTCCGAACCCACCACAGCACTGAAACAGCACTACTCAAAGTTACAAATGACCTTATACTCTGACTCCGGCTCCCTCACCATTCTCCTCCTCCTCGACCTCAGTGCTGTCTCCGACACCATCAATCACTCCATCCTCCTCAGCCGTCTGCAATCCATTGCCATCAATGACTCCACTCTCTCCTGGTTCACCTCCTACCTGTCTGAAAGATTCCACTACATTTCCATCAACAACTACAAATCCCACACCACCCCTGTCTCACACGGAGTCCCTCAAGGCTCAGTGCTTGGCCCAATCCTCTTCATTCTTTACATGCTCCACTAGGTCACATCATCCGCCGCCATGGTCTTCACTTTCACTGTTATGCCGATGATAGCCAGCTTTACATCACCACCACAGCCATTACTCCTGCCATTCTCTCTACCCTCACCAACTGTCTCACCGACATCAAAACCTGGATGAACCACAGCTTTCTAAAACTCAATAGCAATAAAACGGAAATTATCATCTTTGGTCCAAAATCCATCCTACCCACCTCCCAGGATTTCTCACTCTGTATCGATGGTCACTCTGTCACTCCCTTCCTCCTGGTCAGAAACCTTGGCATCATCATGGACCCCAAACTCTCCTTCAAGTCACATATCAACCACATCACCAAAACATCTTTCTTCCACCTCCGCAACATTGCACGCCTTCGCCCCACTCTCTCCACCTCAGCCGCCAAAACACTCATCCATGCCTTCATCACCTCCAGACTCGACTATTGCAATAGCATCCTGTATGGCCTCCCCACCACTGTTCTTCAAAAACTGCAATATGTTCAAAACTTGGCTGCCCAATTGCTCACTCACTCCCCCTCCAGAGAACACATCACTCCCATCCTCCATCAACTTCACTGGCTTCCCATAAAACAACGCATCAATTTCAAGATCCTCTTCACCACCTACAAAGCCCTAAACAACCTTGCACTCTCATACCTGACCGATCTCCTCCATCGCCATCCCCCCACTCGCCGCCTCCGCTTTGCTGATGCCAACCTTCTCACCCCCATTACCAAGACCAAGTACCGCACCCTGGGGGACAGAGCATTTGCCATCGCCGCCCCTACCCTCAGAAACTCCCTGCCCCAGGCCATCCGGAACTCTGATACACTCCCCTCATTCAACAGTCACCTTAAATCCCATCTCTTCAGGATCACCTACAGTATCTGAAAATCCTCCCGCGTCATCCTCCACCCTTTCTCTTAATATGTTATCCCTTTGTTATAGTGTTGTTTACTTGCCTTTTGTTTGAGTGTTTTGTTTGAGCGTCCCTTGATTGTTTTGTTTGAGTGCCTGTTTCTGTGCGTATTCATTTGAAAACCGTCTTTGAGTACCTAGAAAAGTGCTGTATAAAACCGATTTATTATTATTATTATTATTATTATTATTATTATCCTCAGTACTCCCCGAACACATGAAATTTTGCCTAAACCTTAGAATTTTAAAACTGAACTGTAAGTGAAACTTATCTATGCTGTCTTCAAAGCCAGACTCCATTGACAAAAGAGTCATTTTACCTGGCTGAACAAGAGAGCTGCTGCTCCACCGCTTCCTCAACTGGTAGTTAGTTTGTGTTTATGTGACTTTGGTGAATCTGAACTAACCCTTTAAGTTGCAAAATAACACAAACTAACTGATCTGACTGACTGAAGTCTTGGCTCAGCTGTGACATACATGATTAAACAAAACTGCTTTTAGGGCCCCAAATGTTTGATGGATAATCATAGTATGTTCCTGTAAAGTTGTCTTTTATGTGATTGTCTGCAGAGTCATTTCAAATCTTAGCAGACAGACAGCAGAGAAGAGAACAAGTATTTTTCACTCAGCACATAGCGAAGGTGATTTACACAACAGCAACAACACTGAATGTGTGCTGCAAAAAGTTTGACAGTTGAGGCAAAGGTTGTCTCATCACGGCGACTGCACTCTGAGTACATATCCTCCTACTCTCCAGTCACCCTGACACCTAGTCTACATTTACTGATGACACACTGCAGTTGGCTATGGGTTCTGGGTGACTGGCTCAGAGACTGGTAGCCACTTTGTTTGTAAAGATAGCGGCAGAGAGTCTCAAGTGTCAGGGAGCTAGAGAGAGGGGCCAAAGAAAAAGAGAGTGTCAGCATGAAACAGAGACTCCTTTGGCTGAGGAATCTTGACGAATTGTGTCGGGCTGTTAAATAGGGGAAGGACCCAGCTTCTGAAACCCACGGCAGGGCCAAGGGGAAAGCCCATGGGCCTGGCCAGCTTCAGTCTGCATCCTTACAGTCCAAATGTCACAAACAGTATGAAACTTCTTGATGCTCGACTACAGTAGAACACTGCTAGTGAAATTAAATGCTGCACAGTAAATGCTGACTGGTATAAATGACTATCTGAATGACTTTCAACAGACTTCTGGATTGATTCTCTTCCACATGGCTAGTGGGGCTTTACACTGGCAAATTCAATCAATCTAGTGTGTCCATTTTTTTTGCCCATCCATCCAGCACATTGGCCCAGAGCAACATGACTCAGGCCAGATTGTCATAATCCTTGGTGGGATATTCATGGAGATCCCTGGCTCTGACCTTTCAGTTGGCATCTATCAAAATGTCCCCTCGACCAAAAACTTTTATCTGTGTTCAACATTTTGGGAAATATACTTATTCATTTTCTTTCTGGGAGTGAGATGAGAAGATGGATATCAATCTCATGTTTGTGTGTTAAATACAAAGCTGGAGTCAAGATGTGGTTAGCTAAGCACAAAGGTTGGAAGCGGGACGAAGCAGTTAAGCAGTGTCACAATTAACAATTATTGATCGGTTGCAGATATATAGGGCCATATGAAATCTGTTTTTTTTTCCAGGTTCTGTTTTATTTTTTAACAAATTTGTATTTTCTGTTAAATTTTTCTGAATTCTGTGTTTTAAGCTTATCATGTGGTGGATAAATAAAATTTCAATAGTTCAATGAGAAAACTTAATACATGTCAATACATTTTTAATGTACAATAACACTGCCATAGTTTCAGTAATTCTATATTTTCCCTCGCAACTTGGTATGATTTCTTATTTCATAAGGGATGCTGGTAATATTTTTTATGCTTCCTGTAAGTATAATCCAACTAATCGCATTTCCACATATGTATTTACACTATATTAACATCTTATATTGAAAAGCAGACGTAGTCATATGTGTGTCCTGGCCTGCTTCAGTGCCTTAAGGCTAAGGGTCAGAATAGGTCTACAGGTCTACAGGTGCGCGCTGCAGTGCCCTCCAACTTTAGGAGCAGATGCTGGTTTGACTACTGAGACATGAGTGATGGCTGGCTTGATGCAGAGACGCTGCCTCTGGATGACCCGAGAAGTTTGGTTGATTACAAAAAAGATTGCGTTTGAGCTCATGTTTGTTGTCATTTGCATATCTGTGATCAAACCTGCCAATGCTAAAACTGAGACAGACACAGGCAGAAAAGAGCAAAGCCTTGGCAGCACACTGGGGTTCCCCACCGGTGACAGCATCCCTGCTGGTGTATTTGGGGAAGCTGAGCCCTGCCCTTGATGCAACTCACAGAGAACAGAGGGCAGAGGCTACATACTGTCATGATCCTGGGTTTTTGTTTATATTCTGTTATCCTATGGACTTTGTTTTGGAGTTTTCTGTTTGTGATCCTTGTTTCATGTTATTCATTCATGTTTAATGTGCTTCCTGTTTTATTGTGTAGATTCTCTCCTCGTGTCGTGTCTGGTTTTACTTCCTGTCTTTGCGTGTTTTCCCGCCTGTTTCTTGTCACACATGTCTCGTCAGTCCTTCCCTGTTCCCAGAGTCTTCCTTTCACCTGTTCTGTATAGTCTTGTTTGTTCCCCTCCACACCCTTGTTGTTAACCAATCCCCATTTCCCTCCTTTTACCCTCCTAATCCAGCTGTGTCTTGTTCTTGGGATTCATTTTCTGAGTATATATACCTGTGTGTTTCCCTTTGTTCTTTGTCAGTTCGTCCTATGTTCATTTGTGTGTTCATCCCAGTCTTCATGGTGTCGTTTCTTCCTGTTTGGTTTTCAGTTTAGTTTTGGTTCTTTTTTCATTTGGACTTTGTTACCTGCCTGATCTGTATGTTGTTATTTTTTTATCAGCTTTATTAAAGCTCGCCTGTTGTTAAACCTTAAGCTTGCTTGCTGGTCTGCATTTGGGTCATTCCTGCACTAATTTATGACACATATATACCAAAACATTGTGGCATAGTGCTGTTCTTTCAGCTTAGGCACCATGAAAAAAATGCTTATAATAATAGGGAAAATATTGATTTTTATGAACTGCATCCACATTTTGGCAAGTTCCAAAATAATGCACATTTTACAGTTGATTCAATTTTTACTGTCAAATTCCATGATGCCTTATATGTTTTCTGAATTGCAGAAATCATAGGGCCCTAGATACAGTGGCTTACTGCTACAAGATGCTTATTCAGTGGGCATAACACTGCTGCTGACCTGACAGCAGAATGTATGGCTCAATTAAAATGCTCAGTGCTTCCCTGATACTTGGTACTTATATGAACTTGATGTCTTTGGAAAGTTAAGAGACTTGTTGAAATCAATCAAGTCAACTTTTCTTACTTTACTTGCAGAGGTCCAATTATGTGATGTTTATAATATGGAGTTCCACTCATCATGGAATGGTATAAGTCAATCAACAGACTGTAGTGTTTCTACCTCCACATTTTAGTACCAGATCTGTGTGCTAGGTACCCCAACAGAGGGGTAACCAAAAATGAGGTCAGTAAGGAAGAGCTCCATTGGTATGGAGCTACATTAGGGTCAAAAGTTTTGTACTTGAAAAAAAAAATGAAACTGAAAATTCATCTTGAATTTTGAAAAATACAGCAATGTATTCAAAATAAAAATAAGTGTTTGAAACGTTTTTTCAGGTTAAATATAATTTTGATTCACTTTGGTAATTCTTTTGAATACATAATTTATTTAAACTTTTGACATTTGAGGTCTTATTTTTTTTAGTTGCATGTTTTATCTTTTCAGATTCAGGTCTTATTTTTTACAGTTTCAAATCTTATTTTTTTCACTTTCAGATCTTTTTTTCAGTTTCAGATCTTTTTGTTTTTCATCAAAATAGCCTTGTGGAGGAATCCACAGGAAAAGCACTGGAGCACTCAGATCACTTGTGAAGAGTTTATTAAAGACTAACGTTTCGACGCCAACTGCGTCTTCATCAGTCGACAACATACATTTTCACAGCTCCATCGTCATGGCCCTGTTAATGCTTCCACATCCAGACGTGTCCCCTGGATGAAACCTTTGAGCTTGGAGAAAAGGAAACAATCCTAAAACACCTCCCTACTCACCTGGTGCCACAAAGATCACCTGGAGCCCGGTCAGGTGAGTAGGGAGGTGTTTTAGGATTGTTTCCTTTTCCCCAAGCTCAAAGGTTTCATCCAGGGGACACGTTTACTGGACGAGGAAGCATCAACAGGGCCGTGATGATGGAGTTGTGGACAATTACACTTTCCAGCTCTGACAAATTCACCACTTAAAAGACGTCACAAAAAAATGTATGTTATCACAAAAATGACCCCTTAATACTTGTTATGATTTCCCCAAACTTAGTTAACATTTCTCACCTGTGTGCTGGATGTATGAGCTCCAGCAGATTGACCCGACCGACCGGACACCATCATCGCAAGCAAAACAGACACTACGCTGCGTTCACAGTACTATGTGGAAATCGGACATATCAGCACTTAAAATGTGGCTGTTGCACTGCAATATCTGGCATAATTTATAGCTCTTATACCGCAATTGGTGCTCAGTACTGTCTAAAACAGATTTCTAAATGGAAGTTTGTCACTGGCATCAATTTTTACACTGCCAAGTACATGAATATGGCGTATATAACTGCTGAGTTTTTTTAGTTCCTACGTTCCCTGAAGGCACTGACACTCATGATTCCACACCCGTCTCAGTTGATGCCACGCCCCCCACGCCACATCAGGGTCAAAAATCTGAAACTCAAAAAACAGATTTGAAAGTGAAAAAATAAGATTTGAAACTGTAAAAAATAAGATCTGAATCTGAAAAGATAAAACATGCAACTGAAAAAAATAAGACCTCAAATGGTATATGGAAGTGAAAAGTGAAAATAAACTATTCATTCAAAAGAATTACCAAAGAGAATCAAAATTATATTTAACCTGAAAAAACGTTTCATACACCTATTTTTATTTTGAATACATTGTTGTATTTTTCAAAATTCAAGATCAACACATGAATTTTCAGTTTCAAATTTTATTTTTTTAAGTACAAAACTTTTGACTCTAATGTAGCTCCATACATGGTACCATCCACAACTTTTCACAGTAGAAAGGAAAAAATACTGCTTGGTAGACACAGGGCTTTAGTCACAACAGGCATGTCTTGGTTTTGTATTTGTTGACCAAATTTTCAAGTCTCAAACTGAGTAATTTTGTGATACTCCTATAGAGGTATTATCATTTTATAAGTACTTTCTTGCATAAATTTACAGGTGTTAATTACTTTTTTTAATATGTTTAATTTCAGTGTCTGATATTATTAAGAATGAAAAGATCATTGCTCTTTGAAAGGGTGTGTGTGTATTATTCCATTGGTCTATATTGTCATTATATCAGTAGCACAAAATCGTCTCAAAATTACAATAATATCAATTATCGCAATTATTTCTCGGACAATATATTTTCTAACAAAAGTAGTTATTGCGAAAGGTCTAATAATTGATTACTTGATATCAATTAATATAATATGTATAACATTTAATGACATTTGAATGTGGCACGGTGGGGTAGTCGTTAGAACTTTTGCCTCACAGCAAGAGGGTTCCTGGTTCGATCCCGGGTGGGAGCCCTCTGTGTGGAGTTTGCATGTTCTCCCCGTGTCAGCGTGGGTTTTCTTCGGGTACTCCGGCTTCCTCCCACAGTTCAAAGACATGCAGGTTGGGAAAAGGTTAATTGATGGCTCTCAATTATCCGTAGGTGTGAATGTGAGTGTGAATGGTTGTCTGTCTCTATGTGTCAGCCCTACAAGTCTGGCGACCTGTCCAGGGTGTACCCTGCCTCTTGCCCGATGTCAGCCGGGATAGGGTCCAGCCTGCGACCCTCAAGAGGAAAAGCGGTTAGAAAATGGATGGATGGATGAATAAGGGGATTACCAGTGGTGGTTCTAGCCTAAATGGCACCCTGGGCGACAGATCCCCCCCAAAACAGAAGTCATTTAAGGTTACCTTTCCTATAGAACAGGTCTATACCATCTCCTTCTATTAAACTCAATAACCCTATGTTATTTATCTTATTTACAAAATGGCATGTCATTTCTGTCTCTACATGGTCACACCTTTGCAAATCTCCTCTGCTCTCTGTATCTTGTACGCCGGAGTTTTGCCCCAATGCGCACATACACGCACACAGACACGTGTGCACACTTTGAGGTGAGCACACTAGGGCGCTGCTCGATCACATTTTCCTGACCGAACCGACCTGAGTCCGACGCAGTTTGTTACCTGACATAGTTATTGTTATGGGCAGTGTGTAACACGCTGCTCTCACAGCAGTGCAGCACGTCTATGGAGCGGAGCCTGTGTTGCGTTCAGGCGTAAAAATGTCATGTAAAAAACATCTTACAGTGCTAAAATAGGCCATTGAACAACACAGCAGCGTGTAAAGTGGGCCGAACCTGCTCCTGCCGCCCTCCGCCCCCCCGCCACACGTCGTGGCAAACGCCCATTTGGCCCATATCAGGATCTGCTACTGGGAATGACATTTGAGCAATATACTATCTGAGCAATAAAAGCAGAGTTGAAAAGTTACAACCTTAAATATTACAGCACCACCTATAGTTTTGCAAAAAATATATATAGAATGGTTGATCTAGTTCACATCTAAAGTTCAAAATTCTGTTTCATGTGGAAGATTTGCTGGGGAGATAATATGTTTTTTTCAAAAAGGACATTGTACAATCTAATATCATAACCAAAAGGGTTCCAACACCATGATGCTTGAATTTTATATGAAAAACACTCTAGGTGTATCATGTACTAACCAGCTGGAGCTCCCTCCATGGTCTAGAAAATGACATGCCACCTCTCAAGCCCTTGCTGAGGTTATGAAACCCTATTGTGGATAATATAGTACTTCATCAAGTCAATTTTGAGGGATACATGCTATTTAGAAAAAGGTGTAAGTATCCCACATTGTACTGCCTTTTACCATTGTGAAATCTCAGCACACAGTGGCACTGGCCCAGGCACCTGCAGTGTTAATGTCTTTCACACAGTGGAGACTGGCTGCCTCTCGATCCCTCCGCTGTCATTTCCATCATTTCTCCTATCAGACTCTCTACTTAGCCCATCTTCTCCAGTTGAAAGTCCCTGAGGTGAAGTACACAATCATTTCCACGGTACTACTCCCTCCATCCCGTGTCATTACTCCTTGTATCACCCTCCCTCTCTCTGCTGCCAGTCCTCGCAGGTAATACTGAGCTGACAGCTTTCATTCCTGCTCCAACAAAGATCACAGGAGACAGAGAGGGGGCTGAAGCTCAACCATCGCAGTCATCTCCCCTTTGACTCGCCGTCAGCTCGTCATGCCACAACTGTAGCGGCAGACAGGGAGACCAGACTGGTGTCAATGCTCACATATCAACTCCATTCAGGCCTGGGACAATTGGGATGTCTCGCTGTTGTCTGGGGAGAGGCTGGTTAGGGGATGTGCTGGGAGTCCCATGGCTAAGGACTGTAGCTTAATGACTCAAAATACAGACAAAATACTATACCATACTAATTTACTTTGCCAAATATGTTTTGCAAGAATTGCTACATGGATTTCATTCTCTGCCAGCATTTTTTGCCAGTCCATGGGGTGTCATGTTATTTACAATGACACTTTTACCCCAGGTTCAAGCAGGTGATTGTCATTGTCCTAATTTCGTCATTTTTTTGGCGCTCCAACCCTGCGAACTGGGGCTTCATCTTTGATGAAGGACATTTAAAGAGCCTTACAGTCTATGCTGTGTCAGCCCCTATTACCACCTAAGTTCCAGAGCACTGAATCACCACCCATGTCCACTTAGTTCAGTAATGTAAATAGGTCGAATGTTACACCCCCATGAGGACTGCCCAGTGTTCTGATGGCCGAAAATTCTGAAACTCTTGTTAATCTGAAAAATCCCATTGGACCGAAAGCTTATTTCTCCATTAGCCTTATGTGAAGTCCCGTTTTTTTTTAGAGAATACACATTCCCTGCAGTTAAACAACCCAATCACCAGAGAGAAAATTTACATTTTTGCAAACCACAGGTACATTACATTTATACATCCTTTTGATGCAGATCTTACTATAATGATGAAAACTGTCTGTGGCTGTGTCTATGTGTGTGTGTGTCTGTTCCACATTTTTCTCCTCACTGACTTGGTCAATCCATGTGAAATTTGTCACAGTGGTAGAGGGTCATGGGAGGATGTGAATGAAGCAATATTACATCAATTGGCCAAAGGGGGCGCTATAGCAACCGATTGAAATTGAAAACTTTGAATGGGCATGTCTCATGCCCCGTATGTCGTAGAGACATGAAACTTTGCACAGAGATGCCTCTCCTCATGAGGAACAAATTTGCCTCAAGAACCCATAACTTCCGGTTATATAGATTTTCCGCCATTTTGAATTTTTTGAAAACACTTAAAATCGATCTCTTCCTAGGAAGTTTGATCGATCTGCATGAAACCCGGTGAACATAATCTAGGGACCAATATCTAAAGTTCCCTCTTGGCAAAAGTTGGAAAACTTACTAAAACTGAGCTTCTATAAGGCAATGAATATTGCGGAGGGCGTGGCTCATCACATAAAGGTGTATAACATCTCAAGGGTTTCACCGATCACCACGCAACTTTGTAGGCATATGACCACACATAATCTGAGGGGACCCCTCCATTACTGACCCCATCAAACAAAATGGGGGTGCTAGAGAGCTAATTTCTTATCTAGGCCTAACCGCCATATCGATTTTTACTAAACTTGATAGATATGTAGAACAGGACGCCTCAAGGTGACTGAAGAAATTTAACTCTAATTGGCAACTGGGTGGCGCTTTAATGACAGAAAAATGCTTAAAAATGGCTAAAATGCGACCGATCACTGTGGCTCCCCCTGTGGCCCAATGATTTTATTTTTTTCTAATTTTTGGTACGACTAAGTCATGGTGTGGTATACTGTACATAATCACGGAAACTGTCCATGTGTCATTCTGTCAGTCAGTCATTCTGTCTGTCCCACATTGTTCTACTCACTGACGTGGTCAATCTATGTGAAACTGCACATAGGCATTGAGGACTGGCATAGGTAGACAGATCGCTGTGGCTGCAATCCTACTATGAAATTCCCAAAAACTCTGTCTGAATACATTGCTCTTCTTCATGGGTTCAGTTGACTATTTAATCTGCAATTTCCTATGACCTGTATCCCAAACATGCACCATGTGAAACTGTACGTGGGCAAATGTGCACTCAATGGGTATGGACTCGTACTTTATTAATCTCCGAGAGGAAATTCAATTTTTTCACTCTTTTGTCATTAACACACAGGTCCGAACACACACATGCACAAACAGGACCAATACATGCACAAAGTGGAGAGATGTCAGAGTGAGGGGGCTGCCGAGCTACTGCCACTTTACTGAGGTGAGTGTGTATTTTCGGAGACTTTGGAGCATTGCTCCAGGTAGCCATTTTCAGAACAGTGGCATGACACTAAACCCACTGTTGGCTATTTCAGCCTATGGAAAAATGTTGACCAACAAGAGTTTTGCAGATTGGATTAAGAATGAGGACCTACCTTCACAGCTATCTAGCTACATGTTTGAAAAATGATCAGCAAAGCTGTACAGGTTGTTACTTAGAAATAACACTTAAATCAACATATTTGTTTGCTAGTTGTGAAAAATGCTAACCGTTCCTGGCAACCATCATCAAAGCTATGTAAATTGGATACGTTACTGGCTCCTGATTGGTTTGGGTAATAAAACCTAACAAGAAATGGGTAAACAAGCTCATGATGTTAGCCTGGGGGGGATGACATGCAGCAAAGGGCCACGGGCTGGACTCGAACTCTGGGCGCTGCAGCAACAGCCTTGTACATGGGGCGCCTGCTCTACCACTAATCCACCGACGCCCCAAATTTAGTAATTCTTACTTTACATTTCTCACAAAAGATATTGGGCATGGAAGTCCATTCTTGACTTTGGCCTGACCTTCACCCATGAGGTCGTTGTGCTTCCAATTTGAATGTTAAGCCAAACCCTGTTATTAATTTCTAAACCCAACCATTTGCGAGTGTTGGCTAAATCCAACCACGTGTTTAATGTTGAAGGAAAAAAAACAGGTTAATTTGCGGTGTTGTACCCATGTAGTAGGTTTATTTTGAAAGAGACTGTATGCAAACTGTACATTTCCTGTAAAAAAGGAAGTGTATTTTGAAAACACTCAATGTCTGTAACAGGCTGAACTGTGTCCCAGAATCTCAACAACCAATGCACCCAGGGCATCATATGTCAACATGGAAAGTCCATGACCAAATGTCAATTGGGACATGGAATTTGCCCAGGTTCCAGGTGTTTAATCAGATGAATGTAAAAGTTTATCCTTGTGAACTGCAGACTGCAGGCTGTACCTGAAAGCTCCTGTAAACTACCAAGTGCATCTTTGAACTCAGAGACCTGCTCTGGCCTGCTGAGAGACAGCTAGTAAGAAAAGTGGGGAAAGACATTTACAACAAGAGAAAAAAACCTTGGCAATAGGGAATTTGTTGTTCATTCCAGTCCCTGTCCCGAGGTAGAACACACAGTCCCGTCTCTCATTCTCATCGAACGACTGTTTAAGACTAAAAACAAACCCTTCAACTGAGCCTGCACCACTTTCCCCTTCTTCCTTTAAACCTCTAAATCCTTCAATAATAAAAACAGAGCTGCGAGGCACATGTCGTCCTCGCAGCCCTGCTTTACTCTGAGCCTCTCCCAAACATCACAATTCCTGAAGTGAATCTCTGCTTTGTGCAAGAGACAGCCTCATTTCAGTCCAGCTCTCTCCAAAACTTGAAAGTAATTTAGTCCCGGGGAGTTTTTGAAACATTTATGTGGGCTGGGTCATGCATATTTCATCAGAGGGCGGTAAAGTTTAAAGTAGGACACGCCTACTGTAGTGCACACACGCTGAGACTAACAGCTCCATTGTTCTCAGTCTTTTCACAGTACAGTGGCCATGGAAAATACTTTCTGATTGCCTGAAAATTCAAATGTCATTGCTGTGAACACTGTAAGCAATACTAAACATCAGTGAGCAAGGTATACTAAACTGCAGGAAACCATGGCAACAAGACATTTGCCACAACACCAGCAACAGTGACAACAGAAAGCAAATGTAGTGCCATCATTTTGGCTCTTTGTGTAAAGGTCTTGTCATGTCTGAATAAAGCCACAATGAACAATCATGTAACAGACATTTATGTCTGAATGATAAACACAGAGGTATATTATTATAAGAAATAAATGAAGCCAGCCATGTTGCTATGTCTGAATCACACAACTCTTCTCCAGTACAACACGTAATGACTCCATACTTGTCAGATACAGCAGCTTGGTCAGTGGCTCTACATTTCATACTATGGTGCTCCCTGCACCCCTCTAGCATCAGTTTTGGATGCTCACAGATGTGCTCATTACATGCTACAGTATCATTTCAAAATAATCTCCCATGTTGACAGGAAATAATGGTTTTTGCAACTACTTTAGATACATGGTTCAGTTAAGAAAAAAGATTATGGTCTTGGTTGAAATGAATACATTAGTTACATTACTTTACTCACATAAGTCAAGAGGTACGTATGAGACATGTGACAGATATATTACATAACTCTAACTAAGTAACATAGTTAAAAAAAACCTCAACATTGATCTTTTTGGTAATTTAATTAGTTTAAATACCTCATTAACAACAAGTTGCTATATCACACCTACAATTGACCTATGGCTAAGCCCCGCCCCCCTCCACTCACTCCGACAAAATATCAATATTTAGTGACCGGCGCTGTGGCAGGTGTCACAGTACACGGCATTTCACAGGAGGCAATTGATGATTTTTGGAGACATAACGGTCAAATTTTGGTGCATCAAAGTGCCAGTGAAGTTAAGGTTTTTGGTTTAGAATATGAGAAAAGGATAACGGCCTTTTTACCATCTTTACCAAGAGTGTCTCTCCGTTAGTTTGGTGCTACAGTATTTACACTGAATCATTCAGCATAACGTTTGCCAACCTTTGTTATCTCTGCCATTACAGAGAAGTTAATGAAGCTAAGCTCCAGAAGTTAACGTTAGCTTAACTAGAGCCCTTTGGACAACAGCTAACAATGATGTACGATCACCAAAGTACAAAACTAGAACAAAATAGGCTAATGAACTCCCAGCAAACAAGGTGACATGATGATCAACGCAGCTAGGAGCTAACGTTAGGCTAACTTTAGCTAACGTTAGCTAGAGATGTTAAAGATAACTTTATATTTCTTTCCAGCAAAGTGACAATATGTTGCCTCAAACACAATGTTGACTTACCTTAAAACAGATGTAGACATCATTGTTAATCTTACTCACGTTGAGTTGATGTTGTGGTCTAACGTTAGCACACAACTTTATCCAAAGGAGACACTTTTCTCGGTTGAGATGTGGTTTAAAGTGTAAAAAATACACCTGGTCGCCCAGCCTCTCAGGATACCTTGTGTCAGAGTTGCATGTACCCCATGCACACTGTTTGACCATTTTTAAACTTCAAATATCAGAAAAAGCTCATAAAACCAAACAAAACTGACTTTCTGTAATGCATTTCAATGAACGTCCAGGCAGAGGATGTCTGTGTGTATGGGAATGGCTATCCGCACTGTGATTGGCTCATGGTGTTTGAGGGCGGGACTTAGCCATAGGTCAATTAGTGGCTAAAAACTGCTGAACTGAATCAGTGGTCTGCAGCTTCACCATCCATCGTCCTCTACCTTCCTCTACCTGCCTCTACCTGCCTGTACCTGCCTCTACCTTCCTCTACCTGCCTGTACCTCCTAATGACAAAGTCAGTTCATGTACTAGTATGTACTTTCGAAACATTGCTGAATGAAACGGACAAAGCCAACGTTATCTTCTGGCGACTGGGCTACACCACAAATTGGTTTACACTGGAGTTAGTTGAAAGCTGGGTATGCTAAAGGCTACCTTGTATTGACGAAGCTTTGTTACCCTGGGGATGAGAACAGGCTGCCAGTACACCACACTTTATTCGCTAAATGTTTTCAGCTACCTCACCTTCATCAGGGTGGTGCCTGAGGCTGTTTTTTGTTTCTTTTTATCTGATTTGTCATGTGACTGAAACTTTACATTCATCATCCTCTTCAAAAATACTATTTACAAAAACATTATACAGAGTATAATGTTACAATCAGCTTTTCATATTATTCTTTGACAAATACACCTCTTCATCTTCAGCCATAAATGGATAATTAGAATTGATATTAGCATTTATGTATTGATCACATGACAAATCAATGTGTTACATATTGGCAACCTAAAACAGCCTCAGGCACCATCTTGATGACAGCATGATAGCTGAAAATGTTTGAATAAAACATGGTGTCCCGGAGTAAGAGTTGTGTGTGTATGTGTGTGTGTTAATTTTGACAGACTTGTGCTGCACCTCACTGTGTGTGTGTGTGCTGTCACAGTCAAAAACAGGCGGATGTTTCGCAGGTATAATGCATACCATGTTCACCATCTAGGCTGATTACTTTTGCAGGTCATTTGGTCATAGATGTAAATTATTGGACAAATTAAAACTTAAATCTTAAGATAGCTCCAGAGGAGAAGTCAAAGGATCATCAAAGTTATTACAGTCCATCCTGAGGGGAACAAGAATGTCTCAATATATCCTACAGTTTCTGTGACATATCACTTGAGACCAGACCTGCAAGCTCTGCAAGTTTTTTTGTTTTGTTTTTTTCATTTATGGTAAATCGCAAAATACTTTTGAATTTTTTTTAATTTATTTTTTTTTGCCAAGTGCTTTATTTTATACAGATTTTTCATTTTATACTCATTTTACACAAAGCATTCCTGAAAATTTAGTTTTTTGTTTTTTTTCAACATTCAACACTTTGTTTGCTGCATTAAACTGTGCCCGCCAGGCCATTATTAGGTGAATAACACCCGAAAGCAAAAGCACTACATGTAAAAATAGAATTTCTCCACTCAGCTCATTTGTTTGATTTTTAGAATGTTTGTCTTTCCTCCGATTTGACTATGCAATGTCAATATGGGAGAAAGCACTAATGCAAGAGAATACCCAGTTTAGCTGCAGTTTATAGAGCCCTGGGAAATTCTGATCTTAAAGTTAGAAGCAGGTATTTTATTTTATTTATAATATATTTATAATCATCACTTGCAACATTGTAATAGTCATTCATGTAATGTTTACTGATCATTTTTAAACCAATTATGGACCATTATGTGTTACCTATATCTGGTTCATATATCTATGTAATGCTCGGACAAACTTTATTTTAAAAGGTTTACAATTTATTTGGTCATCATTAACAAACACTTGTGAAACTTGTATAAAATGTAATAATGTATGTGTACAATAATAAATAAATTATAGTATTATTCATAATCAGTGAAAGTTATTCATCTCAATTGTACTGTTTGTTAAATGTAAAAAAAACAACAACTAGTAAGTTAAATTAACTATCAATTTACCAATTATTAATGATGAGTGTTACCGTATCTTTTCTCATTCTGTGTGTGTGTGTCTGTACTGTGTGTGATCCGTGTTAGTTAAGGAGCTTTTGTCATTGACAGCTGCCTCGTATTGTGTTGCCCTCTCTGTGTGCCCGTGTGTGCCTGTGTTCAGATGGGTTGATGTGATATTGATTCATGTGTAATCATATGCCAAGGCTGCTGTAAACACATCTCTGTATGAGTGTGTATGCAAATGTGTGTGTTCATCATCCCCATGTGGACCAGCTACAGTCTACAACAGCATGTATATGGGGCTTTACAGCCCTTGTGGGTGTGTTAGAATGAAACGAGAAAAGACATACAGTATGTTTGTTTCAATATGAAGAGCAAACTAAATGTGCAGTCACAACAAGTGTTAGATCTCAAAGCATAACACACCCTTCAAATAATTGTTTTTTCTTATCCAAATAAAGGGTCCAGGGTGGCTTTCACATCAGGGACCTGGGCCTGGATCCAAGGAAACTTCACCCCAGTTTGTTTGATTATTGTAAACACTGTGTACTGTACCCGGGCATGGAATGTGCCTGAGTTCGCTTAAAAAAGTGGTCTTGAGTACAGTACATGTGCACTCCAGTGCATTATGAATTAGGTGTGAACACCAATTGTAGTCCAGAAGTGGACTTAAATTTAACATTACAACAAGGAGTTTTTAATCAGTTATGGAAAGATCTCAATTTAATACTGATGACAGTGCAGCCTGCCACAAACAGACCCAGATCTGGCTTTGCTGCCACCCTAACCTTGAAGCTGGAGTTAAGACAGGAGGCAGACAGCTACGTGCCTGACAGCAATGGCTCCTCCACCAGCCAGTAGCAGAGCTTTGCCTTGCTTCTCTGCTGGTCCCTGCTTATGACTGTCCCAGGTACAGCGATGTCCATCTGCGGCACCATTATCTACACTATAAAACAACAAAAAGGTCACGTAGAGGGTGATGCAAGTGTACTCAGGTATGGAATAGGGGTAGGAATCTTATATTAACGAAAACTCTGTCTGTGTGTGTGTGTGTGTGTGTCTGTTCCACGTTTTTCTCCTCACTGACTTGGTCAATCCATGTGAAATTTGGCACAGTGGTAGAGGGTCATGGGAGGATGTGAATGAAGCAATATTACATCAATTGGCCAAAGGGGGCGCTATAGCAACCGATTGACTTTGAATGGGCATATCTCATGCCCCGTATGTCGTAGAGACATGAAACTTTGCACAGAGATGCCTCTCCTCATGAGGAACAAATTTGCCTCAAGAACCCATAACTTCTAGTTATATAGATGTTCCACCATTTTGAATTTTAACACTTAGCAAGTAGCAAAAGGACTCCCGCACACTGTCCAACTTGCAATAAATCATTTATTTGCGACATTTCGGTACTAGACCTTCATCAGGCAAACAGTTTTATGTTCATGAGAACATTACGCGTGGGAATGGGATTGGTTGTGGAGAAACGACCACTCCCTATTTAAGATGGCTTCTCATGAACATAAAACTGTTTGCCTGATGAAGGTCTAGTACCGAAATGTCGCAAATAAATGATTTATTGCAAGTTGGACAGTGTGCGGGAGTCCTTTTGCTACTTTATGGTCTTTTTTCTCCAACGCACCTGTCTTGTTTTTATAGATGTGTGAAGTGCTTCCTTTGTTTGAATTTTAACACTTAAAATCGATCTCTTCCTAGGAAGTTTGACCGATCTGCATGAAACCCGGTGAACATAATCTAGGGACAAATATCTAAAGTTCCGTCTTGGCAAAAGTTGGAAAACTTACTAAAACTTGCTAGATATGTAGAACAGGACGCCTCAAGGTGACTGAAGAAATTTAACTGTAATTGGCAACTGGGTGGCGCTATGACAACAGAAAAATGCTTTAAAATGGCTAAAATGTGACCGATCGCTGTGGCTCCCCCTGTGGCCAAATGTTGTTTTTTTCTCTAATTTTTGGTATGACTAAGTCATGGTATGGTATGCTGTACTCAATGGGTATGATAACGATATTACTGCGCTATTAACATGTTGCAATGTACTGAGTACTGCAATATATTGTGATCTAACTGCCTTTATTACCTGTAAATTAAACACATTCTCACTATGACCTCGTCACATATGGAAATTTGGTCATGGACTTTCCACGTCCACATATGATGTGGATATGGGTGTGTTTGTTGTTGATGTTCTGGGATGCAGTGTCAACTTCTGCCTGTTACATGCATTGTGTATTTTCAAAACAACAAAACAAAAAAATATGTACAGTTTGCATCAGTAAAACACCGCTGACCTTTTTTTCCTTCAACAACAAACACACGTGGTTACATTTAGGCAACACAGGCACATGGTTAGGTTTAGAAAGAAATAACATTCATGAAAGTCGCTGGTTGCTGGACCCATCCCACCCACCCAACTCAAACTTTTCACCCCCTTAATTTATGCAGTTTTCTGGCTGCTTTCCCCCTGATGCTGCTGGGTGCCGTCACACAATAACGGTGACCAGCCGCGCATCATGATGACATGAAAGGACGTTTTTTTTTTGTCTGTACCTTATGTCAGAAGTCACTGCCCAAACGCCGGTATTTGGCGACTTGGGAATGAGATGTGGTTGGAAAATTTTGTCTCCACAGCAAGACTTTGTCAACATCTCCTTATCTAATGAGACAAAGCTTTCAGTCTATTCATTATTTGTATTTTAATTTGTCATTTGCTTGTGCTTATGCTTTTGTACTGCTAGGCAGGTAGTGTACAGTGGGATTTTTGAGCTTTCTCACTGGAAACAGCTTGCAAAGGGGGTTGAGACTGAACCAATGCAGTCCATGTGCCGTAAAACCAAAACATTGAACTACATGTGGCTGAAAAAGCTATGTAGAGCTGGTGAAAAGGCTTGTTGTGACCTCTTCTGACTGCTGTACCTCATTTGCTTCTATACATAGCAGCAGAGAGACCAGACTGATTGCAGAGAGATGACATGCAACTTGAAAAGAGCTGAATTTGAAAAGGACATATGGGTTCATGGTACACATCGTGCAAACTGAGCAAACTCAGTGTCCTGTTTTTAAATAAGTGTAAACTTCATCCAGCTGGTACATCACCACCCAGCGAGTGCACCCATGGTGATCAAATACAGGCTCTGCCAATGTCTCGGGAACATCAGAGGGAGGGGGTGCGTTTGTGTCTCTGCATCTCTGATGTAAAGCCTGTAGGTGAACAGAAAGAGCTCTTGTGTAAAGCTAGTTTGATGTGTCATACGTGTTTTATACTGTAGGAAAGGAAGACAACTCATGTCAGTATTCACACCTTCCTTTTCACCTTGGCCAAACCATCTGTAATCACAATATCCCAGGTTGAACATCTTTACATTAAAGCTGACCCACCAGCCATTTTGCATCCAAAGTAATTGAAGCAAATATGATCTTTAAATTTTGCTCCTGTCATCACTACTCTATTCCACAGTGTGCTTGAAGCTTGTTATGGTCCTAACTGCTGTGAGTTACATGCACTAAATCACTTCCCCTCATTGGAGTCTCACTGGTTGAAGGAAGCTCAATGAATCATCTCCCCCACCTGTCTGCTGTGTGTGACAGAGTGGCAGATGGGAAGTGATTGAGCGTAAACACTGAGGGCTCTGAGGAGGGATGATGTGACAGCGTCCGGGCTCATCACGCCCCTGTAGCCACAGATACACATTCACTACTTTCACAAGCCTGGGAAAGGCAAATGGATTATAGTTCCTGCAGTGCAACACGGAGACATGATGAGGGTGGAGCATGTTATATTTTCTAATTGTTGTCAAATCCCATGTGCAGATCCAAACCAACAATAAATATATCCTAGTAACACGTATTATGTGTGTAGTTTATGACTCAGTCTTAGATACATCTTGCTTCCCCAAATACTCATTACCGCATCAAATATGTAGTAATCCACCACTGACAATAGTCCCCAACAAAGTGACAATTTACACTTCTTTGATGACACAGGCACTATTCTGGGGCTGGTTGGGAACTTGAGCACCCGTGGGGAAACTGTTCTGTGAGATGACCACATCAGAAGAACAGTTACATTGTCCATTAAATTCATGCATTGTGACTCAAGTGAGTAATACACCACATGTGAAAGAGAAGAAGAAAAACAACAGTCAGAGAAGTAATTCGACATGGCATGTTTAAAAACAGAAAAGTAGACTGTGAAAAACAGAGCTTTTAATCAAGCATGGACAGACTCATACATGTTCCCTCTTTCTGTGAGCAGTTCAAAACCAATATGTTCCAAGACCGTGGCGAGTATTAACCTTAAGAGCCTGGTGCCCCGGCAGCATCAGCGGGAAAAGCGGCGGGACAAGGACGATAGTCAAGACAGCAAATGTCTGAGTGCTGTGGTTGGGAGGGGTGGGGGATGAATCCAACAACCACCGACTTTCACCCCTGGGAGAGCGGTGTTCACATCTGGTAAGATTCTAAAGCCAAACCCTGTTCTTTTTTCCTAAGCCTAACCAACTGCTTTTTTTCCGCCTAAACCTAACCATGTGTTTTTGTTGTCTAAACCCAACCAAAGGTGTTTGTTGTTGAAGAAAAAAAAAAGGTCAATTATAGCTGCTGCGCAGCAATGGTCAGGGCCGTGCAATTTTAGGCAAAATTAGGCAATTCTGAGCAACAAGCAGAGTGTAGGGAGATAAAAAAAAAGGTGGCATTCTAAACATAAGAGACTATGCTCTATCTCACTGTGCTTATTAGCAAGAGACGACTCTGCGGTATATATGTTTAAAACTTCTTCTAGCTCATTATAGGAATTCTACAGTTGCAGTGATTAGTCAATAAATCAATAAGTCAATAAGTCAAACACATAATTAATCCACAACTATTTCATGATGGATTGATTGTTTCAGGCATCAGTGTTGGAGTTACCTTCGCAGATTTGAGGATATCCTCCTCACATCTTGCTTTATCATGGTTTTGGACCTTTACTCAGACAAAGTGAGATGTTTGTGGATGCCAGATTGGAACTAAGGAAAGGTAATATGAATTTTACATAATTTTATAGACAAACATTTAATATAGAAAATAACTGGAATGCTAATCAATAATGAAATGATTCATAGCAGAGATAGGCCTATTTGTAAAATTGTAAATGCACCATTACAGCTTCATTTTAAAAGGAAATCAACATTACCTTTCAGCAGCAAAACTGCACAAATAAAATAAAATTAGGCTAAGCAGAAAAAACAGGGAAAAGAGACAAGGGATAACAGGGAAAAGTGTTGATAAAGAGTATTTGTCTCTCCGCGAAACTGCCTGGATCATAATTATATTAACCTTAGTAGTTTCTAATCCACATAGCATGATGCCTGAACATAGGACTTTCACATCAGAATGTCCGTTCTGCCTTAGCTGAAGCTTGAACTCACAACTTCTGAGACTGAGGTCCATCTTCTATCTCACTGAGCTAATTGGCAAGTGACAGTTCATGTGTGGCTTCACAAATTGAATAAGCCAAGCATCACAGTGCCAGGCAGTAGCCATCCATGCCATGGAAAAGCAAATTTCAAAGTGAAAGGTCCAAAGCTGTAGCACATATGGTTGATTTGTTATGAATTTTCAAAGTTTTGAAATTTAGAGGCTTGCTGTAGCGCCACCATCAGGACTATTGTCTTGTGTTTCCAGTTGAGGACATCTGGCATGGGACTGGACCTTTCTGAAAAGTTTGGCTAGATTTCTCATATGGAAATGTTGCACAAGCTGAGGCTTGAACTCGCAATCTTCAACACCAAGAACCATCCTCTATCTCACTGAGCTAACTGGCAAACAGAAATGTCACATGTAGCTTCACAAATTGACTAAGCCAGTCAGCTGTGTGGAAGACAGCATCTGTTAGTGTGTAAAGGCAGATTTCAAACGGCTGTCAAAAATTCAGTTATTAAGACAAAAATCCGAAAATACACAAATTGCATCTGGACAGCATGGAGATGTTGGTAATTTGTTTTTAACAATGATTTATTGCCTCCATAAGTGAAAAACTGATGTTTAAAAATGCCATTTTTGCATTGACTCCTATTGTTGGCATGAGAGCGAAATTCAAAATGCTGTAAAAAATTCAGTTTTTGAGATAAAATTCTGATATTTTCCAAGCATCATCTACCATGACTCCAAAATGTTGTCATTTTTTTAATGAACATTGAAAATGTATTTAGCAAGAATTTGCAAGTATATGTTTACAGTACTGTTTACAGTCAAACATTTTGATGCACTGTGTGGATCGTTTGTGTAGGACAGTCTGACGATGCTCTGTAGCAAGTTTGGTGCCAATTGAGCAAAAACTGTGGGAGGTAGGTTAGGTTGGGTAGATAGGTTTAATAAGTTTTACAGTTTTTGAAAAAAACAGAGTGATGGACTTCATAATTTGCAACAGGTTTCGGTGTACAAAAGTTTTGTCAGTGTTGGGGCTACATTTTGATGAAAGTTGCAAATCTTTAGCACATATGGTTAATTTGTTGTGAATTTTCAAAATTTTGAACTTTAGAGGCTTGCTGTAGCACCACCATCAGGACTATTGGCCTGTTTTTGCAGCTGTGGCAATCTGGCATGGGACTGGACCTTTTTGCAATGTTTGGTCATTTTTCGTGCATGGGAAGTAGGATTTCCTTGGAAGAAGAAGAAGAAGAAGAACATGCAGCAGAACAATAGGTGGTAATTAGTGGTGTTGTACCGACGTAGTGAGTGTATTTTGAAAGAGACAGTATGTAAACATTACATTTCCTGTGAAAATGGAAGTGTGTCTTGACAGAAGACAAAGCATGTAACAGGCAAAAATTGACACGGCATCCCAGAATGTCACCAACCAACACACTCAGGGTACCTTGCACGTTGTATGTGGACATGGAAGGTCCATGACCAAACATGTCAATATGCGACGAGGTTGGAGTGAGAATGTGTTGACCTTAAAGGCCTAGTGTGTAGAATTTAGTGTCATCTAGTGGCACGGTTGCAGAATTAAAATTTCTCCTATGTGCCAAGAATGCAAGATAACTATGGTGGTGAAAACGTTAATGACTTAATCTTGGTACACAAAAATGGCTCATTCTAAGGCAATGGATGCCTTTAAAACCTACACACGACCTTCAAGATCCCTGCAGGACCACCAGCAATCTGGGCAAAGAGTCTGTGCAGCTTATTTTTTTAAGCATGATGGTAGATGTATCATTGGGCAATTCACCTGCTTAAAAACCAACAAAACACCTACTGTCTATATCTCTATAGTTTTGGTGTTTTCCTACAGTACTCTAATTTTTTTTTTTTTACCTCTCAGTGGTTTCACACAATTGTGTGTTGTTAAACAAGTGCTCAGTAAATTTCTGAGACTTTTGCAAAATGGGTTAACAGGACAGCCCAATCTAATTCCCAACTTGTCGCTGCTTTGTCAGTGATTTCAGCATCAGACACCAACACAAAAAGGCACCTTTCGCAGCAGTACCATAAGCCACTGGATGGCATCAGTTTGAAACTGTAACAGTGTAACATAAGGAAGTGGAAAGTCCCTAAAAGATGGGCAGGAGGGGGAGGTGGATGAGTCCAACAAACCCCCAGTTGCTCTACATCGAGCTACCTCTTGATGTCTGAGCTCCTCACCCTATCTCATAGGCAGAGCCCAGCCTTCCTATGGAGGAAATTCATTTCAGCCTGATCTCTTCCTTTCAGTCACTACCCATAGCTCATTACCATGGGTAAGGGTCAAATGGTAGATGGACTGGTAAATTGAAGGCTTTGCCTTCTGGCTCAGCTTCCTCTTCACCTTGACAGTTTGGCACAATGCCCACATTACTCCTGACGCTGCACCAATCCACCTGTCCATCTCACGCTCCACTTTACCCTCACTCATAAACAAGACCCAGAGATACTTGGACACCTTTGCCTGGAGCATTAACTCACTCCAGAAACAGCGGTAGTAATCTCACATTTTCCAGTGAACCCTGGCTTCACATTTGAAAGTGCTGAATCTCATTTTGACCTCTTCATCGTCAGATGCAACCTGTGCCAGTGTGTGTCAGGTGGTGATCTGTTGACGGCTTTACTCCTCTCTTTAGCCATGTCTAAGACTTGCCGCAGATCTGATGATACAACTACAAAGACTATTTTTAATCTTTGCCTTAGAGTATTCTGGTACCAAGTGCATTTATAATTCATCCTATGCTCAAACATTGTGTTTGTTAAGGCCAATCCAAATTTAGATTAGGCAGGCCATTTCTCCCAATTACCTCCAGATTTCTCCATTACTACCGGTGAGTGTTGAAGTTGCCCCAACAGAACTATGGATTCCCCAGATAGTATCATTTCAAGGATGCCACCCAGAGACTCTACGAAGGCTGGGCACTCTGTTTGGCACACAAGCACAAACAGAAGTTACAGACTTCCTCCCAGCGATTTGCATCCCTGCCCCAGGGAGAAGTCAAACAAAGCAACACTCAGCCAGGTGCTTGTGAGTGTCCTTACACCTGAGAGAAAATGTCATTGCAGCATGTGATCAGACTGTGTCAGCAAAAAAAGTCCATCATACATAGAGAGAGATATAATAGAAGGGTGGCAGAGCATAAACCTGTCATTACAAAGATAAATTCACATTTGAGAGTTTGGTGGGAAAACCACAGACACTGGTCTACAGAGTTGTGGAAAAAAGTGATATGGATAGATTGGTCATCATTCACCATCTTCTCACAAATGGGTGAGTGCATGTGTGGCATACATCAAGAGAATGCTTGACCGCTATGGTGAGAGATTCTGATGGCACTTTCATGCTGTGAGGGGATTTTGCTGGCATGGTTTGGGTCCACCAGCCCTTTAGAGGGAGAGGTCACTGCAAATCACTGCAAAGTTGTTCTGAGTGATCAACTTTATCCTTATGTTGAAACATTTATATCCTTGATGGGAGTGGTTTCTTCCAAGATGACAATGCCTCCATCCATAGAGCATGAGGGGTCACTGAATGTTTTGTGATGCTATAGCCTTAGCAGTCACCAGATCTCAACCCCATTGAACACCTATGGGAAAATCTGGACAGACCACTGTAATGCCAGGGGTCAGCAGGTCCTTGCTCCCCAACTTTGCCTACCGCCCAGCAATTACTTCCAACAGGGAAGTGGCTCCACATAGGGCCAGTTATTTTGGGCTGTGTCCAACTAGCTTCCCTGCCAGTTCTAGCCCTAGGAGCAGGTCCTGGTTTCTCTTTTCCAAGCGAGGTAGCTGCAGCTCCTCTCTGGCCGATTCTTATTGGGTCTGTGAATGTTCTTGGTTGGGCCCCTCCCCTCGGACCACTCTGCCTTGGGAGATCCTACCAGGAGCTATTGCCCCTGACAACACATTTTGAAAATTAGAAAATTCCAGAACAATCCTAATTTGAGATTCTGTACACAAGACTTGTGATTTGACATTGAGGTTATCTACCAAAGCCTTACACTCTGCAATGTGTGTCTATCAAAGTATTAATCATTTATTGCCATCTGTTGTAAATGTTGTAGAGTTATAACATAAGACATCTAATTGTTAGAGTGTAGATGATGTTACATGCACATAAAAACACCATAGTGTCACCATAGTCTTCAATGCTGAATAATGCACAATTCATTTTGCCAAACAAAGAAAGCAGTTATATTTCATTGTCTTAGTTCTGTGCACTTCTTATCTTTTTGAAATACTGTCTGCCTTTGGAGTGTAAACTACAAGTACCAGCACAAGCATCTTTACACTGTGTCTCTGTGCTCCTTTAGGCTCAGCTGTCAATAAACATGCTCTAATCTGCACACACAGAGGCTGGGAGGCTAAAGAAGCGTGCATTTGTCAATTAGTCAACTCATCCATTAGCCGACCTAAAATTTATTTGCAGCAATTTGGATAATCGTTTAATGGTTAAAGCCCAATTATCTCTTAAATGGCAAACAAATGCAGGCTTTCTTTGAGTTATAGACTGTTGGTAGGACAAAAAGACATTTGAAGGTGTCTTCTATGGCACTGGGAACTTGTGATGGGCATTTTCCACTATTAGCTTACAATTTACAAAGTAAATGATAAATTGACTAATCAAGAAAACAATCAAAATATTCTCCAAAGACCTTTATTTCTTCCTTTAAATTCTAAGAAAATATGAACAAAAAAAAACACTTAATTACTTGGCCTGACTTTTGACTGTAAAAGTAGATGATTATTGTGCCTCAGCTGACCTTTACTCTATCTGTGTTGATGAGAAAAACATGATCGCAGCTCTCGGTGACAGCTTCGGCTCCATTTCATTCATTTAAACAAAAGAGCATAATTGACATTTCAATTACAGAAATCTGCCTGCTTGTTTATTCTGTTTTGAAGTTAGAGTTTTGCTTAAGCCCTTCAGAGATCCCCAGGAAAACACTGTATCCTCTCGAAGCTCTGCTTACCACAAATCAGCCCAAATCCCCATTAAACAGCACGCATTGACACAAGGAAATGGGATGGATACACTGTCAGGCGTCTGGTTATCAAAGGTGGCCTCAGAAACGTCTACTGCCTCTCTCACAGAGTTTTCCCTTCAGCTGGCATCTGGCGGATTGCCGAATGAAGCGGCTCTGACAGGCAATTACTGTATTTAATATCTCTTGGTAGTGGGAAGGCGTCATTGTTTGGGTTTGAGCACAGTGAATCCCAGGCAGGATCAACTGTGACAGCTGCTTTCTATCCACTATCCTCCAATTGTTATCCCCCCAACCTCCTCCTCCAGCCTTCTCTACTAAGAGCTGAGAGCAGCCACCATCCAAATGAAAATGAAGACACATGAATATTTCACCGCCGCTGGATCCACTGTGTCTTTAGCAGGGTCAAAAACAACAACCTTGTTTGGAGTGTCATGTATAAATCATGAATCTTCAGAAGTCTTCTGACTGCAGATTCGGGGTAATTATTTGTTGGTTGCAAATTCTTTTTTTTTCTAGACTCATCTCAGCGCTTTATGCGATCTCATGTCTTCACATTGTTTCAAATCCGCGGCAGGACAAATAAAAGAGCAATCATCTACAAGTGGCGTGAGCTGAGCAATTTTCAGCCTGCATCTGCACCACAGGCCACAACACAGCCTGGAGAAAACAGCCAAGGCAACCCAAATGGAGTTTTAATGTTTGCTCTATAATTAGATTAAACCAAGTTGAAATATACTGTTTTGCCTTAGGTGACTCGTTAGTGTGTACAGAATTATGTTTCAGACCAAATTACCAGCTCTGCTATCTAATCTGGAGCAGGATTTGCATAATGTTCCTTTTTTAAATATGTATATTAATAAATAGGGAAGGACAAGGGAGGAAAGTGCATTGGTACAGTGTACATTTAACCATCACAGTCCCAGTTTCCCCGACACACACACACACACACACACACACACACACAACCAGTTTTATACAACCTCCCTGATTCCCTGCTCTGTCATATTTGGAGTTTTCTCAGGGAATAATAGGGACTCTAGAGCAATAATAAAATGCTCCACTGCCTTCATCCCAAATTCTAAATCACTTTTACCATATTCATGAAGAGGTTGAGATGTGTAGAAGGAAGACCAAACATCAGAGTAAATCAGTCCTTCCAGAAATTTATGGCCATGTGTTTGCATGAATTAATTTATCAAATACTTCAAATATTTTCACTAAAATGGTCTAATGCTTGCAAATCTGACCAATTATCCCACGTTTCCACTTAACATTAATCCAATTGGCAACTACTGCTACAATGCCAAGTCAAATAATATTAAACCTCAACATCAACACACTAATTCACTGGTAATTACTGTATATTCATTACCATTTCAATACCTTGCACCAAATGAAATACATCAACTCCCAAGCAATTAGTACCAGCAGTATTGCCAAACCTTCTACCCAAAGTGGAGCATCTATAATCTGATAACTTACACTAACTATATGTTCTGTAAAGCTTGTCATCACATGTGAAAGCTGTTGGGAACACTCAACCTCCATGGCTGAAAAATGAAGCCAACCTGGAAGTGCCAAAAAGTGCAGTTCTTTGAATGGCCACTTGAAGCTGTCTCCAGAAGCCAGTCAGTCCCCATAGACCCCCATGTTAACATGTCCTACTTTACAGCAGAAAAAAAACGCCTGGTACAAAAATATGTTTTGGTCTCTATGGCTGATTCCCCCTTCATGACAATTGTAATGGAGATGAATTTTAATATAACCAGTGTTTCCCATACATTCATTTATCTGTGGCAGTGCGCCACAAATAAATTAACTCCGCCACATATAGATTTTTCTGCTTTTGGTGCTGCCTGTTTGATGTGGCTCATAAACACATTATAATGCGACTCACTGTCTGTGAATGTAGCTTGTCCAAAAGTGGTCCGAACAACTCTAACTCATCATGTTATATTAGCCTGTGTCTGTATTAACATAGCTGGAAGCTCAACATGTGCAGAGACATTAACTCACGCTGTTAGTAGTGTTAACTGCAGCGCGAGTCCCGTAGCCGCTCGCCCCCGTTAATCAATTACAGCAGCTGCACCAGCAACGGGTGCAGCGCGACAACCACCGACTACAACTCTTCATTTTACGCAGCTCTTCTATTTTTGTCACGCTACGCTCCCCTACGCGACCCCCCAGCAGATAAAAACTACATGAAATAGTGTGCTAAATGAGCACAATGTGTTTTTAAATGAATAAACCATTATCAGAGGTGATATGTGATGATTGTTTTTCATGCATTTACCCATGTTTATCTGTGACATTGTGTAAATGTCTGTGGCGGACATTTGAAAGCGAGTAGATGACAAACAGTACAGTAAACTTGTAGATAACTCAAATATATGTATATGTAATAACTTAGGTGGTTTGCAGCCGGTGGAGCCCGGCCGTAAGGTTCTGCTCGTTAGTAATTAACTCTGACCCCGGTAAACCTGCACAAATAATACAAAAGACAAACCATGTCATCCACAAAGCACCTGCAAAGGGTGAAACGTACCACCAACTGCACTGCCAAGCAAATACCATCGTACTGTTACTGTGCTATTTGCACATATTTTAAGACGGTAAAATGCAAACATGTTTCTATGCAATTAAGCCTCATTAAAAAAATTCAGAAAGATCAATGCCGATAGCCATAAGCAATTAGAGTCAAATTATTAGAATTTTTGTAGAGTTGGTGCTAACTGCATTTACAATGAAAGAGGTGTTATGGTAAGCACTGAACCAAAGATGGATTCTCTCTGTCATGTTTTCTTTCCTTGCCTTAAGTTTTGAGGAATGCCTCTGCACCTCTTAGGTTAGGACCTGTAGCTTGCAGTCTGATATTTTCAGTTTTCTTTTTCTTTCTGCAGTTGTTCTGTCTGCTGTGTTCTTGGAGCAATGGCGACATATTTACTTTGCCACATGGGTAATTGCAATCGGACATGCAAAAAGGACAAAAAGGGCTGTACACAGCTGCAAAATTAACACTGTCCCACTCCAAAATATGACCACATAGCAGTTTTACAAGCAGAAATTACAACCCATATTTATGTTTTTATGTAAAGTACTAAGCTGTTGTGTACGTAGTAATTATTTCTGGAGCAAAGGACGAAGTTAGCATGTATAAAGAAACTTGGAAAAAGTCCATTTAGGGTGGGAGGGACGGGAGGACAAACACGGGACTTTAAACCAGGAGATTGCTGTTCATGTCCTGTGTGAACCAAAAATGCAGCTTTGAGTTACTTTAATGACCTCACACAGTATATGTCACATGATATATGTTACATGAGATATGTCATGTTACATTACCTTAATAACAAACATAGTTGTTTGATACCAAACCATTATTTTTTGGAGAAAAAAAACTAAGCAAAGAGGTTTGTTGCCTAGACCTAACCTCATAGTTTTGGTGCAACTGTGACCTTTTCACAATTCAACGCTAGTGTTTAAAACAGCGATCGTTTACGATCATATACAAGCTATTCTGTTGTCTAGCAGTAAGTACACTGATTAAATAAAGTAAGAACATACGAGATACGTAGTGGGTTGAAGGACTTTTTTGCGGACTCTTTTATGAATCGGACCTTGAGCCAGGGCTTATATTGGTTGCAAGTGATACGCAGTTCATCATGACATCAGTGACTGTGATACATTCGTTGTGGATTTGCCCTGAATGTCACAACTGCTGACGCCTTGTGACTTGAGATTTTGGCTGTGCTGGGCACAGTGGTGCTTTAAGCTAAATGCTAACATTAGCATGCTGACATTGGTGATTAGCACTACAGACAAATTTTAGCTGCTGCTAACAAGAATGTCATTTATTTTGCAGATACTTGGTCACAGACCAACGTATGAGAAATTGAAATGTTGATCTGATGAAGGCACTTCTTTCCTTGATTGCAACTTGTTTGAAACTGCGGGACCACCGGTGATTGGTCCTGTATTGATTTCAAATACATTTAAGAACAGGCAACAAAGCAACAGGTGTCCAGGTGTGTTTAATACAACTGAGAACCATAAATGCAACATTTTTCCTTCTCTCTCTCTCTTTTGCCATAATTTGTCTTCCTAGTTAGTCAGAGACAGTACAGCTGTAATTGTAGTATTACTTAGAACTCAAGAGAAGAAAAAATATGTATTATTTGTGCTCAGCGTGTCTAAAAAGCAACGTTGAAAACAAGTGAATTCCCACAGAGTGCAATCAAAAACAAATCTAAATGCTAAAATATATAGTCTGTAGTGTCAGATTTTAAACAGACTTCTAAATATGACACCAATTATGATGGAATTCATCCAGACTGCTTCCACACTGATCTTCTTTCTAGCCATGTTCATCTGTTGGTCAGTATAGCCTTCTGTTAGATAGCATCATCTTGCCAAAATCAACAGTGGCCCCTCATGTTTCCATCTCTCCCACCCAGAGGACCCACATCTCCCCAGGCCCTTCTTTTCCTTCACAGTCCAGAGGCCTGGACACCACTGAAGCCTACAGGTGGCTAACACCTGCAGAGGCAGCTGGCTATCTGTCCAGCCATCTGCATGACCACTTTAGCCACACAGACAGTCCACAAACAGAGTTGGACTGCTGGGCCCAGAGCCTGATCCCTCAGGACTTTTTGGTTGGTTTAGTAAGAATGGCAATGTTGGGGAAAGGCAGTGATACAGGAGTACACCTATTGTAGGGCCATACTAGTGGCTCAGCAACTTTTAACTCATAACTATAAAGTGTTCCATTGCTCCTTATCATTCCCCAAATAATGCCATGAATCTTTGGACTGAGCTTCTACCACTGACTATAAAATAATGGACGTAGCTACTGTGGTGTCACCCATTGGTTTGTACTCCTGTTTTAAAGTGTCAAGATCAGCATTTTGGCTGTCACCATCTTGTTTTTTTGGAACCAGAAGTGACCACATTAGATCTGATTCAGACTGTCATGATGCCTTAGGACAGACAAAGCAGCCAGCCTTTAATTATGTGGAACTTAGAGCCTTAATAAAATCTAGACAGGTGAGTTATATAAAAGTTCAAGCCAGCCTCATGTGGCTGTTAATGGATTATCTTTAACATGGTTACATGTTAAAGATAACTTTATATTTCTTTCCAGCAAAGTGACAATATGTTGCCTCAAACACAATATTGTCTTACCTTAAAACAGATGTAGACATCATTGTTAATCTTATTCAAGTTGAGTTGATACTGTGGTCTAACGTTAGCACACAACTTTATCCAAAGGAGACACTTTTCTCAGTTGAGATGTGGTTTAAAGGGTAAAAAATACACCTGGTCGCCCAGCCTCTCAGGATACCTTGTGTTGGAGTTGCATGTACCCCATGCACACCGTTTGACCATTTTTAAACTTCAAATCTCAGAAAAAGTTCAAACAAAACTGACTTTCTGTAATGCATTTCAATGAACGTCCAGGCATAGATTGTCTGAGTGTATGGGAATGGCTATACGCACTGTGATTGGCTCATCACGTTTGAGGGCGGGGCTTAGCCATAGGTCAGTTGTCTTGTCTTCAACAAAAACTTTTGTTGGTGAATGTGAGATGTTATGCCCAGTCTAGGGGTGTCTGGGACACAACATGAAAGGCCCCATCTTCCCCAAGTCCCAAGTAGCCACAATGAAAAAGATGTGTGGAACGGTCAATAGTACAAATTTATTTACAATAGTCGAATGACAGAATTAACGGAAATAATAACTTCAGGGTGGACTAAGGCCAAAATAACTAACAAAACAATTCTATTTAGGGAGTAAATAACCTAACCAAATAATAAGAAATAAATGACAAAAATCTTACCTCCCTAACTAAATAAACAGGAGAAAAAGGGTTAGCACAGAACTGGCAGTCCACCCCTACTATGCAATATACAAACGATCAAAAGGCTGTTCAACTACAATAGGAAACAACGAATTGTGTGGCCGGTTGGGAGAAGAGGAAGGTGAGGTCTGCCCGCTAGCTCGCAGCGACTGCCATCTTGGCCCTTTAAAAACGCGAACGCCCTTGCCGGCAGCCAATCAGAAACGAGCGCAGATCCAACGCACCAATCACCGCTGGGCTGTGGCACACACCTATTTACATACGAAAAAACAGAGCACAGAGAACACGTGCAGGAAAATATACACAAACATAAGAAATTACGACAACAGTCGTAACAGAGATGTTTGTGCTGTACATTTCTGCATCTTCACAATCAGAAACAATTAAGTGAGCTTGGGTATATTATGCAGGAGATTGTTATGATTGGTGGAACTGATGGGAAACTATGATGATTGGTCAACTTTGTGGAAAAGGTGCAGTGATAACGACAAAATTGGAAGGTCATTCAGAATTCACAGGGGTTTACTGAATTTGCATTAATTGTTGCATTTGCAACATCTCAACATCCTGGAGAAGCTGTTTATAGAAATAGCATATAATAAAGCATTACAAAGGAACTTTCTGATGTGTCACTGAAATTCCCTAATAACTTACATTGGTTATTCAAATGGAAAATTTGTCATTTTTAGTGATAGTCTCTAAAATCACCCGTTTGTTCTTTTTTGCATAACCTATGGCAGTAAACGTTGAAGCAGATGTGTTTTTGGATCTCACTACAGATAGATCCAAATATTGTTGCCTGTGTGACACATAGACTGTATAATAAAGATGGACGAGATGATTTTTCCCCAAAAGCAAAGCCAAAGGACCTCGATCACCCCCTGGTGGCTGGCTGTAGTATAGGTCATACACCCTGCCCCCTCCATGTTGGGACATCTGCCAAACTAAAAATTTATAGTACACGTCAAGTATATTTTTCCGATAAATTTGGTTTGAATTGGATATTTGATGCTATAAAAAGGTTGTTTGACACCATGATCGACAGCTGTGTGTGCCGATCATTGTGCTCACAAGTGACTACTAACTACTAACAATTGGTTGGATGGGGGTATGGGCGGGATCCCCATGTTACAGAGATCTCTACTGTGTAGCGTCTGGCTCCCAATGACGTCACAAGCACAAGATGCCAGCGGCCATTCCCAGAGCAATTTGGCTTTATTTTTGTACAGTGGGGGTAAGTGGAGACACGTCGTCCATCTTTACTTACAGACTACGGTCTGACACCTTCCCTTCTTTCTTAGTTTAGCCATAGTTCGTTTACTTGCGACGCTAGCAGACAGCAGGAAAAAGAAGAAAAAAAACACGCTGCTTCACACACATGTGAGTTGAAGAGTGAGTCTGTTGTGTTTGCGCTGTCTACCTTCTCTGGAAATCATAATAGCCAACAATTATTCCCAATTGTCCTTTCTTTACCAGGAGCAATTATGCAGCCATGACAGTGGTAGCAGCTACACATACAATCAGCTACAGATGGCGGTGGAGGATATTTAAGGGGGAATGAAAATGGAAGATTCTGGAACTGGGGAGCAGAAAGTAGTGACATTCTTGGCATGGCTGTCCATCCCTTTCACCATCTGTCACTGGGTATTCCAGTGTTGAAAAAATAAAAAAGCATGTATTTATGGAATATCTTTTAAGTCAATTAAAATTTAAATACTGTAATACAGCTTAAAAGGGCAGTTTGCTTTTGAAAACAGCTGAAAAAAATCGGGCATAACTGTTTCTGTCAGTTGTGTGGGTGTTGTAGGATTCTGTGTTGGTTATTCGCCTCATATTTCAAAGCAAATATATGTAAATATTCAAATTTGATCTATATTTCTTCCAAACGGTTTGCATAAACTCTCGTCCTGCTGTAGCAAAACACTGCCAGCAAAAGTGGAGAGCAGAGAAAAACACGAGTCAAGAGAAGGCTGGACTCTTCTTGGCGTTCTTCCTGTAAATCCCAGCCTGAGGCCACCTCCTCCCACACCTCTCTTCTCCATCCAGCCAGCCCTCCCCCAAACCCCCACCTCCATCCCCCATCTACTTGCATCTCCTCTCATCCTCTCTCCCCACTCTCTCCAAATAAGTGCTTCTCAACCTTGTGCTGGCGAGGCCTGTCAGTCAGCACGGTTTCAGGACTTCCAGACAGCAGCAGCTCATTTCACTGTTTACTTCTTTTCCCCCTCGCTGGTCATCTTATGTCTGAAGAGTGGGACTGACAATGTTGACGTGACTTTGTCATTTGCTTTTCATACCTTAATTTTTTTTTTACAATTAATCTGGGGTCCATTATTGTTCATACTGTAGACAGAGTCAATACAGCTCACGTGTTTATTCCCCTGGATGGTGGATTATGAGACAGTGGGCCACTGGGCACAGATATGCAATGGGCCCCACCACCTCACCTACATAAGAGCCAAACGCACAGACTAGTTTTGTGTCCCTTTGTAGCTGTTATGGATCTTTTGTGGTTTTGTGTCTCTTTGTAGTCATTTATGTCTTCTTGTGGTTTTTCTGTCTCCAGTTTGGGTCTCTTTGAGGTAATTCTGTAGCTTTTTTTGGCCATTTTACATTGCTTTGTGGACATTTTGTGTTTGAGGTTGTTTTGCCCAATTTGGATGTATTTTGTGTCTCTCTGCAGTTCCTTTGGATCTTTTTGAGGTCTTTTTATATATCTTTGTGGTCATCTTGACTCTCCACCTGGATGGTATTTCTTAATTTAAGTGACATTTTGCAAGTGAAAGCCAGGGGGCCTGTTGACACTGTGAGACCCCGTGCCTGTGCCCAGTAGGCCTGTTCAGTTATCCACCCATGCCATCAAGGCATAGACAAATTATTATATTGGCCAATATTTAGAGTCCAGGCAGCTAAACTGCCAGGACACTATTGTAATCCTAGGTATTCTTCTTCTTTTTTCTTCTTCTTCCAAGGAAATCATACTTCCCATGGGTGAAAACTCACCAAACTTTGCACAAAGGTCCAGTCCCATGCCAGATATCCTCAGCTGTAAACTCAAGACAATAGTCCTGATGGTGGCGCTACAGCAAGCGTCTAAAGTTCAAAACTTTGAAAATTCATAACAAATCAACCATACGTGCTAAAACTTCACAACTTTCATCAAACTGTAGCCCCAATACTGAAGAACTTTTGTACATTTAAACCTATTAAAAATTATGAAGTTCATCACTGTTTTTTTTTCAAAAACTGTAAAACTTCTTAAACCTATCTCCTCCCACAATTTTTGCTTAATTGACACCAAACTTGCTACAGAGCATCTTCAGACTGTCCTACAAATACTATGTTTCTCAGAATTTTGATTTATCAAAAATTAAGCCTACAATGCATCAACATGTTTGACTGTAAACGGTACTGTAAACATATACATGCAAATTCTTGCTAAATAAATCTTCAGTGTTCATGAAAAATAAATATGACAAAATCCTAGAGTCATGGTAGATGATGTGTGGCATATTTCAGAATTTTATCTCAAAAACTGAATTTTTGACAGCATTTTGAATTTTGCTCTAATGTGAACAATTGGAGTCAATGTAAAGATTTGGCAATTTTAAACATCAGTTTTTCACTTATGGAGCAAATCAATTATTGTTACAAACAAATTACTAACATCTCCATGCTGTCTAGATGCAATATGTGTATTTTCAGATTTTTGTCTTAATAACTGAATTTTTTACAGTGGTTTCAAATCTGCCTTTCCATGCATGGATGGCTGCTTTCCTACACAACAGTGAATGGCTTACTCAATTTGTGAAGCCACTGTTGAGTTGCTATTTGCCAATTAGCTCAGAGTGGTAGATGTTGGCCTTCGGTTCCAGAGGTTGAGGGTTTGAGCCTCAACTGGTGCAGAATTTAAACATCTTCTTGTGCTCCAGCTTATTGCTTAAAATTGCCTGAGCGTGACTCATCACTGTGCAGAATCTACAAGTCTTTTTCTGCTAGAACTTCTGCCTTCTCATGCTTGAAAATAAATCAAACTTTGCACAAAGATCCAGTGTCAATACTTCAGTGTGAAACCATCTGAAGCTTCTCACTTTGCACATAGCTCAACTAGTTAAACATCAGTTTTTCACTTATGAAGCAAATGAATCATTGTTACACATGAACTGTCACTGACTAATCAGCTCAGTGAGATGGAAATTGATTCTTAGTCTCAGAGGTTGTGAGTTCAAGCCTCAGCTGATTTTTTGCTAAATTCCTAAATGTCTTCCAATTCTTCTGCTTGTTGCTCAGAATTGCCTAAAAATGCCTAGACCCAACCCATCACTGCGCAGCAGCTATAATTAACTTCTTTTTTTTTTTAAGATATTTTTTGGGCATTTTTGCCTTTAATGGACAGGACAGCCAAGCGTGAAAGGGGGAGAGAGAGAGAGAGAGAGAGAGAGGATGACATGCAGCAAGGGGCCACAGGCTAGACTGGCAGGCCGCTGCGGCAACCGCCTTGTATATGGGGCACCTGCTCTATCCACTAAGCCACCAACACCCTGCAATATTTCACTTTTTACCCTTATTCTTATTTAACCAGATAAAAAACAAATTGAGTTTAAATCTCTGGTGACCTGGCTAAGACGGCAGCAAAGTTATGTCAAATATGTAAGGCCAAATGCCCAACAAGTTGTCCATCAACAGGAATTAATGGCCGAAGGGAAGGTGTGAACTGGTTTCCAAGTTCCATGGTGGAGAGGAGATCCCGTGGTTCATGTTCAGACTGTTAAGCAACACATGGAAGCTGACTGACATCTTCCCGTATTCATCTTTTTCATACATGTCCACATGTTTTATGTTGGTTATTAGGGTTAAGCTAAATGATCTGAGGGAACTAGTATCCACTAAGGGTGATGTACTTTTTACAAGTACAACTATTAGCTGAGAGACATGTGTCCATATCTGTGCTTGTGATGAAGGACAATCATCATTTGTTCTATCTCTTCTACTCATGCTATCAAATATAACGCCTAGCTCAATTCTGAGGCACTTCTGTGGCTAGTTTTCGATATCAATTTCAGTCTTACATTACACCTACAGTCCCATCCACTTCCTGTTTAAACTTTGCCTGATTCCGAGTATGGATATGGATACAGATAATTTAGTTGGTTGAACAGACACATATAACTGTGTACTCACTCATCCCTATAGGTTATTCTCTACACACAGCATCTATTGTATGTCCATCCTGGGACAGGGATCCTTAGGTTTCTTTTATTTTTGTCCCCGTTTAAGGGTTTTTTGGGAAGTTTTTATTTATCTGAATTAAGGGTCTAGGGGCACAGGGTGCTGTAAGCTTTGTATACTGTTAAGCCCCTGAGGTGTGATATTGGTCTTTACCAATGACATTGACTTGACTTCACAAAACCCTTTCTTTTGAGAGGCAAATTAGAAAACTGAGAGCACCTGGGATGTTCCAAATAATCTCTCACTGTACAGGAAAACTTTGTGCACACAACAACAGTGCAGTAGTGAGTACAGCAGTTCAGAGCTGAAGGAGGACGTGGGTCTGTAAACTGTTGGCAACTTGTTCTAATTCCCGGGGCGTCAAACACCAACACTTTGTCACACCCCTTGTGGTCTCATAGCGACGCACAGGGCACACTTTAGCATCTGTATGGCCTACTTTACACTACATGGCTCAAGTGACCCAATTCTGATTTTTTTCTCTCAAGTGGCACAGATCGGATCTGTAACATGAACGTATAAATGGGAAAAAACGCATGACATCGGATATTGTATGATCAGATTCAGGCCTCCTTCATATGTGGAAATATATCGGATATGAATCAGATATCTGCCAATAGGTCTGTAATCTAAACAGACAGATCGGATATTTCCTGGCAATCCACGTGGTACATCATGAATAATGCGACGACAGCGCATTTTGGTGACGTGCTCATGAGTGAGGGAAAGGAAGGAAAGCCGAATAAATTGCACGTTAATCAAAAACTATGAACCAAAAAAAGCACAATCTATACCGTGTATCTATACCGACAAACTGCTTGATCCCCGTCTCCAGTGTACCAGCAGAGAACCTGGAGAACCGAATCAGCGAATAAACACACCAGGCTACACATTCTCTCTACCTGAGCAGCTGAAACTGCGGCTCGCACCCTCGACACACAGACACACATACCGTGCTTCTATATGCCAGCCAAACGTCTGCGCAACTGTGAGTAATAAATATGTGAGGTGTACACTGTCTTTTTTGTTTTTGTTTTTCTTTCTTTCTTTCTGTCAGCGACATACACTCCTAACACAGGATGGGTTGCTTTTATTGACTGTTTTGATTATTAAGCCATAGTGATGCGCGGATTGGCTCTGACAGCACCCATATCAGCATGTATGCATCAACCATCCAGCTGCACCCGTCTGCAGCTGCATGGACATTTCCACCACTCTGTGTAGGCTAAGTTACCTTTTAAATTACATGAAGCAGCGCCAGCTTTCCAGGTGATTTATTTTTTTTAACGATTAACTTCAAATATTTAAACTTAGTCCTTAAAATTGCTTTCAGTAACGTAAACATTTCCATGTGCACAATAATGTCACTGTAGCAGATACAATGGGACATTTACACAGTGGTCAAGAGTGCTGGACCGGAAGTGTCGCACAAAAAACGGAAACTGGCTGTGTCCCTCCGTGATAAATAAGGTGAATAGAACATGCAAACAGCAGTCAGGAAAAATCGGATATAGGCAACAAAACAGAATGGGCATCAAGACACGCTAGTGTAAAGGCAGCCTATGTGACGCACAGCTGAAAAACATTATTCCACATGGTTAATGTTGGGAAACGCTTAAGTTTAGGCAAAAAACCCTGCTTGGTTAGGTTTAGAAAAATGATCCTGTTCTGGGTTAAAATAAGTATCTATTTACATAACGTAACATGACGTAAATATAAGTCACATGAGTAATCAACATTACCATATGCAAGTTGGATAATCTTATGTTAAAACAACATCATTAACTTTTGGTTTCACACGACAAAAAATGGTCTCTCAGGTTTAAGTCTTGCTTTGTTTGACCCGTCCACCCCCTACTGGACTTTCTCTCTCCTTATACTTCAGTTGCTTGAAGCATCAAGTATTGCCACGGATGGGTGTACATCGGAGTTGAAGGCCTGGTGTGTCTCATGAAGACGCTAAAGGGTGTATTTGCCATCGATATCAGATGATGAGAGCTGTGACAATGCATCAGTACTTGACACCCTGGGATTAAAAACAGACTGGTGATGGATGTTCACAACACACACCTTTGACTCCTTTATAGTGATTTCACTACTTCCCAGAACTCATCGATGGACTTGGTGAGTAAAGTGTTATTATTACTGATAGGAAAACACACCAGATGCAACAAATAAATCTAACCCAAGTTGTAATAATACCTCCCTAATGAATCCAGCATAGAGTCAGTCAGTGCTGTGCTGTTTGTCTGGAGTGTAAACTGCTGTATATCTCTGCCTTGTTGTCCAGCTCTGTAAAACTGCTCCTGAGCTCAGAGCCTGAGGCCTCCCTCTCTGTTTGGTCATCTCAGCCTCCATCGTTCAATCCTGCTTCTCCCTGCCAGCCCATCTCCCCGTATTGGCTGCTGTGTCCTGTATTAGTCTCCACCGTCTGTCCTGCACTGCAGGACTCTAACTGCCCATTGGCACCACTGCAGCTACTACAGCCAAGCCAGCCATGCATTTCCCAAAGAGCCGCAACACTGGAGCCAAAACGGATAGATTCCTGGGCCGACCAGCTAAATGACTGTGCATGCATCAGTGGAATTAATGGTTGAATTCACAATGTGCCCTTCCCCCTCCCCCTCCCCTCTGCTTTAATTTGATTTGCAAAGGTCAAATGCTAAAAATGAGAGGTGAGGAAGAGATGCAATAACAGATGTGGAGCCTGTCTTCTGAGCTGGCACAGAGCTGCTTCATTTGGAATAAATTCCACAGCTACCCAGAGCTGGATTCTGAATGAATATCGCTCTATTTTTGGTGTAAACATGATAATTTTTTAGGGAGAAAGGAAAGAATATATTCACTATCAGTTCTAATATTTCACACTTCATCCCACGTGCTTGATAATTCATCACTTTAACATCAGAACTCTTGATGGTTACAGAATGTGTACATATTACATGACAGAGACCCATGAATGGTGTTTCTCCAGTTGGAACTAACCAGTGTGATATGCAAATGAATTCTTAACATGTTGTTTTGCAGCCACACAAATAAAAAAGCAAAAGAAGAACAAGGAGTCCATTTATATGTAAAAAGTGAAAGTCATCCCACAGATATTTGCTTTTGAATGTGCACATAGTTGTGAGAGATCTAAGGTTTAAACCACTGAATTAATATTGCAGTGAAAATAAAGAAAGGTTGTTTTTTTCAAGTGGTTTTGACCAAGGCTTTTCATTAAAGCCCCTTTCCCACTGCACAAAAAACCCACTTACACCCACTAACATCAGCCTTTTGTATGTAGGAAAGGTCGGCATTCACACCAAAGTCAAATTCACTCTGCAGTCGTCACAGATATTTATCAGCTCTGGCTCCTATCCGCAGTGATGGAAATACAGCACAGGGGTAAAGGTGCTAACTTAGCCCCTTAACTGGCGAGATGCAGTGACAGGCCACCATGAAATAATGTCTTAATTAGTCTTCTCTGAGTATGAAAGAGAGACTGAATAAGCAACAGATAAAGTAAAAATTGAAAAAATATCAAAATGTCAAAATAACGCCTCCATGCTGCTTTCTACTGTTTACTAACTTGTTTTCAACATGTTTGTGTAGGGGAAATAGGTGTTTTAGAATAATATGCACTCGTAATAATAAATTCAGGGGAACCACTCGCAATAATGCGAGAAAGCGCGTAATCAAATTAATAACTTCGTAAATTATTTATCAATTTGTCAGCACACTTATCAGTAATGAATCAATCTCAATATCTGGGTTATGATTTCTCTAGACAGTGATCTTTGTTCTTACACAAGACATATATCACAGACAACGACTTAGCGATAAATGAAGATTTATTTCTAAATGGATAACAGAGTAAATGAATAGCAAATGGTGATTATATAACACAACACAGATTAAACAAATATACATGAATGGAATGAAAAGTAACACTTGTTTGGGTTGTTTAGTTCGGCGATAGTGGGAGAATAATACTGAGACGGCCTATGATAAACGGGAACCGCAGTAATGCGCAAAACCGTTCAATTAGACCGAATGAAACCTATTTCCATCAGGACAATCAACCAAGCCTCCCGTTCAGCCTCTCTCTCTCCGCATAGCAGTTAGCTCAGATTATGGAAGTCTTAGCCTACTGTCTGCAGCGGTGGTTCCGTTGAATCTCTCAGTCTGGGTCCCGAACTATCGCGGGTGGCTCCGGGCTTTCCCCTCAGAATAAGAGCCGAGGGAGCAGACGGGTTCGCGAAGTCCTGTGGGCACCCAGTAGTTGGTCCACGCTGCGGGGAGGCCTTGGGCTGGATGGCAAACCACTATGGCAAGTGGTGAACAGCCGGTTCCGAGGAATCTGGAGCGGAGAGTGGTCGACAGGGGCTGGTCTGCTTCTTCTTATCACCCTTATCGTAAAGTGACGACAATATCACTGGCCGTTCAATATTGATGTCAAAAAACACTGAAGCCTGAAAAACTGGATCAATAAAATTTCAAAGTTCAAAATAACTTGCTTGTGAGCATAAATGTGTAAAAACGTAATAAAACAATAACGCACTACTGGACAGATGAAGATAAAATGTGAACCAATACGGCAGACAAAAACGAGAAAAAGTTGCAGTAACAGTTAAAAGTTGAGAGCACGTAGCTTAAGAGAAATAAACGCAAGAATAAGCAAGAGAGTAAGAACTGAAAAGGGAGAGTAGGCGGAAGTCAAAAAGCATGAGCGCCGGCCGTGCTCCCGTATTGCACTAGGTCAGAAATGTGGGCGTAACGGGAGCGAGCCTGATCCAAGAAGGAGGAGATTTTCCTCTCCATCCCTTTAAGATTTTAATCAGAGGAAAACTTTCATTCTTTCCTGATACGAGGTCGGATACTTTAATATGTTATGCGCAAGCAACGTATACTCTTCCCACTATAGCTTACATTATTTCTTAATGTCCTACTAAACACACAGATTAATGTTAAATCACAATAAGCTTAGTATACCATAATATCAGCTAGCCTACGTCAAATACACACACTTTGATTAATTCAATGACATCGTACAATGACAAAGAAGATGAGGGAGCAAAATCATGCAACAAGTTGACTAATACCTAATTATATCTTCATTAAAATATATATATACTATATATCAAATGGACTCCTTTACGGTGACTCTTCCTAACTCCGCCACGAGGTGGCAATATGGCTACATGTTAGGGAGTTGAAATTACACTTAGTCATGCCCCAGGCTGGACATTGGTCTTAACAAAGAACTCCTTCATATCAAAGACTTAACCATGTCATGTGAAGTCACAGCAGTTACCGGCATTACCTGGATATCACTGGACTCACTGCACTATCCCTATTCTATTCTACTCTGTTATCTATTCACTGTTCTTATTTATCTATTTATGCTGCTGTATGATGGACTGTGTCAAACTATATTTTATTGTACAGAAATGTTCAATGACAATAAAGAAACCTTAAACCAATACAGAGGCACACATACGTTTCAGTTTATCACAATAGAGCCCTTGACTCTCCCCGAGGTCACATGGAGGCGACAGGATGCGGTCACCAAAAGGGTACATTGTCAGTTAGCGATAAACTTAGCGCCTCAGGGTAATGGGAGAAGTACGCTAACGTCCGATTTAAATAGCTTTTCATATAATGTCCTTTGAGACCGACTGAGTGTCTCTTTCTTGACCGGGGTAAGGGAAATAGTCTATAGCCTATATTTAGTGGGTTTTCTGTTTTTTTTATGTGCAAAATGGGTATTAGCTAGACTGCGATTTCATCATTATGTCACTTTATATCACCTGTCAGGCCGTGAGTATTAAAGTTTTCTCTGTTTTTTAAAGATAACTTAATTTTTTTAAATTAATTTTTTATGTTTTATTTTTGGCTTTTATTTGATAGGAAAGCTGAAGATAGACAGGAGACCTTGGAGTCAGAATCAAACCCGGGGTTGCTGCTGTGAGCTTAGCCTTTAGTACATGGGGTACATGCTCTACCCGATGCCCCTAAGTTCTTTTCGAGCAAGGCATTCTGTCACAGTGTGGGGAATCTGGGAACAGGGGTTAGACCCAAATGCAGACAATTGAGGAGGCAGCAGGATGATTTCAGTGATTTATTGATGAGACGAAGCTTACAGGCAGAGTCCAAACACGACTGTAAGACAGTAAGCTGAGAGATAACAGACAAAACACCAGATAGTAACAATGATGATCCAACAAAAGAACTGTTGTGTCAATCCCACATCATTGTTTGGCTTGACTCGACTTAATTCACTTTTGGTACCAGGTCCTTTTTCGTTTTCTACTTTGGAGAAAACCCATTCATTTTAGGATTTGCTGTGACATCATCTACAACGTGACACTTGTCGAATCCAACCACAGAGGGCAAAGTGTATGTCGTGGACAGCATAATTTCATGGGCTGCCATTTTTTAAAAAATCTAAACCTCTTAAAGTCTGGGTTAAGTAAATAAGAAAAACTGTGGTCACTACTAATGGTAGCTTGGCTATTTAAAAATGGCAGATTTGTGCAGGATGTCCTGTGTTGACAGTGGTGACCAATCAGTGGTCTGCAGAACTTCAACTGCACCTTTCAGTAATGGCTTAGCTCACCAGGTACAAGGTACTATTGACAACTTTGGCTAATGAAAAACAAGCGACAGCCTCTGGAGTGCCATAAACTGTAGTTCCTCTAATGGCCACTTGAGGCTGGCTCCATGAGTCAGTCAATCCCCACAAACAAACATGTTAAAATGCCCAACTTTACAGCAGCCTTATGAAGGCTTAAAGTTAAGCATAATCATCCAGCCCACAAGGGGCCTCAAGTGGACTGTCTGCAGACTGCAAGAGAGGCTGCCTGGGGTACTTCACTGGTTTAATTACCCACAATTCACTGCAATAGAGACGTGTTGTAGGTTTTCAACATGTCCTTATAGAACGGTTTGTTTGATATCCTACGAATCTTACTTATAGTTATAGATAGTTTATGAGAACAGCCTGAGGTTTTTTTTTCAATTGACCTATGGCTAAGCCACGCCCCCCTCCACTCAACATTCAGTGACCGGTGCTATGGCAGGTGTCACAGTACACGGCATTTCACTCGAGGCAATTGATGTTTTTTGGGGACATAACGATCAGATGTCATTGAGAAGTAACCAAAAGGGCCTCTTTACCAAGAGTGTCTGTCCGTTAGTTTGGTGCTACAGTATTTACACTGAATCATTCAGCATCACGTTTGCCAACCTTTGTTATCTCTGCCATTACAGAGAAGTTAATGAAGCTAAGCTCCAGAAGTTAACGTTAGCTTAACTAGAGCCCTTTGGACAACAGCTAACAATGATGTACGATCACCAAAGTACAAAACTAGAACAAAACAGGCTAATGAACTCCCAGCAAACAAGGTGACATGATGAACAACGCAGCTAGGATCTAACGTTAGGCTAACTTTAGCTAACGTTAGCTAGAGATGTTAAAGATAACTTTATATTTCTTTCCAGCAAAGTGACAATATGTTGCCTCAAACACAATGTTGTCTTACCTTAAAACAGATGTAGACATCATTGTTAATCTTATTCACGCTGAGCGTTTGAGGGCGGGGCTTAGCCATAGGTCAATTGCCAACTAAAAAAAAATACAAATAAACAAAATTAATTTATTATAAATGTGCAAAGCAACTGCTGCGTTAAAATGTCTCTTGAGCTGTGCCAGAGATAATGTTTAACCAATCATCATTTAATGATGATCATCATTTAATCATCAAAAAAAATAAATATATATATAGAGGTATAGGCTACAGTGGTAGCCTAATCAAAATGCATGTAATTATTGCAGCCTACCCTACGGGCTAAAAGCTGTGCAGCATAATGACAAATATAGGCTAAGCAACTTTAACAACAATAAAAGTTCTTCCACTTAAAGTGCTACCCAATTTATTTAGTCAAAGTCTGGTCCTTATTTTAAAAACATTTCTGTATTGGACTGGGTGTATATGTCATATAGGGGGCATTCTACCGATTGTGTGCAAAGTGCTGTCCCTTAACAAAAAAACAACAAAGATAATAAAATTAAGTATTCAGACATAGATATTTACAAAGATTATGTCATGACCTATTTAAACCCAGGACATTAAATGAAAAAGTGATAAGCTAAATATATACAAAATCACCATTTATAGGGTACTTTCTATTGGGAAGTAGCTGTCCCCAACCCTGACCTCTAAAATTCAATTAATAAAATAACACTTTAAACATTTTTCATATTTTTTTCAAAAGTGTCATTTAAAACATATTTGTGATTAAGTTTAAACAGAAGTTGAAAGATTTACATTTATTGTGGGATTCATTTTTAAATTAAGAAACTATGCTAAAAAAATAGTGTCCCTTGTTTTCATGTCACTAGCGAAACACAAGAGTCTGGATTTTAGCCACACCCCTGAATTTCTGAGAAGGGGGTAGTACTGCACCCCTGTCCCACATGGCTGCATGGTAAGTCACTGACTCCCATCCTTTTTTAAATAAATGTCTTACAAAGTCTGAAAATCAGTGTGTAACTTTTAAATACTATCACTACTGAACACATGCTAAATATTATGTTTTTCTGTGTGAACAACTCTTCAAACATGTGCTTGTTAGCCATGCGACTGCTAGCATTCTTTAGTTATCCTGAAAAATAGCTAAGAATGTCACTACCGAAACCTATGGTAAAGTTTCGGTAGTGACATGATCATTTTGGTAGTGGCAAAATGGAATGCTCAGTAGTTAAACCCCATAATTTTGTGGTCCAAAGCCTTGCTCTTCTCTGCTCTGCTCTACTCTTCTCTACTCTATTCTGCTCTACTATGCTCTGTTCTTCTCTGCTCTGCTCTGCTCTACTGTACTCTGCTCTATTTTGCTCCACTCTGTTCTGCTCTACCCTGCTCTGTTCTGCTCTGCTCTATTTTACTCTACTCTACTTTGCTCTACTCCATTCTGCTCTGCTCTACTCCACTAAACTCTGCTCTGCTCAAATATGCTCTTCTCTACTCTATAATCTGGTCTACTCTATAATCTACTCTTCTCTTCTCTACTCTGCTCTGCTTAGAAACAGAATAATGGTTACTACCGAAATAGTGCAGTCACTACCGAAACAGTGCAGTCACTACCGAAACACTGGGTGTTTTGTAAAAAAATAAAGTATATTGAGTTATCAAATAAAGTATTATGATGGTAATCGATTACATTTATGTTCTGTTTTATCAATTATTAACTCTGAAATCAATCTGATCAGCGTTATGCATTTTACAAAGAAAGACTGCATTTAGATTTTGAAGAATTCTATAATTTGAACTTCAAAAATGGTTAAATTATACATTTTTATAGATTTAATTGTGAAAACCTTCAGTAAAAATTTGTAAAAATTTAAATCTTTAGACAAGGGGAAGGAACACGTATAACAGGTTGATATATATATTTTTTTTGTATAATATAATACTATATGTTTCGGTAGTGACAAATTTTGGAGGAAGAACATTCCAATTCAGTCTGAAAATACAACATAAAAGTTTACAGTCATTTTACTAGATATGTGACGTTTACATATGGTACAATATATATAGGGACAAAGTTTTGGAAATAAAACATACAAAATTTCAAAATATTTCCAGTCTAACTTTGCACACATTCGGTAGAATGCCCCAGTGAAATGTATGTCATGTAGTTCAGTCCCAGACAAATCCCATACATCATCGGATTTATATGTTATTATCTGCAGGGATGATGAACGGATACTAGGAAGGAAGGAATATGGCAGCAGCAATCGCTGTGTACATTACTCTGTGTCGCATGAACCTTTCCCCAGCAATAAGTGAAACAGACTTGAGGCCTGTCTGTCAGCAGCTTGCAGTCTGTGAGGGCAGAGACTGCAAGCTGCTGACAGACAGGCCTCAAGTCCTGAGCCCCCGTGAGGGCTTAGCTCACAAGTCCAGAGGGTGGACATTTGAATTTAGCCTCTGCAGAAGTGGTAGAGGTGAAACATTTTAACTTCAGATCATAATGTCAAAACATGAGTTGTCATAGTTATAGAAATGATGCTGATGTGGTTTGGCTCATTGGTATTAACATCATCTGAAAGGCTACTTTCTTTTAGGCATCGACTTTGTTGCTTTCTTGAGCTAGTTATTAATCAGTGTTAGGAAGGTAGGGAAATAATTTCAGATAAACTGTAAATTAGTAATATAATCTAGTTCATTAATTGCAGCAGTCACAACAATTTGACAGTTGATTATATTTTTTTTCCTTTTATTTTTAATTTCCACACTCCGTCTTTTATAGGGTTAATATTCATATTAATAATTTCTATCTGTTAGATTTTGAGTTTTCTGGTCTGTAATTTATGCCCAGAGGCAACAGCTCATAATCTTTTATAAAGATGATTAGATTTAATCCTGAGAAAATGCTGAAACTTTTAAATTATCTTTTTTTCCCCCATGACTAAATGGCAGACTGCAGCCAGGCCGGCAGCTATAATTAAATTTTGGGATCGACCACAGCAACTTTAAAGAAATGCTGTCATCCATGTGGAAGACAAGAGACAAGTTCTCCCAAACGGATTGTAAGAAAGAAAACTGTTTGTAAACACATAAATTGAAAATAACATTGAAATCATAAAAATGACTTGGCAGGAGTGTGTGTGTGTGTGTGTGTGTGTGTGCGCGCGTGTGCGCACGCACTTCTGTTTTCATGCAACCCAGCCCCCCAGGAGAAAAAGAATTCATATGCAACTACTCTACATTGGTGATTTTCTGTACACTCTCCAACTTCAACTGCCAGTGCAGCTAGGAGTGATTGATAGTGGAACTATTACACAACTGATATTGGACTCCCCAATAGTTCCAATACATTACATTCATTTCCCCCTAATTAATGTGAAATGTAATATTTTTTTCCTCATTGTTATTCCCCATAGACCACCTACAGTATTGCTCCCTAGCTGCCTGGGTAGGTGGCAGCCCTCCCCAGCGTCTTTGCCTGCCATATGTAAGACTGCACTTTGTCAAATGCATTTTGACTAATAACACAGCTATGAATTCTGCCATTAGTGTTCCATTTCTCTTACAGTACTCCTGTGCCTTGTTTGTGTCTACTCTGTAAACTACGGCGCTGAAGGAACCTAATATTCCTCAGCACACCCTGTGGTGTATATGGACAGAATGACAATGATTCCACCTTAACCTTGACCTTGTTTTTCCTCTTGTGGCAGTATAATGTTGGGCTGTGGGGGTCGGGGTGTTGGATTGGTTTGCGTGTTTGTCTTTAACACTAGTATTCCTCATTCACTTCATGTCTCATAGTAGCGGGTAGAGTTAAATATTGGAAAATGCAAATAATTTTCATGTCAAGCATTATAAAATTGTAGCCACCAAATCATACATGCCATGTTTGCTAAATGTATCAGATCTGCGGAGTATTTTTGTAAAGAAAGGATCTGAAAAAGGCTGGCGGAACAATATTGCAATATGTGAAGTATGCTGTAAGATAGCAACTGACTAATAATGAGAGCTCATATTTCCAATAAACCAAATGACTCATTTTATGAGAATGTCAACTGATTTTGTTTCATACACTTTCCCCTTGGGCCTTCATATTCCCTGAAGAATATAGGCCGTCGAGGAGACCTTCCATTATCCCAAGTGTTGTCCCTTGTGATCCAGTTGCTGCCATGACAGCCCCTCCATCTTTATCTCTGTGTTTCTTATCTGTGTGGTTCCAGGTCCTCCTCGCCTTTCCCAAGGAAGCTAGAAAAGAAGAAAGGGTCATAAAGTGATAACATTCAAATTTTGCATGGTTGCCAAGCTTTGGAGTCACTTCTCTTGAAGGTAATGGGGAGGGCATGGCAAGTCCCCTATTACCCATCATATTTGTGCTGTTGAACCTGTGACTGAAACATGTTTCCACAGCTGTATGACTCCACGCAAGATTGATGTTTCTCTTACAGTTCACATCCATGTCTGTGAAAACATGTTTACAATCTGCACAGTTTCAAGGTGGGCACCCAAGATAAGTGTCACCAAATAAGTATCTGACCAAATGTCTCCCCTTCTGGTCCTGAGGTATGATGCTGAGTCATGGCCAGAAAAGTGTTTTATGCAGAACATTATGGTTTCACAGTGAAGCTGACCTTTGACCTTTGTGTTATTAGTGTTATTTTAAATGTTTTCCACAAAATGCTTATGGCTGATAACCAACCGGGTAAATTGGGCAAATGCTGCAGGGCCCCATACCCTGAAAGGCCCCAAAAGAAGGGCAAGTTATAAAAAATGTTCCCATCCATCTCATATGACATGACCCTCTTCACAGCCAACATTTTGTAACTTTCATGACATGTCATAGGAGGAAATGCACAGCTGTTACTAATAACATTGATGATGACTCTACTCCATTCAAATGTCCCTTTAAGCCACGAGTGAGGCAACATAAATTACCAAGACCCTGAAACTGAAGCAGCTAAATGGAGTTCAGTCATCATTCATTTCATTATTTAGACCTGTGCTTTTCCTACTGTCACATGTCAGAATGTCTTCCATGAGAAATGCCAACACACAAAGATCAGAGCAGTTCATGTCAAAGTTCATCAAACTTTCATTTCTGACACTTTACATGACCCAACACCCCCACAGTGATGGGAAAGGTGCACAAAACACCTGCAGCTCAACACTTACCTTATAACTGGCTGCACCTTGTCCCTGTTTCGCTAATGTCCTTATTTAAAAAAGCTTTTGTACTCATAGTGGTCCTGTAAATTCACCCAAAATGCTTATCCAAGACATACCCAAAAAAATAAAAAGCCTAGTCTTGTTCCATTGTTAGTACATGTACAGTACATGCATGGTCTCATTGAGTTTTCCCCCCAACAGTCAGAATAACTGTTGGTGGTTCTGTCATTAAGTTATACAAATTTCACACAATGAATTTAAAAAAAAAAAATATATATATATATATATATATATATATATATATATATATATATATATATATATTTTATGTTTGCCTGAATATTTTCATGAAAAAAGATACTGCCGATGAAGTATTAGTTGAAAAACACAATGAGACAATATCGTGAAGCCTTATATAATCCATTTTACAACTTACATGTTTTGTCGAAGTTTTTTTTGTTTTTTTTAAGACGGTAAAACAATGTACTGAATGTATGTGTTAGGAGCTTACTGTATATAAAAACACTTCTAGAAAACCTAAATTGATTAAAGAAAGACTTTTTTCACCCTTACGACAACATTGGGACCATTTGTTTATCATTTTCTGTGTATTTATAATAGTCTATGATGCCAGAAACCCGTTCAAAGTGCACTCGAGGCCAGGATTGCCATTGACTACAACACCCATAAGCCTCTGGAAAATTGGGCCAATCACTGGCTCTTTAAATACTGTCAAAGTACAGGAAATGCCAGCAAAATACGTTCCTTCCGTTAAGGCCATGGTTGGCTACAGAGGCCACAGAAACAGCAGTGGAAGCTTCGACTGGCTCAAATGAGGTGTGAATGGGAAGGCCAGAAGTTCACCACCATTTTGGCATCCCCGCTGGCCGGTTGTTTCCATGCAAAATTGTATAGATTATGGATAATATTGGAGAAATGTGTACATTTAAAATGATGCAAATGTAGTTTGTGGATATCTATGGATGTAATAAAGTGTTAGGACTTAATATTTCACTAGATTTACATCTCATCTCATCATCATCTCGACTACTGGCAGTGTGTGAGACATGAACTGATAGCTGTGTAAGCAGAGTTTCTGTCTGGATAATATCGATCTGTGGATTATGATAACAGTTTACAAGTAAGTAATAACTGTTTATTTGTTTTTTGTCTAGTAGAAGTTTTTATTGAACCTGCTGTGGTGATTGTTTCTTGAAATGCATTAATGGCACCACGAGGAGTATAGCTTTAAAATGAAAGGTCATATAAGCTAACAACTTAAACAACAGCATATACAGCTGTTGTTTCATATACAACAATCATAAAAAAAACCTAAGGAGGTCTTATGGACAGGGCACCACATGTCTTAGTTAAGTGTATATATCAGTGTTTTGAAATCAAGTTTTTTCTTTCATATTTGAAACCTGTTATGTGGTAGTTCTCAAGAATCAGACAAATGTTCTCTTCCTGCTGATAGGGGCAATTGATCAGTCTCTTCTATGTGGATTTCTAGAACAGTGGTTTCCAACTGGTGGGTCCAAAAGCTGGTCGCAGGTCCATATTGAATGGACCGCAAGTGATTCATGAATGTGTCAACTTTGTAAGAAAAAATCACTTCATTTTAAAGTGCAGTGAATTCCGGCTGTTTCCTGCTGTAGAGTGAGTGACTTAGGGACAGCTACATGACAGAGACAGCAAACTAGCTCGAGGACATGGTCAAACACATGTATGATGCTGAATATGTTAAACTATGTGGACCTTGAACTAATGACCAAGGAGAAATTAGGATCATGTGGCTGGACCAATTAGGAACTACTGTTGTAGAAATTATAGACAAACCAGGTATTTTATTGTTTCCTTTGGAAGACTGCAACACATAATTGTATAATTCCAAATCTGCAGACATTTCTCTTGTGACCGTTCTGTGGACAATAAAGATCACAGTATTTCAAAAGACCCTTGCCATCTCATTGGAATGCCAGTGATTTAAAATCAAACAGAGCTTTCATGTCATCGATTTCTCTATTATCCACAAGATGTGATCCAAAGGAAAGCCTCAAATACTCCATGGTCATTTTTATTTGATTTCAGTTAGTTTTACAGCAGTGGATCTCAGTCAGGGTCATTTCTAACCATTTCACTGCCTGAGGCCAGACTGGCTGCTGCCCCTCCTTCTTCTCTCCTCTTCTCTTCTGTAACAACTCTGACGGCTTTGATCTTGTTATCATCAAATAACTTCTAATTTCATGGAACCTCAACTTGCTGTCACATCACCATCAAGTTCTGTGGTCTGTCAGTGCTGAACTGAACTTAAAGGTTCCCTGGGAAGTTTTAGACCTCTGGTTGCTATGAAACTGTTTTTCTGTGATGAGTGATGAGATTAAGAGTTCTTTTTTACTTATTTATTAGCATTTTTAACTTGTTTCAGTTCATACTGAAAATCTAAATTCAAGTAAAAATACAATTACAATTTCAGAAACCTACTCACAATAAAAGCTAAAAAAAAAGTACCTCTTTAATAAATTACTCATAATACAAGTTACTTTTTGACCGTGCAAAATAATGAAAAAGCTGCATTTGTTTTAATGAGCAGGTCGGCTAATGAGACCAATAAGGACACCTATAGAATTAAGATAAAAATAATCTTCCAATCTGTCTCAGTCTCTTCCTCTCTTATTCTCCTTATCATAACATCAAAGATTAACATTGCACATGAGTAATTATCATAGCTATTGTAGCTATGATGATTAACATTGCTTGTGTCATGTGTAAAATGTAGCATTTGGTCTCATATATGGAATATGATATAAATCTGGTGCGTAGGCCTGTGTCTACTGGACAACATATAGCTGTCATGGGGAGAGGAGCAGCATGTTGCCAGGGATAAAATGTGATGGAGAGATCTCAATGAGCCTTAAGTCCCATTGGGCATGCAGTGGAGTCAGTAAGTGGTTAAAGTGCATAACATGATTTGAGTTGTTGCAGAGTTTTGACCCCTCTATTTAACAAAAAGTTATTGTCAACTTATTTACTGTAAATGCATATGCTGGCTGCTGACTTGTTAGCATTAAATGTAACTTTGCCATTAACACATAGGCTATAAATGAAGGTGGATGAAGTGTCTCCACTTACCCTCACCACTGGCTGGGAATATTCTGGCCAATGCCATCTTCAACTTGAGACATCATTTGGGACCAGAGTCTGTGTAGTAGCAACCTCCACTGCACTGAATTACCAACCATACACCCATCCAACCAATCGAGAGCAGAAGCATGTTAGCCATTAGCCTATATATATATATATATATATATATATATATATATACATATATAAAAAACCCTCTCAACCTCTCAGGGTGGTATCCGTATCATCCTCAAGCTCATGTCCTCTACCAGAGGCCTGGGAGTTTGAGGGCTCTGCACAGTATCTTAGTTGTTCCTAGAACTGCACACTTCTGGACTGAGGCTTCAGATGTTGTTCCTGGAATCTGCCGCAGTCACTCTCCCAGTTTGGGGGTCACTGCCTCGAGTGCCCCTACTACCACAAGGCCACGTCAATTTTGACCTTCCACATCTATTTCAGCTATTCTTTCAACCCTTGATACTTCTCCACCTTTTTGTGTTCCTTCTTTCTGATGTTGCTGTCAGCTGCTATCACCACATCTACCACCACTGCCCTTTTCTGGTGTTTGTCAACCACCACTATTTCTGGTTGGTTAGCCAGCAGCTGTTTGTCAGTCTGGAAGCTGAAGTCCCACAGGGTTTTAGCCCTGTTGTTCTCAACCACCTTCAGTGGTGTGTCCCATCGGGATTTGGGTACTTCGAGTCCATACAGAGTACAGATGTTCCTGTACACTATCCCAGCCAATTGGTTGTGCCTCTCCATGTAGGGTGATCCTGCTTGCATCTAACACCCTGCCACTATGTGCTGGACCATCTCAGGGGCATCTTTGCACAGCCTGCACCTTGGGTCTGATCTGCTGTGGCATCTATGGCCTATTCTTGCGCTGCGATGAGTAATGCCTCCATGCTAGCTGTCAGCCCAGTATTCTCCAGACACTGGTAGATCTTCTTGATATCAGCCACTTCCTCTGTCTGACGATGGTATGCACCATGTAGGGGCTTGTCCCTCCATGTTGTTTGCACCTCCTCCTCTTTGCTCAGGTTTTTTTTGTCTGAGCTCATCCTTTGGGGCCATCTCCCTGATGTACTCCTGGATTTTGGATTTTTTATCCTGGATAGTGGCTCTGATGCTCACAAGTCCTTGGCCTCCCCCTTCCACTTATTGTACAGCCTCAGGGTGCTGGACTTGGGATGGAACCCTCCAGTACGTGCATGTTGAAGGCTTGGACCTTGTTCTGACCATTCAGCTGACTTCTCAGGACTTGCCTTACTCTCTGGAGGTATCTGGTTGTGGTTCACTTCCTTGCGGCCTCCTCACGATTTCCATTAGCCTGCAGGATCCCAAGGTACTTTTAGCTGTCCTGGATATCTTTTATGTTGCCCTCTGGTCTCCCTCAGCTCTAATCATCTTGCCTCTCTTTGATACCATCCAACACACAGTGAGTCAATTTCTCGCTTTTTCTTGGAGTACAGCTTGATGTCATCCATGTAGAGCAGGTGGCTGATTGTTACCCCACTTCCGAATTGGTATCCATAGCCAGTCTTCTTGATGATCTGACTGAGGGGATTCAGGCCTATGCAGAACAGCAGTGGTGACAGTGCATCCCCTTGGTATATGCCTCATTTGACATTGACTTGGGCAATCAGCTTTGAGTTGGCCTCTGGGGTCATCTTCCACATCCCCATGGAATTCTTTATGAAAGCTGTTAGTGTTCTGTTGATCTTGTATAGTTCCAGACATTCCAGCATCCATGTGTGTGGCTTTCTTGTAGTCAATCCAGGCGCTGCACAGGTTGGTCTTCCTGCTCTTGCAGTCTCGGGCGATTGCTCTATCGATCAGTTGCTGATGCTTGGCTCCTCTGGTGTTACTGCCAATTCCTTTCTCTGCCTCCCTGATGCATTGGACCATATGCTCAGTTATGCCAGCCACTATAATGTCTGACAGGAGCTTCCATGTTGTGCAGAGACAGGTTATCAATCTGTAGTTGGATGGGATGGTTCCCTTTTGGGGGTCTTTTATGATCAGGGCTGTCCTGTCCTGTGTCAACCATTCTGGGTAGTCCCACTTAGTTTTGATTGTGGGTTTCAAAGTACCCATAGGTCCCGCATTCTCTGTATACCCTCTCTCTAGGATTGTTTGTGTAGTAGCATTCCATCAATTCTGTGTTGTCTGCCCAAGGTTGATGAAACGAAGACATCTCTCAAGAGGATGATTTAAAACCATCTCCAAATAAGCAAGAGAGATACTTGCTGAAGAGCACTGCTGCACTAAGCAGCAGATAAATTATGTTAAATGCCAAAAAATCAATGAAAAAACCTACCAAACAAATAGTAATATGAGAAGTACTGGTATCTTCTGATTTAAGATCCTGAAGTTGCGTTGTAACTAAGTCCAGGCAGTAGTAGCTTTCTGAGTCTGTGAGCATACATTTACACAGTTTCCAAAGAAGTTCACCCCGGCCTCTTTTTTAGCTTGCTCTGTCTAAGCAAGAACTTTTCTTCTCTATACTCTGTTTCATTAAGGTATCCCTTTGTTTCCACAGTGAATGGTATGTCATTGTCTCTGGTGTATTTGCTTTTTTTTTTTTTTTTTCATGTATTTATTGTTTCTTCCATAAACTTCTGAAAGTCTGACCCAAACAGCTGACTTGTGGCGTAATATAGTACACGGCACAGTTGGACAATTGCTAAGAAATATGGAAATTATAGGGTTGACAAAATGTAGTGCCAAAGTAAAGATTTGTCTGACAGCAAAGTAAAGCAGTGAAAATAATATGGCTTGGTATTTGTCTGGGGGTGGAGCAGTTTTTTCAGGAAGCAAAGCCACACGAGACAGAGTGCCAGCAAAAGGTAAGATGAATATCACTTTTCTACACATTTAAATTGAAATAACTTGGTAGAAAAAAATATGTGCATGTGCATGAATATGTGAAAAAAGCATATTTGATTGTTTATACATGGTTTTTGTTTGTATTTATATACTAAAACTGTGTTTTTTTTCATTCGTTGCCTCAGGGCAACATTGTGCTGATGTAGCACTTTTGTTAGGGCAGTATCTTACTAATGGAGGGAGATGCCCGTGGATGGAAAATTAGCACCATACTCAAGGTTTTTGTTGTACTCTCTACTATTGCTTGTAGGAAGTGGACATAAGGACATTTTATGGCTGAAAGAAAGAACATGTTAGGGTCATTCCATCCGACAGTGAGGACAGTGAGCTTGAGGAGGACAGTGAATCACAGCCTGTTAGTAGGTCAGGGGTCAGTCAGGGGCCAGTCACTTGATTAACATATGTAGTGTGTGTGTGTGTATGTATACTGCACATGTGTGTGGTGTACGTGTGTGCATCTCTGTGTGTATACACATGAGAGTCCCTGTGTGTGTGTGTCTGTGTGTTTATAATCATGCGTGTATGCGTGTGTGTGTTTCGTTTCACCCAACCACACTACAACGCGTCACTTGCGCCTACTTAGGACACGTCAGATCTGATCAAACCGCGTGAGCGCACGGCTACATTTTACTTAGGGTTACTATGGAGACACGAGTGTTACACACACTCCCGCTACATGGCGCGCAGGCGTTGTTCGCTCCACTCAAATGACGTGCTCACACGGCTTATCAGTACGCGTGTACAGCGCATTACAAACGCCACACATACACTACACTTGCGTGTGCATGTGAATCTCGCACTAACTAACTAGCTTGCTATGCTAATCAGACGTGCGTGCGTTTACGCGTCATGTGATCGCAGGGGTCAAAAGTGTCAGCTGTGAAGCAACAGCGCGTCGTGTTACGGACGTGTGACACGTAGACACGTCATGTGATTGCAGGGGTCAAAAGTGTCAGCTGTGAAGCAACAGCGCGTCGTGTTACGGACGTGTGACACGTAGACACGTCATGTGAGCGCAGGGGCCAAAAGTGTCAGCTGTGAAGCAACAACGCGTTGTGTTACGGACATGTGACATGTATATATATATATATATATATATATATAGATATAGACTGTACACTTCCTGTCAGTTACTGCATTAACAAATATTCTATACATGTGTATATACGTATACATATATATATATGTATAGATATGTGTGTGTGTGTATACCTACTGTATATAGTCCATTTCAAACTTGACAACATAAACATTCTAATGAGTCCCTTGGTACTGTTCTTGTCACAAGGTGGAGTCTGGTTTGAGTTACCTCCCTTTTTGAAACAGACTGAGTTTTCACTAAACCTGCTTTGTGAAACGGACCCCTGGTGATTTGCTGAACGATCGTGACGTCGCTACGGCTGGATTGGCTGAGCAAGGGGCTCGACCTTCAGTGTCAACAGTCGTCTGGGTAACGAGCGTGACGTCACCGCTGCCGGATTGGTTGAGTGAGGGCCTTCATAATGCCGGCCACACGGAAGCCACCTCCTCTCTCGTACATGGCAGCAGCGCATTGTTCTTTGGTTTTTGTGATTGATAAGTGCTTTACTGTGTGACTGTCGTGTGTTCGTATAGCATGTCTTGCTAAAAATTGTACCTTTTGTTCAGACCAGCGCCTTAGGGCCAACTGAGTCGTTTGTGTATATATTGTAAATAGTCACTACCACATATTATTGTTTGCACGGAGCGTAGGGGTGAGCTGCTATGTCTGTTGTACCTGTTTTCTCCTGTTTTTCTTTAGCCTAGGGAGTTAGGCATAGTATTGTATTTTTGTTTCTTTTGTTTTCGTTAGGAATTAGTTATTTCGCCGGTCGGTAGACAGGTTGCTTTTTGTTTGTTGTTTTGGCCTGGGTTCACCCTGACGTAATTACTCCATTCGTGTGCCATATTGTACCGTTGCTACGTGTCACACGTCCGTAAGACGAGGCGCTGTTGCTTCACGAGCTGTCACTTTTGACCCCTGCGCTCACATGACATGTATATGCGCGCACTTCTAATAACCACACGTCTAGGCGTGTACAGGCATTGCACGCGAATTGCATGTGTAACAAGTACACGGTGATGGTTGCACAGGTAATATACACGTATCAAGTACGCGGTGAATGCAGTGTGTGCATGTTCGCTGATACGTTTCACCCCTCATAGTATGTGTGTGTGTGTGTGTGTGTGTGTGTGTGTGTGTGTGTGTGTGTGTACTCATGTGCATCTATGTGTGTCTGTACTGTATATTCGTGTGTCCCTATGCAAGTGTATGTGTTTGTGTGTGTGTCTATGTGCACATTTGTATGTGTGTATGCATTTGTGGGTAAAGAGAAGCATATGACCCATTTAAATGCTATGGTTCCTGCTTTTTTCAAGGAGATGGCCTGGCTGGTGAGCCTGTTGATGAATGTGAAGAGGACAATGAAGAAGATGAGGACAATGACAATGAAGAGGAAAATGAAGATGATGAGGATGACGTCCGCTTAACCAGGTGGAGAACAGACTATAATTCCAACTATCCTGGGTATCCAGAATGGCAGGGCAGCCTCTCTAGATCAGATGATATCTTGCCCCCCATCAATACTTCTACATTCTAGAGGTAACTGTTGAGCAGTCAAATCTGTACGCTATTCAGTGTGATGCAAACAAGCCGTCCCTTCGTACTGTGGTGTACACGGATTGCCAGGCACCCACATGTTTTGGTGTAAGGCCAGTTGCGTGTCCCAAGTGGCTGACATCATGAGCTTCAACAGATGGGAGGCCATCAAGAAAGCCCTGCACTTCAACAACAATGAAGCAGCATCAGCAGCAAATCCCAATCCACTCCAAGATCCGACCACTGGTAGATCATCTCACCTCAAAGTTGAAAGCCATCCCGATGAGCGAGAACCTGGCTGTGGATGAACAAATGGTCCCATTCAAAGGAAGGAACAAGCTCAAGCAGTACCTGCCACCCAAACCAAAGTAGTGGGGATACAAAATACTCCTGGCCAGCCCTGAAGGTATTCCACACAGCTTTGAGATTTACATAGGGAAAGCTGTTCAACCCCCTGCGCTGGCAGATATAGGAGCAAGTGACAATGTTGTCCTCCACCTGCCCCAGCCAATACCAAAGCAACAGAGCCACAAGTTCTTTTTTGACAACTGGTTCACAAGTGTCCCTCTCATCCTCATACTCGCTCTGGATTGAATCCACGCTACTGGCACGGTTCGCAGCAACAGACTACCAGGTGTAAATTTGATGTCTGATGCCGAGCTGAGGAGATCTGGATGAGGATCTGTCACGAAGAAGACAGCCATGGTTGGAGAAACCAGCTTGCATGCAGTGAAGTGGCATGATAACTGCACAGTCCGCCTTCTCAGAAACTAGATGGGTGCACATCCAGTCACAGAGGTAGAGAGGTGGGATGGCAAGAGAAAAGAAGTCATCCAAATCCCCTACCCTGCTGTAGTGAGAGAGTACAATGAAAATATGGGTGGGGTGGACCTGCTGGACTATCTCATTGCACTGTAAGGTAGAGCAAGTGGTATCACTGGCTGGTGTTCCACTTTGTTGACATGATGCTAGTGACCATCTGGCTTCTCTACAGGAGAGATTGCAGTGATAATGGCTTGATAAAAGTGAACCAGATGATGCTGCACACGTTCAAGTCCTACATCGCGGAAAGCCTGTGCAAAAGTGGAAAGAACCTGGAACGGAAGAGAGGTCATCCCAGTTCTACAATCGCTGGGGAGTATGAAGAGAAGTGTAGAAGAGGACCTGCTGCTCCCATTCCAGTCACTGATGTGCGTCTGGACGCCACAGCCCACTGGATGGTCATGGCTGAAAATAAGGCGAGAGTACCAGGGTGCAAAGGTACTCCAAAAATCAAGTGCAGGAAATGTGGTGTCCACCTCTGTTTCACATTCACCAGCAACTGCTTCCTGCAGTTCCATACAGAATAGGCTACACTGCAAGTGTTGAGATTAGATGCAGAATGAAATACCCAGCAATTGTTTCCTTTGGTTCCATACAGTATAGGCTACAGTATACATTTTTGCTTTGGGGGACATTTTTAGATCAGAACAGATAGTTCTTATGTGCTGTTCATGTACTGCTCTCATGACATTCGAGCTATTTATGGCCTGTGATCAGGTTTTAGCCTATACCTCAGGATAGGATGATTCCACTGACCAACAACTTTGTTCTTTTCTGATATGATAAAGCTTCAATTCATCTCCTGACTTACCATGGCTAACCCCTACATATGGACACATATAAAATAAACCGCTTGAATAAATGTCAAAGTTGTTCTAAAAAATGGTTACAGTGTTATATGTGATGAGATGATATACACTTTGTTGATGGAGTAACTGTTTATTTCAATAACACACTGTCTAATTTTTTTTTTATGACTGATATATTATCAGGGACCCACAAGCTCTCAAAAAATGGTGTGAAATATTTTTCCCCCCTAAAATAAAAAGTCATGCCATAGAGGCATGAGAGCCTTGTAATGACAACTCACGGGCTTTAAGCTTCACATTTAGAGAAACCAACATCTCCATCAGTGGCAGGATGAAAAAAACCTAGATTCAAAAAAAGAAGAAGGAATAAGAGAATATGAGTGGCCAAGCTCAGGAGTCCCCAATGCTTTGGTCCTTGGTCTCCTTATTCTCCCAGAGACAACCTGGTCAAATGGAGCGAATAATAAATTGGATTACTCTTATCAGCGGGTAGTCAATCTGTTGGCCCTGTGTTTGAGCCTGGCTCTTTATGGCCAGTAATGGTGATTAAACAGTGAAAGGGCTTTTCATGGTCTCAGCACAATTTACAGATGAGCTGCAGCAGGAGGGCCGGCGATGTAAGGAGTAAGAGAAACACACACTACAGTCTCTTACTTCTCCCCTGCTGTACTCCATGTAGTGACTATCCTGGGTCTGAGGAGCTACTGTACAGATATCATTGCTCCATGAGCCAAAACAACCTTAAACAACTTGCAAAGCAAAGCATGTTATTGAGCATATTTGATCAACTGTTACAGCAAACCGGGGATTAATAGCTTGCCACAAAACGTGCTGATCTAACATACAGTTTGGAGGAGGGTGGGTGGGTGGAGTAGGTGGAAGGGGGAGGAGATACGAGGTGGAGAAGCTGCATGACGGGAAACAAACTCAGGACTTTCATCCTTGAAACCGCTGTTTGTGTGCCAAAGGTCATCCATTTTAATAATAGCATAGCATAGTATTCAAGTGTGTCAAGCATGTCAAATTAGTAAAAAAACACACTTATTTCACCATGTTGTTTTCTAAACCTAACCACCTGCTTTTGTTGCCTAAACCTGAGAAAGTATACTACAACACAACGTTTTTCATCTACTTTCTAATTTATTTTAAAACAGGACTGTTTGCATGAAACAAGTGAAAATCTGTGTGGGGAAAAAAAGTTTATATGATGCTTGTCCAAAGTTTGACATGTAGGGTCACTGACAAATCATGACTAATTGCTGAAAAATATGGTTTTCAATGCTTTCACATTTTATAATTTTTGGCAGAAAAAAACAACCTTTATCTTAACTAAGGTTTGACTAGGAAACGCTATGTAAACAAAGTAATGAAGAAATATAAAGAGTGCTACTGTCAAAAACAGAACTAGCCAACTATACTTCAGTCAAGAATACTTTTGTCAAAGAAAACTTTATTTCAGTATGCAGTATTATATCTGGTGGCATGGCTCTGTTCTGGGGCCCCTCCTCGGGCCTACACAGAAAGCCTCTTCCACTCACCTAAGTAGAAAGCATAAGGCGGAGAGAGCACACCTCTCTGCCCTTCCATGCACCTGCGTGGAAAGTCATAAGGCAGATGTGCAAATGAGGAAAGCCCAAGGCAGCACCAAAGAGTCCCCCGGGAACAGAACAGAGCCAGTATTAATGACAAACAGAAATGACATTGATAAGTCAGATACAGCATTTGCCAATTGGTTCCATAGAAAGGAATCATGTGATCTATCAGCTGATTCCCTTTCATCAATCAGCTGCTCCACCAGTTGATTGGCCATTTGAGATCAACTGATGTAGCTGAAATGTGAGCTGAGCTTGACATCTGTCCTGCCTGAACTAACGCTTTGCTCAATAACTTCCAGTTAGCCAGCTAGCATCTTGTAACAAATGTACCCATACAGCTATCTAACTTTCATCACTTTCTTTCTTTTTTGGCTGGACAGCAAAGGCCAGGCCAGCCCTATAAATACAAGAGTGAGTGAGTGAGTGAGTGAGTGAGTGCTACTTACTCCATTGGTTGGAGTGACTGATGATGTGAATGCTGTATAATATGCTGTATATCTAATTTCCTGTAATGTTAACCAGTGGGGCATGATAGCATGGTGGAATTAGCAAGCTTGTTACTCATAACACAAGCTCTGTGTTGTGAGTTTTTCAAATGTCGGCCTACTTTATTTTATTTATTTATTTTATGGCACTCTGAGCACCACAAGCTGAGTGCCATCTAGTTCCATTATATTTGTGAAAAGGCAGACTTGTCTATGTCCGCAATCTCCAACACTCTGCAACTCACACCAACACAGTCTAGATTGGAAAAAGATGTCTTTTTGATTTTGTAGTGGACAGTCCCTTTAATATTTCTCCACCCTTCCACTGACTTCTGGTAAATGAGCTTTGACCTCCTCTTAGTGGATGCTGTGAGAGGATTTGGTCTGGTGTTGACAGACAGATGCTGTTCTCTGTTTCTGGTTCTCATTCAGTCTCACGTTCAGAGTCCTTACTGTCTCACTGATGTAGTGTTCCCCACAGCTGTTGTCACATGGGAAACCATGTGCACTATATGCTTGGTGTCCAAGTGGTTCTGAGAGCATTGCTGCTTGGCAACATCAACATGGACGCTACTGTTGAGGTGGCCTCTACATGTGAAGACAGTAAACACCATACCGTTCAAAGGCAGAGATAAACCACTCAAGTCTACCTCCTGTCTTTATAGTATAGAGACTTTAAGGTGTTGAATGTCTTGTGGTAAGTCCTGAGTCCTTGTGATTTGCAGTCTTTGGTTATACATTCTGACAGTCATGGAAGGTGCTTCTAATGGTCCCTGTTAGTGTCTATCATGGTGGGATTTCCATCATCTACTCCTTGCGACTGATGAATTAAACCTCTACTAAAAAAGCCCACCCTGGATCCAGAGGTGTTAGCCAACTATAGACCAATATCTAATCTTACCTTTATGTCAAAGATCCTTGAGAAAGTAGTCGCAGACCAGCTGTGTGATTTTCTCCAGGATAATAATTTATTTGAGGAATTACAGTCAGGATTTAGAGCGCATCATAGCACTGAGACAGCTCTAGTTAAAATTACAAATGACCTTCTGATTGCTTCAGACAAAGGACTTGTCTCTGTACTTGTTTTATTAGATCTTAGTGCAGCGTTTGACACTGTTGACCATGAAATTCTGTTACAGAGACTGGAACACTTAATTGGCCTAAAAGGTTCTGCACTAAGCTGGTTTAAATCTTATTTATCTGATCGTTTTCAATTTGTTCACGTTCATAATGAATCATCCTTACGTACTAAAGTTTGTTTTGGAGTTCCGCAAGGTTCTGTGCTTGGACCAATCCTATTTATTCTATATATGCTTCCTTTAGGTAACATCATTAGAAATCACTCTATAAATTTCCATTGTTATGCGGATGATACACAGTTGTATTTATCGATGAAGCCAGAAGAAAGGGATCAATTAACTAAACTTCATAATTGTCTTAAAGACATAAAAACCTGAATGAGCACCAATTTCCTGATGTTAAATTCAAACAAAACTGAAGTAATTGTTCTTGGCCCCAAACAACTCAGAGACTCTTTATCTGATGACATAGTTTCTCTCGATGGCATTGCTCTGGCCTCTACCACTACCGTAAGAAACCTCGGAGTAACATTTGATCAAGATCTGTCTTTCAATTCTCATTTAAAACAAACCTCACGGACTGCATTTTTTCATCTGCGTAATATTGCGAAAATTAGGCCTATCTTGACCCAAAGAGATGCAGAAAAATTGGTCCACGCTTTTGTTACCTCGAGGCTGGATTACTGTAACTCTCTACTATCAGGTAGCTCTAGTAAATCATTAAAAACTCTTCAGCTAATTCAGAATGCAGCAGCACGTGTACTAACAGGAACTAAGAAACGAGATCATATTTCTCCTGTTTTAGCTTCTCTGCACTGGCTCCCTGTAAAATCCAGAATTGAATTTAAAATCCTACTGTTAACTTATAAAGCTCTAAATGGTCAAGCTCCGTCATATCTTAGAGAGCTCATAGTGCCATATTATCCCACCAGAACTCTGCGCTCTGAGAACGCAGGGTTACTCGTGGTCCCTAAAGTCTCCAAAAGTAGATCAGGAGCCAGAGCCTTCAGCTATCAGGCTCCTCTCCTGTGGAATCATCTTCCTGCTACGGTCCGGGAGGCAGACACCGTCTCCACATTTAAGACTAGACTTAAGACCTTCCTCTTTGATAAAGCTTATAGTTAGGGCTGGCTCAGGCTTGCCTTGTACCAGCCCCTAGTTAGGCTGACTTAGGCCTAGTCTGCCAGAGGACCACCTATAATACACCGGGCACCTTCTCTCTCTCTCTCTCTCCCTCTCTCTCTCGTATCCTATTACTGTATCTTTTTTTTTTTTTTTTTTTTTTTTTTTACTCGGCCATTCTGGATGTCACTAACTCGGCTTCTTCTCCGGAGCCTTTGTGCTCCACTGTCTCTCAGGTTAACTCGTATTGCAGCGGTGCCTGGATAGTGTGACGTGTGTGGTTGTGTTGCTGCCGTGGTCCTGCCAGATGCCTCCTGCTGCTGCTGCTGTCATCATTAATCATTAGTCATACTTCTACTGCTATTATAGACATATGATATTATCATACATGTAGACTGCCTGATACTAATATATACTTTCAACATATTGTACCACAGTAGCCAGAACTATAACGACAGTATTATTACTTTCATGAATGTTGTTGTAAGATACTGTCAATACCGAGGATGTCATACAGATTACTGTATTGTGTCATACAGATTACTGTTAATTTGTTATGCTGATCTGTTCTGTACGACATCTACTGCACGTCTGTCCGTCCTGGAAGAGGGATCCCTCCTCAGTTGCTCTTCCTGAGGTTTCTACCATTTTTTTTTTCCCCGTTAAAGGGGTTTTTTTGGGGAGTTTTTCCTTATCCGCTGTGAGGGTCTAAAGGACAGAGGGATGTCATATGCTGTAAAGCCCTGTGAGGCAAATTGTATTTGTGATATTGGGCTTTATAAATAAAATTGATTGATTGATTGATTGATGATAACTGTTTACCTGGCAGGGAGTGTTTAATGAAAGAGACTATCATCTCCCCCAGCGCAACCACACTTACTGCACTTTCTATATATACACCCCTGCCTGGGTGTGTAGCACTCATTGCATTACCGGTGAGTTTTCGCTGGCTTGAACAAGCTGATGCTCACTAGTCCACAACACAACAACAGTCCACAGACCCTGGAGTTTCCCGATGGTGTCCACTTCTTTCCTCTGACTGCTACAATCCACGCTTTTTTCTAATTCATTTACTCAGGGAAGCGATAGACTATACGGCATAGAGGTCTCAGAACACAGTCATACTGCCAAAAATCAAACTGCAAATAGAAATTGAGCATAGCGTTAGTTTAGGCAGGAGACGATGTCAAGCTCAGCTCACATCCCAGTGAGCCAGGCATTAGGCTTTCCATGTAGGTGCATGGAAGGGCATGGAGGTTTGCCTTTCCGCCTCAGGCTCTCCACGTAGGCACACAGAAGGGTAGAGAGGTGTGCTCTCTCCACCATACGCTTAATAATGCAATAACGTAAGCGCATGGAAGAGGCTTTCTGCGTATGCCCGAGGAAAGGCAGAGGGGCCCCAGAACAGAGCCATACTGTGAATTGAAATAAAGTTTTCTTTGACAAAAGTGTTTACATGTAGTACTGGCTGGACTATAAGTTTAAGTGAAACAATGATGTTGTTTCCTAGCAACCAGAGATGCCATTTAACAGTGTATAGCCAATAATTATATGTTACTTGAGGATTTTTTTTTTTTTTCAAACTAGATTGTAAGTGACATTTTGAAAATTGTCACAGTTCCTGTGGAGACTTTCTTCTCTTGTTGTAATTAGTCTTCATCCCAAAAATAGGAGTGTATTCTGTGGTAACTTTCACTCCATTAAGACATTTTATAATGGAGAGACTGTCACTGTGGCTCTTTTATGGCTCTCTTTCTTTCTTTCTTTCTCTTTCTTTCTGTCTCTTTCTTTCTTTCTTTCTTTTTTTCTTTCTTTCTTTTCCACAGTGCCAGCTTTCACAGAGTGTTCACACACTTCTGTCATTTCTGTGAACTTCCAGTAATTAAAGACAGACCGGGCGCTGTGAGCTGGCTTCTCTTTGTTGCTAACCACTTCCTGTGGCTCACTTCCAGTTGCTTTGAAACGTGGTGCACCTGCCATTTGAAGTGAAATCATGTGGCAGCAGTCAAAAAGTTAGACACTCAGAGTTTCCAGCTCTACAACTGTCTTCAAACAGGGTTGATACTCAGCGATCAGAAGCCACAGTTTCATACAACATGAGCTGGAGGAAACATACAGTAGGAGCAAAGATGAATGCAGCAGGACCCAACAAAGCTGCAAAATGTTTAATACCAGCAATGTATACTGTTTTGGGGATTCCATACGGAAATCAAAATATCTTGGCAATTTTTTTAACAAACTTGTGGAGACAAGATTTGTTTTTTGATTAGCATTGTTGTTTTGAGACAAAAGGCTAGTATGTGAGTGGACCTTGTGTTTTTGTCAAAACACCACTAAACTTTCCTCAGAGACTGGATATAAGTCAACCATGGTAATTGTTTTCATTGTGATGGAGGTTCCTCCCTGCCAAAATAATAATATCAGAAAAGTGAAATTTGATGTACTATAGTATTTAATATAATATTAATAACATTTAATATATTTAATATAGTATTTGAATGACTTTGTTAAAGAGAAACATCACATTTTGTCTTTAAGTACTCAGGACAGTTCAGATTATACATGGAAGTGTGAATCAGTCTTGCCTAAAGCCAGTCTAGCAAAAACTAGTCTTATTTAATGATGTGACTGAGATGGTAAAAAAAAAGCAACAATGTAAACAAAGTGAAGGCTCTGACTTTTTATAAAGATATTGTGTGTGTGTGTGTGTGTGTGTGTGTGTGCGTGTGTGTGTGTGTGTGTGTGTGTGTGTGTGTGTGTGTGTGTGTGTTTGTGTGTGTGTGTTGTTGCAGCCAAAACATTTTCACTACTGAAAATCCCTCAGCAGTGTCAGACTACAAACTACGTGACTAAATTTAAACACTACGGTCACCTTAGACTATCAACTGATCCTCAGTCCCAGTTTTTGCAGTCATTGCAACAGTAGCTCTTTGGTTTCTTCCAGAGAGAAAATCATTTCCAGGATTGGAGTGAATGGAGTTGTAATTGTAAAAACATTGAGATATTGAGAATAATTGTGTTAGAGTAATAGTAGTAGTGTACAGCTGCTACAAGTGAGTAGTTTACAGAGTTGATCAGTGTCATTATGTTTTGGGCAGTGTTCCATCATCCCTACCATGTTTTAATGTCTCTTATTCTGTCCCTCTCCATTACCTTTGATTGGATTAGACTCACTGACTATGCTTACCTGCACAAAATATTCCAGTTTTTGCCCTTAGTTCAAAAATATATATTCCTTCTCAGTTGTATATATGGCTAACGAAAATGAATTTTACACTAACATTACCGTTGATACGGCCATGAATAGTCCGATTAATGCTTGGCTGTGTTTCACAGGGGTAAATTCCCTATCATGTCAGATATCATGTCAAAACACAGATAAGTGGAACAGCTAGAGCCGCTTGTCACAGTGGCAAACTTGCTGGACCGTGTAAACACAGCCAAAGAATGCTCCTTTCACTCGATTATTATCTGTATATCCCACATCTTAATCAGAAAACACTACAGTCAGAATAAGACCTAATTTGGAATATTCAAATGGAACACCTGTTACATGATTCATATCAAATGATGGAAAATTGTCATATTAGTAATAATTGTGGAATGTTCCTGCACATGTCAACTTTCCAGAAAGGCGCTGGTGTCCAGCAGACACTGGATGATGCTGGTGAGTGCTGCACTGTTATCATCATTAGCTTTGTAAGTTTCTTTTAAATAACTTGCCGCCAGTGTTGGAATGAAGCGCTGCCCAGGGCCCTGCCACTGCTATGTGGACATAGGCCCCAACAGTATATGTCACATAGATGCATCAGAAATGCTGCAGTGTGCTTCAAAAGGCTATTTTTTCCTGCCATTTTTGCAGAGAGTAGTTCCAAGTAGAATAGAATACAAAACTATGCATATTCATACTTGTATAATACAGGTTAAGATATAGAAATACAACAGTGCTCAACAACCCTGTCTCATCTATTTCTTATCCTCATTGCACTTTATGTCCTGTCTTATAATACAGCTGGGAAATAATCTTTTTGCATGTTTGATGTGTTCCTAGCAATCTTCTGCATATTTGTCCATAGATCCAGCAGCCATTGTGTCCAAGAGGGACATCTGATCATGTGGTTCGTGGTCAGAAATTTCCCACCTCAATGAGGAAATAAATTCCTCTGTGGCGTTTAGGAATGGAAGGCAAGGCGGAATAACAAGTGACACCCTCCAGGGATGAGCAATAAACCAGACTTACACTGAAAGAGAACGGTGAAACGCCACATAGTGCCAGTTACAAAACGTTCTGGATTCTGCCTCATTTGACCCCTTCATCAGCTGGCACGAGTGTTTCATATGTTACCTGCCTTACATCAGTTATTTAGTATTTCATTTAAATATGTGGTGTCATTCATTTACAGTTCAAGGTAAAGTGCATAAAATAATATGTGGCATAAATACAGTCATGGTGCATGAAATAGCTTCCAGTGAAAAATATAAATACTTTGTAATGGTTATAAAACATGTTTTTACAGTTAAAATATGTTTCCAAAGGGTTTCATGATTTATTCACTGTCGAAAGAGATAAACAATAATTCATGTTTACGTTAGAGGATTATTGACCTGGAAGAGTCTGATTTCCATTTGACCTCTGTGAAATCAGGAGGGAAGAGGAGAAGGAGCAGGACGAGAAGATGGTGTAGAGCAGAAAGTAACACGTGTGAAAGCTTCTGCAAAACATGCCATGGGTATGGTGTATTTTTATACACTAGTCCATACCCATTGAGTGCACAGTTGCCCACGTACAGTTTCACATGGTGTGTGTTTGTGATACAGGTCATAGGAAATTGTAGATTAAATAGTCAACTGAACCCATTAAGAAGAGCAATGTATTCAGACAGAGTTTTTGTGAATTTGATTGTACGATTGCTTTATTGAAATAGAGTATGGTGAATGTGCTAGGAAAGGTAGTATCAACACTTCTTCTGCCTGGAGCTTGCATGTACGGAGCCTGGGTCTGGTTGAAGGTGGCAGTGCTGTTTGGGCTGAGAAAGCCATGTGTAAGTAAGGTAAAGGAGGTCATTGTGTTGGTGTGGAGAGCAGTGAGACCTGGCATTAGGGGAGTGTCTCTGGGACGCCAGAGATCACTGTCTTGCCTCCTGGAGGTGTCGTGGGACCAACTAGACCAAACACTGGTGAAAGGAGGTTCCCACCCGATGACCCCAAAGACATGTTAGTTATCACTGCTCACTAGTCTGTATAGTTAAGCCTTGCCATAATAGCGTATCATAGGGCACAGGAAGGAAACATTTGGCCAGCGTGGTGATCAGTGAAACCCTTGAGATGTTATACACCTTTATGAGATGAGCCACGCCCTCCGCAATATTCATTGCCTTATAGAAGCTCAGTTTAAGTAAGTTTTCCAACTTTTGCCAAGAGGGAACTTTAGATGTTGGTCCCTAGATTATGTTCACTGAGTTTCATGCAGAAATTTTTCAAAAAATTCGAAATGGCGGAAAATCTATATAATCGGAAGTTATGGTTTCTTTGACGAATTTGTTCCTCGGAGAGGCATCTCTGTACAAAGTTTCATGTCTCTACGACATACAGGGCATGAGATATGCCCATTCAAAGTTTGCAATTTCAATCGGTTGCTATAGCTTTGGCCAACTGATGTAATATTGCTTCATTCACATCCTCCCATGAGCCTCTACCACTGTGCCAAATTTCACATGGACTGACCAAGTCAGTGAGGAGAAAAACATGGAACAGACACACAGACAGAGTTTTCGTCATTATATAGTAAGATATTGGACTGTGAAGTGTTCGCCGGTCAAGGGGCTCTGAATTGACCTATGGCTAAGTCCCGCCCTCAAACACCATGAGCCAATCACAGTGCGTATAGCCATTCCCATACACTCGGACATTCTCTGCCTGGACGTTCATTGAAATGCATTACAGAAAGTCAGTTTTGTTCAGTTTTATGAGCTTTTTCTGAGTTTTGAAGTTTAAAAATGGTCAAACGGTGTGCATGGGGTACATGCAACTCTGACACAAGGTATCCTGAGAGGCTGGGCAACAAGGTGTATTTTTGACACTTTAAACCACATCTCAACCGAGAAAAGTGTCTCCTTTGGATAAAGTTGTGTGCTAACGTTAGACCACAACATCAACTCAACATGAATAAGATTAACAATGATGTCTACATCTGTTTTAAGGTAAGTCAACATTGTGTTTGAGGCAACATATTGTCACTTTGCTGGAAAGAAATATAAAGTTATCTTTAACATCTCTAGCTAACGTTAGCTAAAGTTAGCCTAACGTTAGCTCCTAGCTGCGTTGTTCATCATGTCACCTTGTTTGCTGGGAGTTCATTAGCCTATTTTGTTCTAGTTTTGTACTTTGGTGATCGTACATCATTGTTAGCTGTTGTCCAAAGGGCTCTAGTTAAGCTAACGTTAACTTCTGGAGCTTAGCTTCATTAACTTATCTGGGGAGCATACCTATGTTCCCCGGGTTCTATGTTCCCCGGGCCTTTTGTTTCCCGCTTTGTATGGGACCGGGGAACATAGAACCCTTTTTAATAATAAGGGTTCTATGTTCCCCGCTTTTCCCCAAAAGGACCCAGGGAACATAGGCCCTTTTTTTTAAAAAAAAAAGGGTCCTAACCACTAACCCATTTTTCTCAAAAGGGTCCTATGGTCCCCGGCAACCCGGTCCCATACAAAGCGGGGAACATATTTCCTTTTGGGGAAAAGCGGGGAACATAGGTATGACCCCACTTAGAGATAACAAAGGTTGGCAAACGTTATGCTGAATGATTCAGTGTAAATACTGTAGCACCAAACTAACGGAGAGACACTCTTGGTAAAGATGGTAAAAAGGCCGTTATCCTTTTCTCATATTCTGAGCCAAAAACCTTAACTTCAGTGGCACTTTAACTTGTTGTCTTTGATGGCGATGGCAACGAGATGCGGTTCACAAGCGTACACTGTGACCTGTAAATTTTGGCTTGTAATTTAAGCTTTTCATCGACCTTCTCAACAATAAAATGGTGAATATATCCCTCCAATGAGTAATTTAGGCCCTTTTGTTACTACTCAATGACATCTGATCATTATGTCCATAAAAATCATCAATTGCCTCCTGTGAAATGCCGTGTACTGTGACACCTGCCATAGCGCTGGTCACTGAATGTTGATAGTTTGTCCGAGTGAGTGGAGGGGGCGTGGCTTAGCCATAGGTCAAATGTGTGAATTTGGGACTATTTACCGCTGAGGTGTACTTTATTTACACGAGGCAAAGTCAGCTGGGTTAGCAAGCCAGAGCTAGGCTAGCTGCACTGTTGTCATCGTCAGGAGGGGACATCGTTGTTTTCTTCACCTGCTCAAGAGGAGCTTCAGTGGACATTGTTTTCTCCAGTTGAGGACACTTTGCTGCAGGTGAGGGAGGCTGCTGTTCACGCTGCTGTGCTGCTGCAGACTGAGAGACATTGGGAGAGACGAGCTGCGGTCTTATTTTCTTCACACACACAGAAGTGCCGCCATCTTGTTTGGTGCTGCTGTCCCATTTTCGCAGACACTGCTGTTTGTCCTGAACATATGGAGGTAATTATGTTCTGTTTCTTCATTAGCTCCAACATTAAGCGCACCAACAAGACTAACTGAAACTGAAAGTGCACTTAGCCATTGGTGAAAAGGTTACACATACAAGTTATCAAAGAATAAAAATAGGCACTTGATATGTCTTTCTTTTTTTTCGATAGCAGATTGTTATAAATTGTAGTCTAATTTCAATAGTTTCCAATTTTGTTGCTGTTTTCAAATTTAACAGCTTTTTTTTCAATCATATGCATATGTGCAAAATGAAATGTAAATACACAGAGATTTGATGGTGACTGAGTTTGAATGGCAAAATTCAGTAGTGAATGAAAAGTGATCCAGTTTAGTCCACAGTGAGTTTTGTTGTGCTGACTGTGTGAAGAGTTTTAAAAAAGTAAACCCAGTATTAAAAGATGCGTGTTAACAATTCAAAAAAGAAGAAAGTAATTTGATGTTGCCCAACACAAACACGCTAATATCACCGCACTTCACACATTAAGCCCTTTCATCTTGCATCATAAATAATTGTGAGATTGCTGTAAATATCCAAATTGTCCAAGTGCTGCAGGGTACAAAGCCAAATGTAGGTCAAGGAACAGATTTGCATTAAGCCTTTTCCATATGTATGCTGATGATTTAAAGCTGCAGAAATTCACTTAAAGTGCAAAGGGTAATCGTGCATGGGGGGCTGCACCAATAAATTGGTTACATATTGAAGTGACACTGTGTTGAAAATTGAAAGCAGAAAGCAGAAAGTTCAAATAAATCAAGGGAGCCAGACAAGTGGAGCAGCCTGCCTCTGCATGTGTGTGTGTGTGTGTGTGTGGTGTGTTTATGCGGAAGGACTCTCACACCAAGAATGATGGGGGCTTAACTTGTCCATCAGTGCTATAAAACAGTCTGCAGTGAGTGTCAAACCTGAAGCACCATTCAGCCTAGGCTCCAATAACAAAGACAAGCTGAGTGTTTTGCAATAATTGTCTGGCAGTTTTAATCACATGCAATTATATCTCTCTATTTCTGGAGAAAGGCATTCAATATTAGTGATTAACTTTATGCTGAAGGAGGAACTACCCTGGTAACACTCAAATCAAACCCTGCATATGAGGTCTGATTTCTACTGTCCTTGGTGGCGACAAAGAGAGATGTTAATACAATCCAACTATCCTTTGTTTTAAATGTTGCAGCAAAAATTAAGTTTTTCATTCCAAAGTCAATGATTTCAATCAATTTAATCCTGATGAGAACCAGACTCTGAGTCCTTAGTCACTCATTTCATGAGGTATCTGCACGATAGACCTTGAGCTGTGTCCCTCTGCAAATAATGTTCTACTTCTGTTTTGAGTATATGTGTTAATTGTGAAAACTTAACAAGTTGGTTGATGTAGGCATGAGTGTATTCAGTTGCTCCTCTGTCAGCTCCACACAATTTGTGCTAATTTTTTTCTTTTTCTATTTTGCAAGTGTTGGTGGTGCTTTTTGTAGTTGGCTTTGGACGATGGTGGCTTGTGGCTTAGGGTCGCTCATCGGGATGTGGAAATCAACTCATCAGTCTGTAAACTCTCCTTCTACTAACTTCTAGCTAGCTAGCTGCTAGCAAGCCAGGTTGGGATTTTCAAATGTAAACTTTAGTTAAATCATTTCACAACCAGAAACCATGGATTACCAGAAACATCTGGAAACATGGACAGTTGAAGACTAAAACAAGGACTAAATTACAGTACACAAGTTAAAGGAGCTAATGGGATCACATTTTACTGGAGTTGTACCTTATATACTTATTGTACCATGTGACAAATACATGATTGATTGGTTGATTGATTGATTGATTGATTGATTGATTGATTGATTGAGCCACTTCACATTTCCAAAGAGAAGTTTAACGGCAAAAACAAGACTGGACAAAGGTTTGGCCTACACTTCTTCAATTCAGTTGTCGAGACTACATGAAACACAGGTATACACTGTATATGGACTGAGAAAGATCCAGGATTTTGTATTCCCACTTAAAAATGTGCGAGGATACCTAACAACATTTGTGACACAGCTTTCACTTCAGCTATTTGTTTTTGCAAACAGGGGGTCCAAAAAAAGAAGTGACAGCAAACTGAACAAATGCTGGAGAACATACAGAGAGACTCTTGTCTTTCCTCACCCCCACCTGTCTGAGCTCAGTGCGTAGTGCGTGTGGATGAGCAAGTGATAGGATGTTCTGAGAGTAGACAGCTGTTGGCGATTGGAGAAGAGAGGAAATTAACAATAAAGTTGTCAACTAGCAGTAAAGTTTATTTAATCCATGAATAGACACTGCAGCCTATCAAGACCCAAGTAAAGTTCCTGTGTCTTGCTTCTCAACTGCTGGGTAAAGTGGAGCTGCATGGGGTCAACCTCGGCCCTGGAGGCAAAACAAGCTGTGGTGCCCACCAAAATTTTTCATATGGGTGGCTAAATTGGGTCACTGAAAATCTAGGGTTGGCACACCGAATCCAAAGGCCATGAATACATTTCCGAGAATTCTGTTGTGCTATTGTAGTAGCCTATATAGGCTAGTTGAAAACTATGTTAATATAGGAGTAAAGAAATTGCATACTGGTTTACTTTGTTTGCTTTTTTATATAGTTAACCCTTTGAAATCTGGAAAATAAATTGTCTGCCAGTGACTACATTGGTATTTTTGCTTATTGTGATGTCATTTCTTGGAGTATGTTCAAGTGATTCATATCCTTATAATCTGCACAACCTAAGCTAAAAGGTCTTGGAATCAATAAACCATAATGACTAATTAATATATTGAAACTGCTTAAAAATGACATCTAATTTTACAAAAAATAGACAACAAAGAAATTAACATGTTGATCCAAAAGGTTTCTAAATGTAGAAACAACTCCATACTTACTTGAACTATGTACATTATTTGATTTTTGAGATATGATTATTTTATGAGTAGAGTGCAATGGCATGAGAGATTCATAATTCATTCCTCTGGTGCCACCGCACTGTTCAGCAACACAAATAACAGTGCAGTGACATCTGTACAAGCGTAGTGTTGACACAGAAGCCAGAAACTGTAACTTTCTGCTGGGAAAAAAAAGAAAAAGATTCTAGCCATTGAAATTTTTATTTTAGACTAATCTGTACAGTATTAGACTAACAAAGGTCTCCCACAGCCATTACGGGGAAATTGACAAAGAAATTTCAGCGTAATTGCGGCAAAGTACGGCACTGGCTCTTTAGCTGATAATGTCCCACTATGTTCACCAGTTAGTCTCTGTCTGCTGTTTAAAGCTGAGCAGGTAGTGTACAGTAGGTTTTTTACAGCATTTGCACTGTAAACTGCTGCCTGCTGAAACAACCTCTGAAGAGAGTGGTGACACTGAACCAAACAGTAAAGCTGCAGGCCATAAAACAATGAGTTAAAAGATGCTAAAACCCTCAGTGTAGCTGAGGGGAACTGCCGAGCTGGTGATAATTGTTGGCAACGTGTCACCATGTATGCCTCTTTTCACATTGCATATTGACATTTAACCAATTGTTAATATAACAATCTTGACGAAAACTCTGTCTGTGTGTGTGCTCCATGTTTTTCTCCTCACTGACTTGGTCAATCCATGTGAAATTTGGCACAGTGGTAGAGGCTCATGGGAGGATGTGAATGAAGCAGTATTACATCAGTAGGTCAAAGGGGGCGCTATAGCAACCGATTGAAATTGCAAACTTTGAATGGGAATATCTCATGCCCCGTATGTCGTAGAGACATGAAACTTTGCACAGAGATGCCTCTCCTCATGAGGAACACATTTACCTCAAGAACCCATAACTTCTGGTTATACAGATTTTCCGCCATTTTGAATTTTTTGACAAACACTTAAAATCGATCTCTTCCTAGGAAGTTTGACCAATCTGCATGAAACTCGGTGAACATAATCTAGGGACCAATATCTAAAGTTCCCTCTTGGCAAAAGTTGGAAAACTAAAACTGAGCTTCTATAAGGCAATGAATATTGCGGAGGGCGTGGCTCATCACATAAAGGTGTATAACATCTCAAGGGTTTCACCGATCACCACGCAACTTTGTAGGCATATGACCACACATAATCTGAGGGGACCCCTCCATTATTGACCCCATCAAACAAAATGGGGGCGCTAGAGAGCTAATTTCTTATCTAGGCCTAACTGCCATATCGGTTTTTACTAAACTTGGTAGATATGTAGAACAGGACGCCTCAAGGTGACTGGAGAAATTTGACTATAATTGGCAACTGGGTGGCGCTATAACAACAGAAAAATGCTTAAAAATGGCTAAAATGCGACCGATTGCTGTGGCTCCCCCTGTGGCCATTCTGTCTGTCCCACGTTTTTCTACTCACTGACGTGGTCAATCTATGTGATACTGCACATAGGCATTGGGGATTGGCATAGGTAGAAGGTGACAAAGCTACCAATGGGTATGGACTAGGATCAATTATTGCTGCTTTAGAGGCCTGAGAGCATATTTTTTCAGTTAGCTTCTTATTAGCGTAACCAGGTCCTACACTTACACACTATTCAAACCTAATAAGACCATTTCCACAAAGTCTCAATGAGGCAGATAGCTGAGTTTCTGACATAACCTTTTTTTTTTTACTTTGATTGCTGTGAAGTTAGTCATTCATTTTAAATGATATAGAGAAATATCTGAAGCTGAGTTTCCAGGGCGTATTTGATAAGCTAACTGGTCAGGTCATGAGTCCTATCTTGATGTAAAACCATATCTTTTTTTGCTAGCTTTTAGGCTTTTAAGTGAATTTATATTTGCTTTAAGAACTAGTATTATTATTGTTATTATCTCCTTTTTTTTTTAAAATAGTTTTTATTATTATGAATAATAATAATAATAATATCCTCTTATTTTGTTTGTTTTAATCATGTCCTGTTTATTTTCATATATGTATTACTTTATTATCTTACATGATATGAAGTTTGTTATGTATGATGTATCTTTAGCACACTGAGTTATGCTTGTAGTATGAAATGTGCTATATAAATAAAGTTGACTTGACTAATATGTCTGACCACACCTGGTCCAGAATTGATTTGGAGATGCAGGCAATGGGTCGGTGAGCTTTAACAGGTGCAAAGTGGGTGTGAAGTTGTAAAAAGAAATAAAAATCTGTGACATTATTATTTATTTATTCATTTATTTTTCCCTTTCTCCTGGTCAATGTAGTTAAATAATAAGATACTCCTGTAGAAATAATAATGATACAGTGAAGCAGAGATGACAGCAGGTGTGTGCAGGTGGGCGAGAGAGGGAGAGGGCAGCCGTACAATGCACTAGAGTGGTTTGTGTAGAAGGAGCCCATTCAGGTCAGCCCCGCTCCGTAAGGCGTAATTCATTCATTACGGTGTGTGTGTGTGTGTGAGACTGCACTTTAAATGTTAGTTCATTCACATTTAGTCGCGTTTCTGTTTGTTAATAGCTCAGCGTCTTAAAGATGTTTACAAATATAGTTTGTAGTGACATGTTCTAATTTAAAACCATTAGTGTTGATAAATATATGCATGAATGAATTAAATAAAACGAACAAATAAGACAAAAATAGTAATGATTAATTCTTTGGTTAATTCTTTTGATATTAGTTCAGGTTTAATGAAATTTCAATCTTTAGAGAGTGCAAATTAAAGGACCAGATTAAACTTCATTTGATGTGTTGATTGATTGGTGATACTTAGTTTTCCCCTCTATCAATTTGATTTGTGAGTTAGATAATTTCATTTAAGATTAATTAAAACCCGCTTTAGTGAAGATTAATTTATCATATTGATATTTTTATTTGATGTCTAATGTGATGGTCTATTTCATCCAACAGGTTATCGACCTACCCATCATCTACCTCTTACCTACTTGTGTAAATAAAAAGACAAATGAGTGGAGTTGAACCGCGTCCTCTGTGTCCTTCTATGCCGTATTGAGCTTCGGCAGGTATTGGGGCAGTAAACCCTGGGATAGCTCAACAGTGGGTTTGCCAAACTGGAAACATACAGGACTCCAAACAGAAGATGAGAAATGTTCCCCATCTTTGCAAAATTGTTGAAAAACATTTGTTAAAAATTTATTTTACTGGACCCCTGGTTGTCATAGATTATTTCGCATATTGCCTTGAAGCGTTTGTACTTTAGCAGTGACCAGGCTCCCTCTCTATAGGGATCTAGTCATAATTTTGGATGACATCGACCTATTGTTCCAATGGTGATTGAATGCACATGTTTGTCAGTCAATTTGAACAAACGCGCCTGCAAGATAAATACTATTTGAAACTACACTACTTCTTGTACTGAAACTGAACATTGGCACTTGATGCAAATCATGCCCTGCAGAGCCATCCAATATGAACATAATTCCAAGGGGGTACTGGACTGCTACTTAACATGTAGCTGATATTTTGTTAGCTTTACACATTTTCAGCTTTAGCCAGGGGTTATTTTGCTACCATCGGGAGGAAGGATGTCCATGAATTCTAGATTATAATTTTTGGATAACTAGTTTTCAGTTCAAAATGTGTATTTACTTGTTCGGGGGTAGCTTTAGTAATACAGACACAGAGGGGAAAAAGAAGAAATGAAAGAAAGGAAAAATACACATTCTCCAACAATGACACCTGCTGAGTCCACACAGAAGGTATACCAGTAGGAAAAATCAAAGCATGTCTCAAGATTATTTGGGTAAAGGGCTGTTCATGCCAAGAACCATAAGTATAATGATAACTATACCAATAACGATGTGAGCATCTACACTGATGAACGATAACGTTCTGTAAAAAGTGGCACCAAGCTGTGCACTCAAGCTGTGTCAGCAGCTGAGGAAAATTGATGACCTGCAGTGCTGGAATAACATGTTGCATAGCTCAATGGGAAAAAAAAAGAAAACAATAAATGCTTTTGGGTGGTAAAAGGTTACATGGCACAGTAATATTTAGCAGTAACAAAATGTGACAATGCAATTCTTAAGAGTATTTCAGGTAATACTATTACATTAATGTGTTAGCACCCAAAATGAAGTGATCCTTGTTTTAATTTTTTTATTCATTCACATCACGTCACCTCCGCCACTCTGCCATCAGAAAAACTAACCCCTGAAGGTTTTTGTGTCTCAACATGTCATTATAGGCTACATTATAGAGGGGTGCCACAAGGTCTACAATATCTCTTGTTCTGCTTTTGCATCTAAAGGCTGCTTGAAAGCAGCAGGGATAAGGAGTTGGGCTTCGGTTTGTTTCTTACTTGTCCCAGTGATAAGCACATCTGTGTGACGCTGTCCACCTTTGATCCTTTGTCACCCTGCCTGTTCCTGTTTCCAAGGCTATTCATTTATTTATCAAGGTCTGAGCTATTTAATTGTTCTATATTATCAAACTATTGTTAATATAAGAGGGTGATTTTAATACAAAGTGGTAACCACTGCAGGTGAATGTAACTGGGCCAGATCTGCATTCTGAAGGAGATACATTGTTTGGCCATATAATATCACCCTCCATGTGTGATAAACTGCAATACATGTGAGCTCTCTGTGCTTTGATTACTGTTTTCCATTTTATAATGCCTAGTCATACATACATACTGTTGACAGTAACACAAGAGTATTGTAATCAGTAACACATTGCTCTACACAGACGGTAATATTGTACTTTTAAATAACAGTAACTAATGATATATAATGTATTACATTTTGGAAGTGACTTCTCATCTCCATTAAAAGTTTTTTTAGGGGGCTATATTGGCAGAGATGAAATGTCAAGTAAGTATGTTTTCATTAGAGCACAATCACTTGAAAATAAGAATCATTGAATTTTTGTTACCCTAGACTGAGTTGTTCTACATAGGGAGCTAATCACCACGTTGCACACCCATGTTTCTACAGTAGACAAGAAAGTACCAACCAAACACTGGCTCTAGATCAGCCATTCATGTTTTCACATCAGCCTCTGAGGGAAGCAGCCCTCCTGTGACAAACAGCAGTGGGTGAACATGGATTTTTTAACGCGAAACTGCTCTTTCAGTTTTGTAACAGTTTAAATTACTGGGTCCTTTTGTTTTGCAGAAACCTTTCTAAATAATTCAGCTCCTGGTATAAATCTCTTGAAGGCCTCGATCTTAAGTTATCAGAGTTAAAAAAGAGAACAGATAAGCAAGTTCCAGTCTGTCGTGTCTGACAGGCCCAAGAGTGTCGAAGGAAAACTGATTTGTAATGTGAAACTGCTTTATTCCATGTTTTTACTGTTTGTTTTGGAAAGGAAGAGACTTCTGTGGATAATTTGGCTCACGTTAAAAACTTCGTAAATGTCTGGATCAGAAATAAAGTGAGCATACATTTGCAGGTACCGGGGATGCAAGCCATATCAGACATGCCAAACAGGTAAGGAGAAACACTGATTTATTCACTGTTTTTAATTGTTTTCATGACCTGGTCTGTTTGTTTTGGAGAGGGAGTGACGTCTGTGGATAATTCGACTCCCGGTAGACACTCTTAAACATGAACACTGAAGGATTTCCAACCAGGAGAAGTTTTAGCTCGTTGCAATCTGCACTCCTCACCACAAAATAAAAATCCTGGACCTTTAATAATAATAACAAAACACGTACCGCTGATTCCAGGGTAAGTCTGATCGCACCCCAGATGTCCTTCTCTTTTATAGCATCTTCGTAAAGACTTTTTGTTTTGTCAAACAGGGGTACATTTCATTCAACCTCAATAATGAATCTTTCTGCAATGTCATATGCCATGTTGCACATGACTCCCTGTAAATTTGTACAGGGCTGTCAGTGTTTCATTGTTCAACAAATCACTCAGAAAGTTATCCCAATGATATCATGTGCCACTGTAACTGTGGCCGCTGCCAACTGAGTTAGAACAACTTTTAAAAGGATGCATTTACAATTAATGTTAAAGTTGTTCTTTGTGGCGACAGTGCTTAAGAGTTATAGGACCAAGCAAATCCTCTATATCCACAACTTTCTCTAACTCTGATGATGCTGACTTAAGTGACAGGCATTGAACCTGATTGGAAACTCCAGAGACCCTCCCAGACAGAGAAATCTACTTTCTTCTACAGTCAAATCAATATGTCAAACCGGCCACAGGACACTTGGAGAACTCTGAGTGCCGTATGAAAGCAGTGAGCTAGGTAACCTTTACATACTCCCTCATCAGACTGTCGCTTAGTCTGCGTGAAATTTTGTCTTTACTTACTGTCCTGACAGGTTGACACCCCTCCTTCCATCTGTCTCTCTACTGTGTGGCGCCGCTATTAGAAGTGGCAGGCACATTACCATTCAGTGTAGCAGTATGGGGAGATGAGGCCAGGGAGGGGGGAGACACTTCAAAGCCCCTGTTCAGCAGCTCAGATCTGCAGACAGTTTAGTTGAGGCCACCGCGGAGCCTGGGGAGCATATCAAAGGCAAATAAAAAAAAAAAAATCACACTTTAAAAGAATCACACGTACAGGAGCGATGGGACATATACCTTACACAGCAACACAGAACAAAGACAAAGTCATTGAGATGTACTGCAAAAGACAAAGACAAGAAGAACAGTAGAACAAATTTTTGTTTTGCTAAGTGAGTGATGAAAAGAAGAATGAAGCAAATCAGGACATGAGTGAAAGAGACATCAGTGTATTCCTGTCACACAGACAACACATCTTTGTGCGCAAACACACACGTTTGTATATCTATACTTGTGAAGGCCTAACTCTAACCCCACAGGGCTAAATGCCCAAACTCTGCATTCATGAGACCCCTAAGGTGCACTCCAACAACTTGTATTATTTCTCCTTATTTTTCCCTCCTTGACGTCTCCTGTCCTCTTCCATATGTTTGATCCATGTCCTCTCTCTCTCTCTATCAAGGTAAATGAACAGTTATTATTCCCCAAACTGGGGGACTTTGAGAGCGACAGTGTGAAACAATGCACTGATCAGGAAGACTATAGTGATGTTGCACATCAAATTAAACAGCAGAACCTGGGCTACAAGGCTGTAAAAACACAGCACAAACAACAACTAAATAAACAACAACAAATCCATACAGCACTGATATCCCGACCCACTCAGTATATTTCGGGCTCTATCTCGACCACACGTTATGCAAAACACATGCCATTCATCTCAAATGAAAGCAGAGACTCCGCTGTTTCCACACATATGCGCCAAAGCACTCTACCCCAAACCATCAGAGAGCTACAGGCCAAAGAACAACAACAGAAATCGTTTTGCCGAGCTATAGTTGTAATATTTTTCTTACCGTTGTTGTTTTTGCCGTGAAAAGCATGTTGTCCTGCAATCAAATGAATAAACATGATGGCCTTCAGGTTCTGGGGATAAGCATAACAATGACCACCCACAGCAGCCGACCCCCCCCCCCCCCCCCCCCCCCCATCTTGTTTTGGTGGGTATAGCATCATTCTATTGGCTCTAACGAATCAAACGAGGCGTCAGTCACTCAAATCGATCAAGCCTTGCGGAGATCAAAGTAAAGAGGAGAAAATCTGTTTCACGTGTAGTAGGTGTGCATTGGTCACTTTGGAGTGGGAAATAAATGAAAAAACGAGACAGACAGTTGTATGTGTATATCCTAAACATCATTAGGGATTTACATAAACAAAAAATGAAAGATATAGGATTGTACATGACAAAAATCACATGCAAACATGGTGCAGTTTTGGAGAGCTCGTCTGAATTTTCTGTACTAAAACCTCTCTCATATTGTTGTGCTTCACTTTATCAGAATCAACCTTTGCAGAGTTAATGTTCACATATTGTACTATGATGTGATAGAGGTTTAGAGCTGCAGCTGCATCATTCCAAAGGGATACTCATCCTGAAAATGCTTTTTTTTTTTAGTCGAACCTCAAAATGTTTCATTTGAGCTGTGTCTTGTAATCTTCATTTACTCTTCACATATAACACATATACTGATATTTACACATCTTAACAAATCTCACAAGTGTTCCCTTTACCATGACACCAAAAGTATTCAAATAGACCTTGTGGTTGCAGAGATATATATATTCATTTCATTATTTGGTATGCAATTTTCGAGCAGAGGCCTATAAAATAGGCTGAGGGTTAAAAATTAATGTTGATTATTATTCTGTGTTAGATGTTTTAAAAACCATGTCATTGCAAGCCAAATAACAGATTTGATTAAACTGGACAGTTGTAATATAATTATCATTAGTTTCCCAGGGAGCAGAGAAGAAGAGAAATTGCAACAGCTAGAATTTGACAATCAAACTTTAATTAGGTCTCTTTCTTGATCATAAACAGCAGCCAATCAAAAAGCAGTAATTTGGCTCTGGTGCCAAACCAACCAGAGGCATATTATAGGAAGTTTTGAGCATCAGGCAATCTATTTTCTGCACTCTGATGATTTGTTATCCAACATTTTATGGTGGCAATGTCTTTATTTCTGTAAAGGAAAATGCAAGATTTAGGCGGCAGGTGCAATTTAAGACAATAACAACATAATGGAATATAATGCAGTAAGGCTCTCGGGCATTCTATATTGCTTTCAAATATTTATTCTCCTGTGATCAACTTATCTAATTTCTGCTGAATCAGAATGCTTGTAGGCATGATTTACTCCTCAGTCCTAATTTATATCGTTTTCTTAGGGAAGTAACCTCTTTAAGTGCATGTGGCACCTATACGTCGATGATACAATTCATTTTAATTAATTTATAAATCCCTGGACCCTGATAGCTCATATGTGTTTCAGCAAGAGTTCTGCTTATGTTAAAAACTTTGCACATCAAAACATTTGCCACTCATTTGGTTCTCTGAGAAGTTGAGAATAAAGTCATAACATTTTGAGAAAAACATGCTTTGCATTACATTATTGCTCTGGGCTCTGGTATCCCCTTCAGACTGTCTGACAGACACAGAGCCCCATTTGGGATACTCTGAATGAGACAGAGCTTAGAAAGGCAGCTGTGCACTGCTCTTTGGAGGTGGAAAACTAAAGGTAGACCTAACAAGAGCTGTTTGGTCTTGGACTTTCCATGTCGACATATGACTTACAAAGTACCCTGGGCTTTTGGTTTTTGATGTTCTGGGACACTGGCCTCCCGGGTGAAAGTCAGTGGTTATTGGACCCATCCACCACCCCTCCCATCCGCCCTACTCAGCCTACTCAGCCCTAGTTGGACTTCTGCCGCCTTAACTTTCATTGTTAACCAGACACATTTTCCGCTGATGCCACCAGGTGCAGCAAAAATCGCAACCAGCCACGTGTCATGCCGACATAAAAAGATGACTTTTTTTTGTTGGTGACTGACTACGGACATGACTGACCTAGTGCCAGTATTCAATGACTTCAGAGTGAGACCAGGTTGACTGTACAGACCACTGAAATACAGACAAAGCATCTTGTGAAGTACACGGAGCAAGTCAGCAGCAATGTCTCGGCTGAGGTCCCCTCAATCTCTCTGTCTATAAAGCAGTGTTACTCACAGTCACAAACATATTGATGCAAAATATTTCTAAATGTAGAAACATAAGCAAAATACAGCTTATCACTTATCACGTTATTTGAACTATGGACATTTTGTTTTTAAGATACACTTATTTTTATGAGCAGAGTGCAAAGATGTTGTGATAGATTTATTATTCAGCACTTGCACTCAACTTACCGTAGCGTAATGATGTCATGAGCATACAACATGATGACACGGAACACAGAAGCCTTAGCTTTCTGCTGCATGAAGAATGAATGCTCCGACTGTTACGGGTTTTGTTTGGATTGATATTTATACATCATGCAAACAACAATGTCCCATGGCCATGATGAGAAAATTCCGGCAGAATTAAACAAATTACCATGTTTGCACAGCACAAAAGGTAAAGTAATGTAAGGTAATGAGTCGACATGATGCAAAAACAATAAATGTCTTTGCTATTATGGTTCTTATTTTGGATGATGATCTATTAAACAGTATCATGCAAACAACGATCTCTTGTGACTTGATTTGAAAGATCCATTTGAAATGTTTTTGATTTTCTTTTGCCTGCATGTTCATATTTTCAACCATAGCAGATATGTTTATACGAATGAGCTTAGGGTGTCACTGTTCCAGAGATATAAGAACTATGGCAATGCAATCTTCTGTGTTTTAGCTCAATCAAAAAAATACACTGATATTGTAAAACAACAACAGCAAACTTATTTTCATGGACTATGTCACTCCAACTGATTACTCTGTAGGTGTTTTATGTGATTGGTAGCAGTCGAAGGCAACCACAAACCTTCTTTTACAAATTAAGCTGTAATTTATCTAGAATGACTGAACGTTGTGGGTACCTACTCCAAATTATCCAATTACTCCTGCACTTGTTTCTACAGTCCACTCAGAAAGACAAATTAGAAACTGCCCTCACTTTAATGAAGTCCTTGAGACACTGCAGGCCTTTCAGAATAGATTATGCGTAGGCTCAGACAGCCTTCAGACAGACAGTTATTTTTAAACATCTTTTTTCCAATACGACCCTCAAATTTGCCCCTAACCTTTTGAAAATGTTTAACAATGCTTTCAATTGAAATATTGCCACCTATGCTGCATCAAGCATACATCACACCAATTATATTATTAATTACACTAATTATTCACACTCAGTATAAAAATACAAACATGGTAATGTATTCCAGCAGTTTGTGTGTTGTCTAACTGATTAATTATGTTCACTGAATGAGGAGTCATGACTATAATTCAGTTATCTAGTTTGGATAAGGCATTCATTTCCACGTGGTTGCGCTGCAACATGGGATCTGTATCTGGATACGTTATGTGGGAGATGACATTCAATCCAAGTATTGGAATGCATTCACATAATCTCGATTTTGCCGTCTTTTTGATTTGTTCTCAACATGCAAATTACTACTTGTCTGTAGGCATGCATGTCCCAGGTCAAGGTAAGCAATGCCACAAGCAGATGTTACTCATTTTCACTTAGTTTGAAACACGCTTCAATGGAGCAGTGTGGAAGATAGCATATTGCAACCAGCTGTAACTTCTCCTTGTTAGAAATCCTTGAAATCCAGTGTTCATTGTTCTCTTTCTCTCCAAGACAAAGGGAACTGGTGATTACTACCAGTAAAAACACTGAATAAAGACATTTTACTGTAAAAATGTGTTTTCAGATGCTCTCAACATGGAGGAGCTGCTAACTACAGTGACCAACTCAAAAACCTGAATGTCCCTATACAGAGCCAGTGTTGGTTTGTCCATTCTGGGCTACTGTAGAAACATGGCGATCTCCGTGGTAGGGGACCCACTTTCTATGTAGATATATACAGCTCTTTCTAAGGTAACGAAAACACAGTGATTCCTATTTTCAGGTGATTATACACTAAAGAAAACATACTTATGATATTTTATTCCATTTCTGCCAATATATCCCCCTAAATCTTACACACAAAACTTCTTGGTCCCTTTTGGTGTAAGTTAAAAATTACTTGGTCATATTCAGGAAACCTTCACTGTCATTGTGAGAAGTAAAACTGTCTGATTAACTAACAGCGGGCTCCTCTGTTTTGCCGGGTTCACACATGAAGTGCTGCCCGCTTGCTTTCAGCGCCCATGTTAACTGCTTCAAGCTTCAGCAGGCTTATGATCTGCAGCAAAAGTTTTGGCATCTTGTCATTTTTTTTTCACAAGCCATGAGTGAATGTGGCAAGAAAACACACTGAAAATATATTGTAAACAACATCAAGTGTATATTAAGAGTGATATAAATGATCTGACTATGATAAATAATAGAATCTGCATCCCATACTTCCACACATTTGTCACTTGTGTCTAAACAGAGAGCGAGAGAGACAAGATAAGCCCCAGAGCCACACACACCTACACAATCACACAACCACAATTACACACACACACACACACACGCACACACACAGCAGAGAGAGAGAGAGAGAGAGAGAGAGAGAGAGAGAGAGAGAGAGAGAGAGAGAGAGAGAGAGAGAGAAAGCTCTACATTTGATTTAAACAGAGCAGAGAGCAAAATTGCTTGTTGACCGGTGCGGAGAAGCAACCCTTCTGGTGTAAACGGCCAGGCGGCTGCTAACGGGCAGCTGCACAACAATCAACTAATTGGGGTGCGTCTGGCTCCAGTGTGGCCACGGCTTTAATGTCAAAAGCTTTTTGATCCATCCATTCATCCATACATCCATCCCAAGCTCCTCATAATGAAGTCACACAGTTCTTTAACGTCACACCACATCTGCCTCTGCCTCCGACAGACAGGAGTCTTAAGCCACCAGAGGCTGCTTGATAGTTGATTATAAAGTGTCAGGCTTTTAAACAAACCACTAAAGCTGCCATTTTCCTCAGTAGAAATCTCCATGAAAGTCGAGTGGTCAGCCGACCAGGCAGTTTTAACCAAGTTTATCCAGGTTATCTAAACCTTCGTCCATGAGTGCACCTGAACAATGTATCCTCATAGAACTGTTTGTATGATATCCTATGACAATGCAAACACAACAGTGCATGTCATATCCTACAAATTATTGCCCCACAAATTATTACATCCTTAATGTAATGTTACGTAACTAACATAAAGTAACAGAGGTTAGGTTTAGGCATAGTAAAATGGTGAGGATGTGCTGTGAAATGACTAAAAATTCACACAGTTCCAAACATGCATCTCCTGGGGAAAGTCCTGCGTTTTGTGGTCCGTCCACCATCCCAACCTGCCTTCTAACTGGATCTCTCACAACTGCTTCCTTGTTTACTCCTGTCAGCACATTGATCGTGTGAACGCAGCCTTCCAAAATACTTGGGTTGTGCATGACTTACTGGCTCATAATTGCATGGGATATGTATACATGGGGGTTTGCTTCCAACCTGTGTGATCATCTGACTCTGAGTGTTTCTTGCTTTGTCGGTAGGTCTAAAACTACAAAAACTTGACCAAAATTGTAGATAAGCAGAATTTTAGTTTATGCTATCACTCTCTGCCTGTCACTAGTCTTTGTATTAAGCTATGTCAAACCTTTTCTGAGACCTGCCTCTTTACCAGGCACATAGAGATGAAATGGATTTGAATCCTTTTATCTAACCCTGAAATAGCAGGGTGCTGTAAGAACGAAAACAATTACCTAAACCTAAAATATGGCATAGGGATGCATCACAGTCAAGCTGGTCACTTTGAGTTGATCAGTATGATTGAAGTTGATGAGTTGGATAAAGCCTGTATTTTCCCCACACTATTTCTTGAAGAGTCGTGCAGTGATGATAACAACACCAGAAGCCTGCTGCTCTGCCGAGGCTTTGTCTGCTTGGTGGATTTCAAGTTTAATGGCACAAAATAAATTAATGTGTACTGTTAATGTGTATGTTAGATGTGTTGACAGGGCTTCAGAACACACAACTTGCTACTAAGTGAAACATTGTTTGAAGAAACCAACAAGCTCTTCATAAGAGAGATGGCGGTAGGCTATACGATGAAAAACAAACCAAAAATAAGTTAGCTAATGCTGCCAGACCAACAAAAAGGTTAGCGAGTGGATTTAAGAGAGGCAAGAGTCTGTAGAGTGCCAACAAAGCTCCCAAAACGTGGTATATATATTTAACAACCACCCTCTCTTATTTTCTTATATACTCTACTGAACATTTGCCAGCTTTGAAGGATTTGCCCACTGCTGCTGTTGGCTGAAGACGTGATAAAAATTCTGTCTGGTAGAGTTTCTTAGATCTTTAAAACATGTTGATACACCTGTGTGTCTTCTGTGACAAGAATACTGCTGCAAAACGTATAAACGTATAAAGCCAGTCAAATTACAAATGTATGTGGAACTGAGAGACAGATACTATTTCTGTGTTTCAATTTCAAATGTAAAAGCCTTAAATGTATATTTTATTAAACTCTTAATTAGCTGTGATAATGTATAAGATATATACTTTTTGCACTGTGTGAACAACTTATGTAGTAAGACAAGGAAATATTCAAAAGATTATCATTATTATATATTATGTAGTAAATTATTATTTTTAACACATTATTTTTTATTGTTTTTACAAACTGTTATAAAAAGGTTGAGAAAAAAAGAGTACCAAACAAAACACAAACAAAATAAGTACTTAAAGGAGTAAAAGCGAAATTCATCACTTCTAGATTTAAGGAATTTAAAAAATTGCTATGTGAAGAACTAGAGGTGTGAAGCTGGGTGAAGTGGAGGCTGCGGAGGAAACACCGGGATGGGTTAATGTCTGGAGCTTGAGCAGCCCGCGAGCCAGGCGGGCAGCCTGGCGGACTCTAGCTGACCCGGCTAGTGCTAACACCGGGAGCTAACGCTAACGTTCCTCCTCTTCTCCGTGAGTGAGAGCAATGTTTTAGCCTAGCGTGCCTGGCGGGCAGCCTGGCGGGCTGCTCAAGCTCCGGACATTAACCCATTCTGGTGTTTCCTCCGCAGCCTCCACTTCACCCAGCTTCACTCAGCTGCCTGATAAACCCGCTGCTTCTTCCCACTTTAACCTGAAGCGATGTTTTAGCCACTAGGCTAAAGCATCACAAATTCAATTCTTCCATATACGCTCCCTCCAAGTATGAGCTAATGTTGTAAACTGTTGTATTCTCCAAATATGCAACCTTTAATTCTCTGTAATATTCACACCTAGTTCTTTTCCCCATTTCAGCTTTACATTTAGTGTCATATTTCTTCTTCTCTCTAACTGATATTGCTATAGTGTAGATATTATTTGATATTACTTCGATTTGTAAACTCTAATTATGATTCTAATTATTCCATTTTCATCCAAATTCAGTCAATTAGACCACGATTGCCATTTTGTGGCCAGTGTTTGGGGCAGCTGGTTTTTATGTGTTCCACAGTTTGTAGTGGATCCCCGTATTTGCAGTGGGCACTGTCCAAGGCACCCCATTTTTGCATTGCTGCCCTGAGGCATCCTACTTCTGTCCTCAGGTGGTTAAGGGTTGTCCATTGCTGTTGAGGCAGGTGTGGGGTCTTCACTTTAGTGGTGGAACCTTGATGGTTCCACTGACTTCCACTGGTACCTCCATCTTGCCTTGACCCAGGCAGCCTTGGAGGTATCAGATGGTGTTGTACAGAGCAGTTCATAGGCGTATGTAGCAAAGGGGCACCGGAACTTTCGAAACAATATTTTGGAGGAGGTGGGATTTACTCGTCTAGCAAGGACAGGCTGTTGGTTTTTGGTTCTTAGTTCTTGAAAACTCATAACATTCCCATCCTTCATTATTGTGCAAAGCGCTGTTAGGCCACTTGGAATCCATTGTTTGAACCTTTGGTCATGTGTACCCGGGATAAAATGTCTGTCACAGGCTATCTATTGAGGTAGCATAAGTTCTTTCTCTAATTTATGTTTCCGTACTAGGTTGAACCACAGTTCTAACGTACAGTATCTACCTGCTGAAGTACATCCTTTACTGCATCTCTGTCTCCTATGAAGCTTTGAAATTCCCTTCATTCTTCCTAAACTTTTCCATTTTGCTTCATAGTCCTTAGCACATCAATAAATAAGTGGTCTAATTTGTGCTGCATGAAAGTAGTCCTTAAGGTTCAGCAGTGCCATCCCCCCTCTACATTTCCCAATCTTTCATATTTTAGATCTGACTCTTGGACTTTGTCCATTCTATATAAACCTTACAATAACTTTGTCCCCGGCTCGAAGTCGTTTCTCATGAAAGTCTATTGGTAATAACTAAAATAAATAAAGGAGTCTTTGAAGTGTTGATAGTATCTGTTTGTAAACTGACATTCAGTGGAAGGGCAGCCCACCTCTCATAATCCTCTCCAATGTCCTGAGCCACTTTGATGTAGTTGGCTTTATATAAATTATAAATTCCTCTTGTATGTTACCCCGGGATACTTTTTTTTTTTTAGAGCTCCAATTCAAACTATGTTTTTGTCATTTAGTCATATTTTTGTTATTACTATTAATATGCTATTATTAGTAGTAGTAGTAGTAGTAGTAATAGTAGTAGTTATATTTATATAAATGATACAAACCCAGATTATAGTGACACATATTTCTGCCCATACTGGCCACATTAATTTGAGCAGGACTACTTCAGTGGATTTAGCGATAAGTTGGCAGATTCATTGTTTCTCCACTCATGAATAGGGTTTCCTTTAGTCTGTATACCACCAAGGCCAATCATAGCACATGCTTTGTATGCCTTACGGCAACAGCCATGGCCGCAGGCATTGAGTTTTGCAGTTGTCTGTCCCATTCTTGTAAATGAGTTATCTCAGGAACTCCTTGAGGAAATTCCTTCAAATTTTGCACAAGCATCCACCTGGACTCAACAATGAACTGATTAGAATTTGGTGGTCAGAGGTTAAAGGCAAGGTCAATGTGACCTCATGTACATCCAGTTCTTGTGAACGCAGGAGGGAATTACTTCAAATATGACAAGGACCTTCAGTCGGACTCAAGGTGGATCTGATTGGATTTTGGAGAACAAGGGTCACTGTGACCTCACCAAACATGTTTTTTGCCATAACTCAAGCATTCATACAGTAACTTTAAACACAAAAATCATACAAATGTCTAATAGGATAAAATGATGAGGTGATGAAATTGTAAAGGATGAAAGGTGAAAAGGTCAACTACAGTTACAGAAGGGGAGATATTTGGTCAGATACTGAATTGGTGATACTAATCATGGGTGTCCACCTTAAACTTTTCTGATCTGTACTGCTGGCTTGTAAATGCGTGTGAAGCATCCACATTTCCGCCTACTATAATGTAGAATCTCTTAAATGTGGTCGGGGTTGTTGTCACTCACTGCTCGGTCCAGCACTGTATTTCCTCTTCACTGGCAACACAGATGGCAGTCTTCACCTCATTTATCGTCCCCAGAATGAGGTTGTTCGCCACCATTTTCAGAACAAAATAGAACAGGCTGCAGTGAGAGTCTCTTGATGGGATATTTAAAAATAGCAGTTTTGTGCATTTAGCCTACAGGTACAACGCTCCACACTGCTTTTTTTTTCTCCTAGTGAAGATTAGAATATATGCAGTTCATATAATCCAGTCAAAATTAATATATACTTTCTAATAGCTTGAAGATCCACTCAATACGAAAAGCGTATGTCATCCAAGAGAGAAAATAAAAATACGTGGAATGGTCAAAGCTGTCATATTGAAATTTAAGGTGTGTCAATGGATTTAGGTCATCATTTCATTTGTTACTCAATGCATGAGGAAATTTGTCTTTGGCAAGCTCCGCAATAAAATAGAAAAGGACACACAAAACACAATAGACATTATACAAGATATACGACAAAGCAGTGTATCTGGGTGGGGCTTCAGTTGTTGTTTTAAACTGTTGAGGGTGGTGATGGCAGTGGGAACAAAAGTTTTTTTGTATGTGTTCTTCCGGGAAAGTGGGACTTTGTACCAGCGACCTGATGGTAGTAGTTGGACGGATGGGTGCAGGGGGTGGGTGGGGTCCTGTGTGATGGCGGTGGCTTTCCTGGTAACTGCTTGGGTGTAAAGTTCTGCGATGGGGTTCTGTGGGGATCCAATTATTTTCCAAGCCTGTTTTGTTAAACAAATAAGTAACAAATAAATGCTCCACCTTAAAAGTTGCCGGCAGGCGAGCAAGTGATTTTTTTCCCTCAGACTACAGCTGCATCATTTCAGTTCATAGCTATGGTTTACTAATATATGTCAGACTTGCCACGGTATGAACAGTGGTTACATAAGCTTTAAAACCAGCCACAACTCAGCCCTGAGCAAGAGTTTTGTACTTTTGACCAATCAACGGACTGCAGTTTTTCTAGCTCCACCTTTTAGTGCCAGGTGTGTGCTAGGTACCCCAACAGAGGAGTGACCAATGGTGACGGTTACTTTTGTAATGTGTAACCCCAAACTCTGCTAATACCCCTCAGTTTGCTATAGTAGTGTGTTGAGTGTTGAATCTCATCAAGATGAAAAATAGGGAGAAAAAACATTTCAGAAAACCATGTGTGTATTGTTGGTGCAAAATATCGGAGGTGTGAATATGGTCATTAATACTACCAGTTATATTGAGCCTATGTTCATGACAGCGTATGAACACATTATTTTTGCCTCTTTTGTTTTCACTTCTCTCCACCCACCCTTCACCTTAAGCAAACTTATTTTCTACTGACACCTTTTTTTTTTTTTTTTTACACTTTTCTGCAGCACCACTCTTCCTCTACTCTGCCTCAGCTCTTCTCGCAGTCTTATTTCATTAGCCCTTCTTCCACTGACAGCACTGTAAAACACACATTCTTTCCCGTGCCACTCAAAGTCAATCTTGGATGTGAGTTCCTTGCCAAGTACCTATGTAAATGTCAAATCAATGTATCATATTTACACATGGCTGAACAAAAGCCTCTGGCTTTCACAACTTATTTGTAGGAATTTTCTACAGCTGATGAATGAAATGTGATATCCAAGCACAGAAAATATTTCAAGTCTTCTGAGTGCCTTTTTAATTGAAGTCTCTGAAGCTCATCTGTCTTATCAATTACTTTCCATGTCTGTTCACTTTATTGATCCAGCTCTTTTATTCAAAACCCAAACGCTCAATAGCTCACCACTTATTTTATTCACGTAATTAGCTGCTATCAGTGAGGATGGTTGTGTTCCTCCGTATCTGTGATGATGGGGGGGATATGACAGCAAGGCTGGAGTGCAGTGATGATATGGACTGATAGCATGCAGAGCTGTGAATAGATGGTTCAGATGGTATCTTGTGCAAGACTGACATGTGGACAGGCAGATGATATGCAGATCAATGAACACTAACTTACACCCAATCGATCCCTTCATTACCTCCTGTCATGGTCTTCAGAGAGCTCATCATTACTGCTTTACTTCTGACGTCAATGGCCTATCACTCATCCTTGTTAAAGGATGAGTGTTTTATCACAACTTGAGTAGTATTTGACTAGCTTTTATTTCAATCAGTTATGGTAACACTGTATTCACCAAAGTAATAAATGGCATCTCTTCAAACAACAGTAAAGGTAGAGAAAATGAACTGTAAAGGTCTGACCTAAACTATCTGTTGTAAACACTCATCAGTTTACAAATCCACTGCTCTTTGATTTGCTGTACTTGCTGTGCAATTGGACATTATTCGCTGCATTCCAGGTGTGTGTCTCTAATTAATGGGATATATTGAATCTTTCGAAGTGGGTCTTGTATGAGGCAATTATCCATAGTAAGTGTATTACATATAGCAGACGTTGGATGGCAATCCCCTAATTAGGAAAAGCAGGCATGAGCACCAACACTGAAGCTAAGCAATGTATTGCTGAGGTGTCAGCAATATAACAAATTTTAGCCACCTAAAAAAAAGTCCCACCCAGAAAAATCAATATCAATTTAATTGTATGCTATATTGAGAATATTTTCACTTCTTTACTTTGGCATCAGACAGCAGTTTCAGCCCAAAAGCTGTTACATTGCTCTCTTCAAAGCCAGACTCCACTGAGCAAAACAATAATTTAACATCACTGAACACAGGAATTACCACTGCCTTGATCACTTTTTTGTGTTATTGTGTGACTTGGGTGTATTAAAGGGGCAAGGTAGATTCACTAAAGTCACACAATAACATCAACAAACTAACTAATTGAGACAGTGGTGGACCAGCAGCTCCTGTGTTCAGCAAGCTAAAATTACTGTTTTAGTCAATGGAGTCCGGTGACATCCCCATCAGAACAGGCTGTCTGTGTCAAGGTAGGGCAGTGAAAATATTCTAAATATAGTGTACACTTAAACTGATATTGATTTTTCTTTTTAGGTGAAACATTTTTTTAGGTTGCTAAAGTATGTTTGGCTGCTGCCCCTTTCCACAGCAGTGCATTGCATAGCTTCCAAAGTGAGGACGTGCTGCTGCCACCTTCTGTAGGTAATGTACTGACTTTGAATAATTACCTCAAACAGCCCCACTTCAAAAGATTCGAACAATCACTTTAATTTGGTTTATATAATAAATGTACTGATAAATTTAGTACAGTCTGTATGATCGTCTGATAGATGAAAGGCTCACAATACACCAGAATAGCTTCAGTGTTTCTTGTCTTAGATTCTCTGAGTGTGTAGAACTACTAGAGAATTGAAAATATTCTTGATGGTGGAGAGAAATTTGTGTAATATGTTCCTCCAGAATCTCCCATATGTGACTCTGGTTGTATGTGATGTGATGGTTAAGGTTTGGTTAGGGGCAATAGCTTAGTTAGGAGTGGGTTAGGGCAAAGTTAGGGCACCCTTGTTGCCATAGTTACAATTATAAATGCGTGGTGTATGTGGTCTTAAAAATAAAACTTTGACTGTTGGAAACAGTAGTGTCTTGTGTTAAAGTATGATGTTTTGTTGACCCATTCATCTCCTAACCTCCTTAGTGGACTCTAAAGCTTTATAACGTCGCCTTGACTTCCTCCTCTGCTTCTATGAGGCACTTGCTGAAATGACTTATATTGTCATTCTTCCTGATAAGCGGAGTCTCATCTGATGGTCACTGCATATGAGTCACATCATTTTTATACTCATCACCATTCAACACCCACTTTAACCATTCAGTCAGCCCTTGTGCCTGCATTCACTATGTTTCTCCATTCATTAATTGGGTTCCTTTTAGTTTGTTACCCTGTACAATATAAATCATTTTGAAAATGTAATAAAGGAGTCTTTGTAAAGTTAACTGCATGTTGACATATCAATCTCCCTCGGTGGGGGGGTGAGAGGGAGATTGATATGTCCTGAAGATTGGGTCATCTACCAGAGGCCTGGACGTCTGAGGGTTCTGCGCTCTATCTTAGCTGTTCCCAGGACTGCACCCTTCTGGGCCTCAAATGTTGGAGCAGGAATCTGCTGGAGCCACTCTCCCAGTTTGGGGTCCACAGCCCCCAATGCTCCTATTACCCCTAAGACCACTTTGGACCCTACTTTCCACATCTTCTCCGGTCATTCCTTCAGGCCCTGGTACTTCTCAATCTTTTCATGCTCTTTATGTTGTCGTTACTGTCATCTGGGTTTGCCAAATCTATCACAACTGCCCTCTTCTGCTCCTTGTCGACCACCACTGTCTGGTTGGTTAGCTAGCAGCTGCTTGTCAGTCTGAAACTTGACATCCCACAGGATCTTAGCCATGTTGTTCTCGGGGACTTCTAGTCCATACTTGGCAGTGGTGCTCCTGTAAACTATCCCAGCCACTTGGCTGTGCCTCTCAGTCTATGATGTCCCAGCTTGCATCGTACATTGTGTTCTCTCTGAAGGTATTTGGCTGTGGCTGACCTCCTTGCGTCCTCATCGTTGCTCCTTTTGGCCTGTGGGATACCCAGGTACTTGAAGCTGTCCTGTATGTCCACTATCCTGCCCTCTGGTAGCTGCAGCCCCTTAGCTCTACTAACCTTCCCTCTCCTTGACGTCTCGATTAGGGCTGACCCAAAAAATTTGAAGCTTCAAAGCTTCGTTCGATGGCACAGGGTTCGATTGTGAAAAAAAAAAATTCAAAGCTTCGGCGCTTTTTTCCCGTTTTTTTGGGGGAGGCCTTAAACGCAACACTAACACCATAAACCTGAGTCTAAATCTGAGTCTGGTGTCAGAGACACTTCTGATCCTCTGAGTTGCGCATCTGTTTGATTGTGTTGCAGTGTGCACCGAGAGTTTTAATTTAAGGTGCTCACAGACTCGGGCGCACTATAAGAGGAGCGTTGAGCGCACTTCCGCGTTGTAGTTTCCAAAAAAATGTCCGTGAAACACTACATTACCCCCAATTCTTGCACGTTTCTGTCATGGCGATGTGAAAAATACATGTCGAGCAGTCTTTTGAGTGACACTGGTGCGCGGAGCGGAGTCCGCACGGTCGTAAAATCTGAGCTTTGTGCGCACAGGGCTTGCGGACGTCCGCTTTTAGTCAGCGTGGACCTCCACGGAGTCAATGTCTCATTTACTCCTGGCATACGAATTGATGAGCAGGAGTTGGCTTCCAGTGTTGTTTTCCACAGCCACATTAAGTTCTTGATGAAAGTGTCAGTGTGCTGTATAGTCATATTGTCACATGAAGAGACACATACTGACCTAGAAGACATTCAAAATGACCGGAAAGCGACACAAAACTACTAAAAAGAGATGAAAAATAACTGCAAAATCTCAAAACCAAAATCACTGCAAAGACATAAACAACTACAAAGAGACAAACAGAATGACTACAAAGACATGTAAAACCACAGAGAGATGCATAATGACTACAAATAGATGCAAAAAAAAAGGGGGGGGGGGGGGCACAACAAAAGACAAAAACACAAAATGATGGACAACATTTAACTCTTCATGTTTTGTTCTAATGTAGAATTGGTAAATGGGCCCTCTGCATGTCTGTACCTGGGGACTCAGTGTCTCATAATCTGCCCATGATTACACACATGCTGTATGCTTTGTAATGAGACCATACATGGATTAAAGAGTTAACACTCTAACAGAACCTTTAATATCTACGTCTCCTCCTTTTATCCACATCCTTTAAGAAAACTTCATTTCACAAGCCATCACAGCAAAGCCTACATAATTCCCAGTGATGTCACAGCCTGCTCAGCTGGGTGGCTGTGTGTTGGTTTGATGTGTATTGCCTGCTCCGCACTGTCTATACTGTAGACTCTGGATTACCTCCCTGCTGCTGTGAATCGACAGAAAATATACCAGAGCTGTGATATAGCACCCTGGGGGAAATCATGCTATCAAACTCACCTACTGTCATTTTCTCTTCTTTCTCAGCTGCACAAATCACTAAGAGATGGCACCATCTACCACTAACTTCGTTCTGACAGACTTTACCAATCGAGGAAGACAGAGGCCTTAAAATGACAAAAAACAGGAGAGAGGAGAGGTAAGGGCTTTAAAATTCCCTCTCATCCTACAGAACAGAGTAGGACAGGGCCTTAATAAGACCCCATAAGCACCATGTGTGAGTGAGTATGTTCTTCTGCCTACACAGAGGACGTCAGCTGAGAAGGTCTTCAGTGTGGCCAAGGACACATTAGCATATACACTGCCAAAACAGTGTAGCCAAATGTGACCCAAACCATCCCCAAATGTGGTCTGAGCAGACCTGCAGAGGCACTGACGACACATGTAGTGCATTCATACTGCACTTAGAGCAGTCTGTCCAATTGTGATCCAATAACCCAAGACACAGGTGTAAACAGAGCCTCTGAGAGAGGGTCCTGTCTTTGGGGCGCAGCAGCAGAGACCTTAGGGTGTTGAATGGTAAGTGCTGACTCCTTGTGACTTGACAATTCTAACTCAAGAGTTAGAATTGTCAGAATGCCTGTTAGAAATAGCAGGAAAACTCTAAAACTCAACTGAGGACCAACTTTACTTTTGAGGATATTCCTTTCCTTTCCTTTCGAGAACATATGGCGCACATACAAATAGAGATTTGGGAGCAGACACACACACACAGAGGATCAAAAAAGAAAGAAGTAAGGCAGAAATGAGGCAGTGTGAGAAGCAGACAACCCAGTTAGAATGCTACCCTTCAGAGGCCAGTTTACTTGATAACAAGATGAAACAGGTAGAAAAGGAAAAGCAAACAATGGGAATCAGCATGAACACATCCACATCAAAGCTCTCTGACTCCCTATTAGTGACATATGAATGAAGAGCACTCTCCATAGCAGACTTGTTATTTGTGGCTCTCCTCGGTGTGTGTTCCTCGGCTGGAGAATAGTGTGGTCGTGCTCTCGTTTGTACTCGTCTAATTCCACAAAGTAAATATCAGATTGTTTTGGTAGTGGCTTAGAAAGGAGCCTGAGAAGAATTGAGGAAACGTTGTCTCTGGAGTCCCCGCTCTCACAAAATTGCTTCTCCCTCATGAAATAGCATACTCATAGTGGCCTGGCACTCATATCAAACCAAAAGCTATGTCACATAGAACAGGACACAATAGCAATCATCAAAGCAGTGTTTGTGTTACCTTGTGGGACCCCATAGTGGATTTTATTTTAATTACATTGTTGCGGGCATGAAGGCATGGAATGCATTTTTATAGTTGTTACCAAAGCTTTTCAAGGGGTAAAGTGAGTGACTAGTGTCTGTTTTATTAGCTCCCAGTGGAAAAAAAGCCCACTAATTATTTTCCGTTACATAAAAGATTGCAAACTATTTCACAGCAGTTGCCCCAGAAATCAGAAATGTGCTGCTCAGCTGGGACATTTCTGAGTGTCAGTTTTGATAAGAAATATATCTGCATGGTTTCAATTTGGACTTGAGTATATTTTGGTCATATTTCTCATGAAAATTTTTTCTGCATATTCTTTTCTTCAACATTTGTGTGAGCTGGCACTAAAATGTGTGTAGACATTCGTCAATGGACTATGCTCCCTAGAGAAGCAAAAGGCTTAAGTCAAGTAAGTCTCTAAAATGTAAGGCACTAAAATGTAGTCTATCAAAACCAGCTAGATGCGGCAATGTGTTATTACTAGATAACCTTGGATTTATGTCAACATGACAATTTTTTGTCTATTTATTTGATTTTAAATAAACAAATCTTGGCTTTCAGAATATGAAACTCGTATTGCCAAATTCAGGCGATAAATACACTTTTGATACTTGTAAAGGCACGATGACAAACTAGCAGCGAACACTTGTCAACCACACTCTGGTCATACTCAGCGCTGCTCTCCCTCCCTCTATGTCCTGAAATTATGAATAAAAGGCTTTACATTTCAGGGGGCAGCAGTAGCTCAGTCCATGGGGACCTGGGTTGGGAGCCGGAGGGCTGCTGGCTTAAATAGGGAGCGTGGACTGGTAGCTGGAGAAGTGCCACTGCAGAGGTGCCCCCAAGCAAGGCACTAAACCTGCAACTACACCACGGACTTCAGCTATTGCACTGAGACCTGCCATCTTCAGAAGTTTTCTGATGACTCTGCTATAGTTGGATGTATCACCAAGGGTGATGAGGATGAGTACAGGGCTGTTTTGGATAACTTTGTCACATGGTGGGAGCAGAACCATCTGCAGCTCAACATGGCAAAGACAAAGGAACTGGCTGTGGATCTGAGGAGGAACAAGACACCGGTGACCCCTGTTTCCATCCAGGGGGTCAGTGTGGACATTGTGGAGAGCTATAAATATCTGGGGGTACACACTGACAATAAAAGCTCCGGCACTCTGGAGGCCTCCGCAACAGACACGCAGGACTTCTATTTTTGCCGGACACCGGAGCAATTCAGCACAGAGCAGATCGTGCGGGGCAGGAAGTCGTGCAGAGAAACAAAATAAAACATCCGGTTAATTTTCAAAATAAAATACACAGTGTTCATGGCGGATCATATTTCCCTGCACTACATCTTGAAAACTACATAATGGGCAGAGGCAGGCCTGAAGTCAACAGGTCAGAGGTTTTCAGACGTCATTTCACCCCGTTGACACCGTGGACGAGGAGATATCCATCATGGCAGTGCACCGAGATGTCTTCCGGCGGAGCTACACCGCTCTGCACAGCAAACGCAGCCGGTGGGTATTGACGGACGGCGGAGCACGCAGCGGATAACCAGCGCTGCCGTTCCGCAACGGACACGCATCCAGTGGAAATCCGGCGTAAGCTGAAGTTTGGCTGACCGACAGACAGTGCCCACACGTCACCAAAACCTCACAGGCAGGTTTCCAGAATGTCAGGCACATTAAAGATGCAATAAATACCCACAAACACCACTATTCAATGCAACTATCTGCAATCAGCACATAAATGTATCTCTGTATCGACTGTCCCGTCACATCTGATGTCAGATCAAAGGGGATTGTCAGCGTTTGGCACGTTTGGCACGCGTAATGGAAACCCAGCCTGATTTAATTAACACAGCTGCAAACTAATGAGTTCACATCCCTCTCAGCCAACCACAAACAGCCACAGCATCAGATAGGGAGTATATATTCAGCATCTGTCATCTTAGAAAAGTCAAAAGAAAAGAAACAGAGTGAGACTGCGAGAGAGAAAGAGAAAGCGCGCACGAGAGAAACGCCACATTGATTTACAATTGTGGTGACCTCCTCCCAGGCTACCTTTGCATCATCAGCCCGTGGAGGTCTGCTCGCAGTTCCGTATATTCGGACACTGAGAGCTTGGACCTCCTGGACCAAAACATCAGTTTCCTCCTGGGAGGAGTTTGGCCGTCTGACGCTGCTGCTCTCTTCTGCCATGGCGAATTGAGTAAACTCTCATTACGCCTTCACACAGCGCATTTAAGGGCGAGGAGAGGGGCTCATTTGATCGGTGTGATGTGTGTAAAACCCACTCCACGCCTTCTCTCCTCCCTCTTTCCGACTTGTGCAGGTAGGAGGGACGGAGGTGGGAAAGAGGAGTAGCTGCGCCAGCGTGCACGGTGTGCCAAACTTGCAAAATCCACCTGGCCACACCCAGTTGGCGAAGCGCAGGTGTGCTGCGCCCCCGCCTCGCCTGGTCTGCGAAACTAGAGGGCTTTGTCTCTAAGTCATGGCTTGTGACAGTCATTATGTAATGTGACGTACTTTGCTTAATATTTGGAGGACAAAAACAATACTGATATCATTAGAAAGATTAAATTCTCCTCTTTCCAACCATATTTAAAACTCAGTGTGTGTTTCAGCATCAATGCGACTGAAAATGATAGAGAAAGTTACAAATGGTTGAGCACTCTATTGAATTGTTTCAATGTCCTAGAAAAGGTAGGACTTTAAAATCAGTTCATCAGCCTTTTCAGCATAATGGACATCAATATTTAACTACGTAGAAACGGGGCCTTGGTGGTTTACATTATATATTTCTGATATTCTCAATATTCACTAAATTCAAAAATCAAGGACTTCCAAAGCACCTGCTAAAGACTGCTTTCAATATGTGATGTACAGACATGGCCACAAAGAAGTGGTGTCAGCCTGAAGTGGAACAAAAAAAAGAAAATTCTGATAGAACATTATGAAAGTAGCAGTGTGTAGAGGTGATGTAGGATCAACTCTTAGGAAAGAAACCAATCAAAAGTAATTGCAAAAAAATAATATTTGTGTGTTTCTACTTAAGATTCTGTGAGTTACGGTTGTTACTGTGGTTTGAACTGTGTACCAAGATGTTGGATAAGTGGGAAAGCTGCCTTTAAGTAAGACAGCTGATTGTGATGAAGACATAAATGTGTCTTTTGAGGTATTGACACATAGGCAATGAAAGCTATTGATAAAAGCAGCTGATCTCAGGCCAGACTGCAGATGGGATGAATACAATGTTCAAAGCTTAGAAAAATTAAAACCCTCCTCTGTAATGTTTTCTCTCCCTGTGGATCAGTGTTGGGTAAGAGTTACTTTAAAAGTAATCAAAGTACGTTACTGCGTTATTTTCTAAAAAGTAACCAGTTACTTTACTACGTTACTCCCTGAGTAAAGTAACTCAATTACTTAAAGTACTTTAGAGTATTCTACATTTCCTATTGGGCAATGGACCACAGGAAGCTAAGCCTACATTTTTTTTTCTCCAAAATTAAAGTTACGGACCACTTGCCCTTCACTGAGATCCAATTCTCCCATCACAGCCGTCACTTTGACCAGTAGAAACACAGAACCATCTGCTGCCGTAGACAACTGTATGACAACAACACCCCAGCATTTTTAATATTTCCTCTAGGGATGTTACCACACAGAGTAAAAGGGGGAAATGATGGTGTGAAACAGCAGAGGCACTTTGTCAACCCGCTGAGTTAACGTTACTGTCATTAGCATCAAGCTAGCAAACAATGCTACATCCTCACGGTCGGACATAAAGTAATAACATTAACAAATAGCGGCGGGACTTTTACTCACCACAACTGCAGAGGCTCCCAGCTTCATTTGTAACAAGCTACATTATAGACGGTCTGTTATTTATTAATCCCTCTGTGTGTTTATATATTTACTTTTTATCCGCTCCGTTGTCTTTGTAAAGTTAACATATCGCACCGTCATTTCAAACTCAACACTTGCTTCAAATTAAAAGCCCCTTATAACCTCAGCTGAGAGAATTCCTCCATTTTCTAAAAAGGCTTTTATTCTGAAACATTTGTCAGAACTTCCTGTGGAAGATACAGTAGCTTGATAGTTTACATATGGTGCTTCAAATGTAGGTGACTACAACAACATGTCGGCTGGCACATGAACAGACACAGTGACTCAAATAATAGTGAAATAAAAAAAGGACAAGAACAACCCGATGACATCACACACATCGTGAAAGACAGGCATAATGCAAGTCCTGAGACTGAAATATGTCTGTCAGCGAGTCCTACTCCACCTATTTAGACTGCACCGTAGACAACGGCAGCATTTCTCCGACCACGTAGCGAGCCACAAGCTCCGTGGCTTCTTTCAGACTGATAGGTTTAACGTTATCTCTGTTTTTAGAACCAAACAACAGCCGTTGCTGTTTCGGAGCTGAAGGACCAGCGTTCTAAAAGTAACGGAAGTAACTGATGTCTTGTTTGAAAATGTACTTAAGTATTTGATTACTCAAACCGTAAACTAACGTGTTGGGTTACACTTTGTAGCGCGTTATACCCAACTCTGCTGTGGATGTAGTTGAATCAAACAGGATGACCAGTGAGACTCTCTAAGAAATCATCAATTTGTACATAATTATGCAGCGTATACTGTAAAATGTTTATGTTAAAATAATGCTATGGTTAATGTGTAGTTAGGTTTAAGCACAAAATAATCATGTATTGGCTTAAAATTCCCGATTTTGCAGGGACAATTCCTGCTGGCACAGCAGCTATGTCTCGGTAAAAAAAAAAAAAAAAACGCTATTGCAACGTATTCTCAGAAAAGGGTTTGTATGATATTCTATGAAAATGCATACACAACAGTTTGTATGATATCCTAAGAATGAGCGCCCAACAAATGATGTTACACCCGCCCACTATGTTGCATAATTAACACAAAGTTGTGGAGGTTAGGTTTAGGCAAGTAAAGTTTCTGAGGTAAGGCTTTGGCAAAGAAACATCCTGAGGATGTACATTAAAATTAGTTCACCCCAAGTTCACCCCAAGTTCACACAGTTCTAGACACACATTTCCTATAAGAAAGTACCAGAAGAAAGTGTGTGGTTTTGTGACCCATCCACCACCCCAACCTGCCTCCTTACAAGACCGCTCAGGACCGCTTCCTTTTTTACTCCTGTCAGTACACTGGTCATGTGATCACAACCCATGGGTTATGCTCAAATTACTGGGTCATGATTATGTGGGATATGTATGAATTTGGGTGCATTGCTTCTCATAGGAACACTTCATGAGAACAGCCTGCTTTTCGTGGTATTACCCCTGCTGGAAAAATAGTAACAGGTCATGACAATACACCCATCTTTGGTGGCTAAAGGGCTGGAAACACAGCCAAAACACTCTCAAACACTGGTCTGCAGTTGTCTAAATATTACAATCTATGACTAATACTACTAATCTACATGAAGGCTCTGCGTTCTACTAAGTGATCTCGAGCAAGAATCATTCATTTAACTCAGTAAAAACATTGCATTTAAAGCTTCAAAAGTTGTACACTGAAGTGCATTTAAATCTACACTACCTAAAATGTGTAAGCTAATCAAAGTGAAATAAGAAAAATTCAACTGGAAAAGTTGTTTTTCTGCAATTTCTTAAACCATGAAAGCCATGAAAACCAGTGTTTGTGAGGTAGTCAGTGTAGACTGATATGTGAGTCAAAATAATCTATGAACAACATCAAGGGTTTTTTATGTGTTATGTCTACTGACTACATTCATGCTCCCAGGAGGATGAGCCTGACCTTTACTCTACTGCCACCCTCTGGACAAACAGTTTTAGCCCTTAGAATAATAACTAAGCCTATGGTGTGTGCACAATGCAACTCTTTCACACTGCATGGTGTCATAAACATTTAAGCCTTTAGGGGGCACTGTGGGGCTGAAGACATGACATTTTGTTGAACAGCAGTTTCCACAAATTAGTCTGTAATTTGGGAGGTCACTTTTCACACCACAGTGTGTGAATGAGAAGAGCTTATTCAGTCACCTTTGGTCAGTCGCTGGTTTACAGAACTCTGTTCCATTTCTCACTGCTGCTTCACAGAATGAAGGGATTAGCTCTACATCCATTTTCTCAAATGAAAAGGGGCCAACAAGTGGACATAATACAGTACAATTACTGCTCATTTACATTTCCAATTATCTTTAAAAGGTACTTAACCTAATGGCCAGCATGTGTGGAGTTGAGACTACCCCAATTACATGTGGGGACATGGAGAGGCTCTCTAACAGCCGACTAACATTTTTTCTGACTGGACAAATATGTTCTGTCATCTTTTGTTCAATAAACAAACCTTTGGTCCACTAGTCAAACATCTCTCCTTCTAAATATCAATGAAGTCTTCCGAAAAAAAAAAAGAGAAAAAATCATTCTAACATTAAAGAGATACAGATTTTTCAGTATTTACAACCCAGACCTTATTTTCCCATGATTTTGTGTCTAAGTGACTAATAGGAACAGAAATTTTTGAAAGTGGTCCAGTGTTGAACAAGAGGCCTGCAGCTAGCGGCAGCAAAACAAGCTTTTTTGCAACCACTCAGGACATGTTCGCAGCGTCAGTGTTTTTAGATTGTTATTTAATATGTCTGACATATTTAGATCTCTTTAGAGATAGGCCTTTTTGTTCAAGGGTAAGATCCTTTTTGTTGAACTAGAAACAGTCCCAAAATCACCAAAGCCACCAGACTCCACTATAGTAAATAGTAATTTTATCGGCATTAAACACACTTGGTTCACGGTCGACAGAAACAAAATTAAACTTGTAAAAACTGTCTTGGTTTGTCTTTCCAAAAATTATGCTGGATCTCTACACGCTTAAATTACTCTATATTTAAATGGAGCCTGGTGAATTTGGCAAAGGCAATTTTGGGGCTGTTACTGGTTAAACAAAAACTATCTATTTCTGTAGGGATGCTTTCCTTAAGCTGTCAGACAATTAAAAATAACAATCAGAACCTGTCACTGGCAAAAACAAGCATCTTTACTGCCTGGATTAGCCTAGTCATCACAGTTTCACATATTTGTGTAAAAACCTGTCCTGGCGGACCGTTGGAGACAGAGGAGTCCAGAAAATAGAGTTCCTTCACACTAATTAACAAGTTTATGCGTTAGGTTTCGAGTAGTCCTTACATAATGTTTAGTCCAATCTTATTCCAAAGTTATAAAATACCACTGCTTGGTTTATTGGTTTCGGTGTCAGATGGGTCCAGCAAACACCAGATTTCCACCAGGGGGCCAGGTGTTCACTGCCATCTTGAACTATCAATGTTTTTAACCTAGAAAACCTTAAAGAACATGTGATTTTTAACATTCGGGGTTTTTTTCAACAAGGACCAAACCAAAGCTGAATGTATTTACTTATGAGTATTAGCCTACATGTGTACAAAATCCTGATATATCCTCTTCGTCTGTGCCATAGAGCTCCACTGTTGTTAACCTGACACTGAAGCTGCGGTGGTCTCTCTCCCATCTGATGCTAACGCTACCAGGATGTCTCCTTTATCTGTGATGTATTCTTCCTGTCAATCACTGTCTGGCCTGTTTCATCCTTGTCAACCTCGCTGTTGCCTTCTAAATCTTCCTGACTGGCTCTGATGTGTAAAACAAAGACAACTATAGACCAGCAAAGGTTTTTATAAATTGATTTTTTTTTTTTTTAAATATTGTCACTTACATATTAATATTGTAATGTGTCCTTTGTTTGAGTTGGACAGAGTAATCAGATCACAATGTGTGCACAGGAGACACATAGTACCATGTGTAAATGTAATCAGGTTAAATTGTATCTTGATACAATCTGGATACTGTAAAGGAGGCCACTGTTGCATTGGGTAACATGCAGTGTATTTTGACCACATACATTCAAATACTCACTCAAACACCAAATGTGCATTAATCCACCACTGAAAATACTCCCCAACCAACGCACCATTTCTATGTTTCCTACGAAAAGTAATGCACCTTACTTTGTGCATATCCCACGCAATGATGAGCCAGTAATTCCTGCATAACCCATGTATTTTGGAAGGCAACACAATGCTGGTTTGGGTCTGTTCTCGGGACTTGTTGACAGTCAGGAAAATATGGAATCATCAGCTTCTCCCCTCAGTTAAAACGATTACATCACTTGGACTGATTGCACAGCACCAGTTTTTTAAGAGCTGCCTACAAATACTTCAACGCACGATTCATAAAGACAGACGGCACTCTAATCAGATTCTCCCAATTAAATCATCATTATACTGCTGATGAAGCCTCTCTTGTCTCTCTTGTGCTGAACAGGATTTTTATACAAAAAGCCACTCCAGACTTATATTGATCACAATGGAAGTGTCCTCAGGAGAAGAGGGGCACTCCAGGATATTGCCTTTCCATTTGTTGTTTTCTGCCTTTATTCACTGTAAAGTTTCATTTGTTCTCCACTTTACAGAACATCTGTGAGGATGGCCTCTTTTTGTTCCCGGCTCCTTTTTTTCCTTTCTTCAGTCAATTTGATTCATTACAACTGGCCCACTTCTGTGCGCGCACACACACACACACACACACACACACACACATACATTATATGATGATAATCTAACCACTTTGGTGGGGAATCCTGGAGACATGGAGACAATAGAATTGAAATGTTGCGTGTAATACAGCAATTCAGAGCTGCCACTGTGCCCATGCTTGTGCATACAAACATGCATATATTTGAGTCTGTCTCTAATCCTCATATATGCATTTGTGTCTGTGTTTCCTTATTTTCTTTACCCAAAAGCAGAAGAAAAGGAAAGATAACACCTCCCTCACATTGTTTTAAATGTTATATGGAATGTTAAATCCTGCTTTTGTGCTTAATTCAGTCGAGCATTGTTGTTTCAAGACAAAACTGAATTCTCAACAAACGCTCTGCACCTTCATCAACCACCAATATCTTGTTATGTGTGATGTGCAATTAAACTGAACAAAGTCATGGATCTGACACTCTGGAATCCTCCAGGGAGCAGCTAATTTTACATTTAAAAACAAATACTTAACTAATTAAAGATGTAAATGTCATTGCCTCCGCAAAGTGTGTGATCTTATTGAAATGCAGTGACACCA